>CM028692.1:42782395-43356308 GCA_016771965.1 Brassica carinata
CTTGAGCTTGGGACTGGTTTTGACGTTCCAGATGTCCCTAAGCCAAAGGACTGGATCGTTAGCAATCGTCCTCGAGTTGTTGACACTCATACTCAAGCCATAACCTGTTTTTGTCGAGTATTCCCCGGATTTCTCATATAGCCAGACCTGTGTATCATGTAACTGTACTGAGCTGGTTTTTATTCGCAAAATAATGTCCTCATACTGAGGAAGAAATCTTCTAATACTCTCCAGGCTCCACTTGTTCGTGAGAGGACATAAGAGGTCCTTAACCATCAAAGACTGATCTGAAGAATTACGGGGACCAAAAGGTTGGCACGGGGACTCGAAGGAGAGCCATGGATCATCCCAAACTCGGATTGATGCGCCATCTCCAACTGCCCATCCTAAGCCCTTTCTAAGAACTTCTCTTCCGGCGAGTATACTCCTCCATCCGTGAGAAGCTATGGTTGGCATAGAACTTTCCAGAAATGACTGGTACCGAAAGTATTTGCCCTTTAGAACCTGAGCCAGCAAAGATTGTGGGTCCTTTATCAATCTCCATCCAATTTTTGCAAGTAAGGCGTCATTGAAAGTTTCAATGTCCCGAAATCCGAGACCTCCTGCATACATCGGGAGTGCCATAGTCTCCCAAGAGACCCAGCACATCTTCTTCTTTTCCGGATTAGCGTCCCACCAAAAGCGAGTGAGCACCGACTGAATTTGTTTACACAAGGAAATTGGAAGTTTGAAGCACGACATGGCATAGCAAGGCATTGCGGCAAGGACCGACTTGAGCATAACTTGCTTCCCCGTTCCGGAGAGGAACTTAGCCGTCCAGCTATGAGCCTTCTGTCTAATTCTATCCAAGATGGAAGCGAAGATATCCCTTTTGCGCCTACCGAACTGTTCAGGCAGCCCAAGATACTTTTCAATCCCTCCTTCGAAGGCAATCCCCATTGTTTCTTTCACTCGTAAACATACTGCAGAAGGCGTTTTAGCTGAGAAAGTAATGGCTGACTTTTGTGGGTTAATCTTCTGCCCCGATACAGCTTCATAAGTCGAGAGGATCTCCATTAAAGCTGAGACACAGGATGGTCTAGTCTTACAGAAAAACATGGTGTCATCGGCAAAAAGAAGGTGATTGATCGAGGGGCTGCCGCGAGCAACTCTGATTCCTGGGAGCTTACCATCTGATTGACCCTTTGCACAGAGAGCCGATAGTACCTCCGTGCATAAGATGAAGATGTACGGAGAGAGTGGGTCGCCTTGCCTAAGCCCACGGGATGGTGAGACAGATCCTTGAGGCTTTCCGTTAATCAAAAACGAGTATGACACTGATTCAATACATCTCATTATCCACCCGATCCAAACTGCATCAAATCCAAGCATACCGAGGACCTCCTTAACGAAATCCCATTCAATTCTATCATACGCCTTGCTCATATCTGTTTTCACAGCCATAGAGCAGCGTTGTGTGGCCTCGGAAGTCCGTAGATAGTGGAGAGTTTCGTGAGTAATGAGGATGTTGTCCGCTATTGCCCTTCCAGCGACGAAAGCTGATTGATTGTTGGAGATGAGGAGCGGAAGTAGTGGTTTCAATCTTCTGGTGAGGATCTTTGCGATTATTTTGTAGTGGGTGTTACAAAGCGCTATTGGCCGATACTCAGCAACTGATCTAGCCCCTGTGACTTTCGGAATTAATCGAATGTGGGTTTCATTTTGTTGCGGGTGTAAATAGCTTGAGGTGAAGAATTCCCTGACGTCCCTGGTCACATCCGCCCCAACGATGTGCCAATAAGCTTGGTAGAAGGTGGCAGAGAAACCATCTGGCCCCGACGCCTTATTCCCATTTATGGACTTTACCGCTTCTCGTATTTCCGAATCACTCGGTATGGCAATTAACATTGCATTCATTTCTGGAGTAACCTTTCTGGTTATTAGACCTTGGATCCGAGAGAAAGAATAGTTGCCATTTGAGGTAAAAATCTGCGTGAAGTAGTTAGAAATCACTCTGGAAATGTCCGGTTCCTCATAGACAGCTCCCCCCTGTGGGTCTTCTATCACCGGGATTGAATTAATGATTCTCCTTGTTCTAGTTGCTGCGTGAAAGAAACCCGTGTTGCGATCACCTTGCTTGAGCCACTGGATTCGGCTTCGTTGCTGCCAGAATTGTTCCTCTGCAATGTATGCTCGTAATAAAGCAATATTCAACGTCTCAATGAGAGTGGTGTCTGGGGTATCGCTTGATAGAGCCGCTTCCAGAGCCTCTTGGTTGCGTTTAATGGTCAGGTTGCTTTGTTCTTGCTTCTCTTTGGCCCATTTGATGATACTTCTTCTACACGTATTCAGCTTTGCAATAACAGTGGCTAGGGGAGAGGAGTTCCAAGCCTCCGAAACCAACTGTGTGACCTCATTCTGTTCCGTCAAGGATCTATTGAATCTGAACAAACCTCTCTTTGTTGGTCTATCGGCGTTGAAATATGAGAGCAGAGGTCGATGATCGGACCCCTCAAAACGAAGATATCGACATCGTCCCATGGGAAAGGCTTCTGACCAAGAGCAATTTCCCATAGATCGGTCAAGCCTAGACCTGATGAAATGAGTGTGGCGATGTCCCCGCCAGGATAATTTCTCTCCCGTGTGCTTCAAGTCTCAGAGACCATTTTGGGCAACGAAAGACCGGAAAGCATTGAAAGATACTTCTGGTCGTGTTGGGCCACCCATCTTTTCAGCGTTAGTGAGAATGTCGTTGAAGTCTCCGGTGATCAGCCAAGGTTCATCTCTTCCCCGACCCACTGAACTTAATTTAGACCAGAAAGCAGGCCTGTCTTCGGTGGCTGGAGGCCCATAGATGAAAGAGACGAAGGAAGTGGTTCCTTTGTAGTCGACTCTTGTATCTATTAGGTTGGGAGACGATTCCAAAACTGTGATATCAGTGTCATCATTCCACAATAGAGCTAACCCACCACTAAGGCCGATAAGTGGAACTGAGAAATAATGGGAGTATCTGAGGCTTTGAAGCTTTTTATTGATAAAATCATCCTCTTTCTTTGTTTCCATAAAAACATTACATTAGGAGCCATATTTTTATGGATCTCCTTGATATGCCGGATTTTCGGGACACTCCCAAGTCCTTGACAATTCCAGCTGAGAATGACTAAGGAAGAGGTTGTTGATGGGGCCGAAAATCCACCCCACCCCTCGTGCTTCCTGGTATGAACACCGTAGTTGGTTGGCCATTCTTCTTTCGGTGCGTATTGGGAGCTGTTTTGGTTTTTCCGGCCTTATCACAAGGTAAGGTGATGTCTTTGTCCACTGCAACTCTCCTTCTAGTTGAGGTAGCAGTTTTGGCCATTGTTTGTTTCTTTAGATTGGGAACCAGGAGAGGGCTTCTCACTACCCGCTTCTGTGTCTTTGTGACTCGTCGCTTGGTAGCTACTTTGCTCTGGGGAGCAACTGGGATGGTACCTCTTTTGCTAGTAGGGTCATCATTGCTTGATCCAAGGCGGAGAGTAGCAGGGATTCTGTCCCTTGGAGGTGGTGCTTCCTCGACTGTTTGGTCAGTGATAACGTTCTCTCCCATTCTAGTATCTGCGATCTGTAACCGTCATGATTCGAAGCTAGGAGTCCTCCTTTCCCGCTCCTTACGTGCAGTTGGATCAGAGAGACGTTCTAGGGCCGATCTTCGTTCTTTTGATCCTGAAATTTTGTCTCTATGATCAGAGGAAGGTCCCAGACGTTCTTTTAAAGTTCGGGTAGGGGTGACCTCAACGTCAGCAGGACTTGGCAGAGCTCTTCCAGAGATGTTCGGAATGGATCCCCTTATCTCCCGTCCCTCTGGACGGTCTCGAGTGTCATGTAGCGGGGTAGAGGATCCAGAGCTTTGTCGGCTCCGTTCTACTACACGATACTGCATTTCAGGAGCATTGTTTCTGTAGTGCGCCGGGTTTGATCGGGCTGTTCTAGAGAGGATGGATTGTTCTCTGTTGGAGTTCTCTCTTCGAGCCTGATATCTTCCAGATACAGCTCTGTTTTCACCTCTTCTAGTTTGAAAATAGCTATCATCTGCTGATCGGTTTGGGGGACGGTGGTCGTCGGGCCTAGTGTAGCCACGTCTGTCATCATGACGTTTCTTTTCCGCTTCAATCCTCTGCAGAGCAATGCTCTGTATAATACCCAAATTCCTTTCCTTGGGAGGAGGCGCATTAATCGGCCGGTGTGGCAATTCGACTCCTCATGGAAGAGTGAAAAGCAAGTAAAGCAGTGTTTTTCTATCTTGATGTATTCGAACTCCACTTCCAAGATATCATCCGTCGGAAGCTCAATTTCCATCTTCATTTGCAGCGGTTGTAACCCATTAACCTCCACCCAGATTTTGGCTTCTTTTTCATCTCGGATTGAGCATTTTCCAAGCTCATGTCCAATAGTGAGGATGGTTTTTTCCGACCAGAAGTGAAGTGGTATACCATGGATTCTGACATTAAAGGAGATTGTTGATTTTTGGACATACCTCCGTTGGGTTTGTTGTATGTTGATGGACACACAACTTTACCTCTATTCACCGTTGGGTTTCAGAGTGTTTACAAAATGCTGCAACGTAACTAGTGTTCAGGATTTTCTTTTGAGTTATTCTTGGGTTCACCCTAGGGTGAACTCCAAGGTCACACCAATAATAGGAGTTCATTATTTCAAATTGATATCTTTTAAGCGGAAACAAAATATTATCAAGTTACATTATGTTTTTAAAATAAAAAAATGAAAAAAAATAGCAGCTACAGAAAAAAAATTAAAAAATCTTTTAACGTAGTCAGCAAAACACTAAACCCTAAATCCTAATCCCAAACCCTAAATCTTAAACCCTAAACCCTTGGGTAAATCCTAAACCCGGGTAAACTTTAAATCCTTGGGTAAATCCTAAAGTCTAAATAAAAACACTAAACCTAAAACTCTAAATCCTAAACCCTAAACCCTAAACCCTTGAGTATTTTAGTGTTTAGTGATTTTGATTTAAAAGTTTAAGATTTATCCTAGAGTTTAAGATTTATCTTAGAGTTTAGGGTTTACCCAAAAGTTTAGGGTTTAAGGTTTAGGATTTAGGGTTTAATGTTTCTTGATGGCGTTAAAAATATTTTTTGTAATACTACTATTTTTTATTTATTTCTCTTTACCTTTTAATTTTAAAAGATAATATAAATTGACAATATTTTGTTTCTTTTTAAAAGATATCGAATATGAAATAACAATCTATTGGTCGGTGAACCAGGGTTCATCCTGTGAAGAATAAGTCTTTTCTTTTACTATCTTCTTGTTCGTTTTTAAGCTTGAATGGGCCCCAGAAAATAACTCATCCCTATAAAGATATATCCTAATTATCTATTGGACAGAATTTAGGTTCACCCAGGGTGAACCTTTAAATCATTCAATTCTTTAGAGACCAATCAAAGTGACTAGATTATTAATTAAAAATATAAAATTAAAATAAAAAATGCTACAAAAATAAAAGCGCTAATTTTAACGATGCTAGCAGCTTCGGCTAAACCCTAAACCCTAAATCTTAATTTCTAAACCCTATACTAAATTCTAAACCCAAATCCAAACCCCTAAACCCAAACCATATACCACAAAGCCCAATCACAGACCCAAACCTGTGACTATAAACCAAACTACATCTACTAGCCCAAATCGTAGACCACAAGCCCAAGCCGTAAATCTTAAACCCAAATTATACCTAAACCCACTTTAACCATAAGTCCAAGCGGTAAATCCAAAACCCAGCCGTGAAATCCAAACCCAAAACCTATAAGCTAAGCCACTAATCACAGACCGAGAAACCGAAGCGGTAAACCCAAACCCCAAACTTAG
This sequence comes from Brassica carinata, assembly GCA_016771965.1. Classification (NCBI taxonomy): domain Eukaryota; kingdom Viridiplantae; phylum Streptophyta; class Magnoliopsida; order Brassicales; family Brassicaceae; genus Brassica; species Brassica carinata. The sequence goes on from CM028692.1 coordinate 42,788,240, forward strand.
ATGCTATATGGTTTGGGTTAAGGTTCTGGTTTGTTTAGGGTCTAAGACTTGGGTTTAGGGTATATGATTTTGGTTTATAGTCATTTTTTGGGTTTAAGGTATATAATTTGGGTTTAGAATCTAGGATTAGGGTTTAGGGTATAGGGAATTTGGGTTTAGAGACTAATTTAGGTTTAGAATTAAAGTATAGGGTTTAGAATTTAAGATAGGGTTTAAGGTTTCTCTAGCGTTAACGTCGTTAAAATTAGCGTTTTTATTTTTTGTACCTATTTTCATTTAATTTAATATTTTTTAATTAATAATTTATGTGTCATTTGGAATGGTCCTAAAGAGTGGAGTGAATTTAAAGGTTCAACAGAGTGTAGCCATGTGACCAGATCTGTTTCCCGAGAGAAAAAGAGAGTTCATGTTGAGGAGCGTGGGAGACGGAGTACCGCACAAGAAGTCCTGGCTGACCCTCTGACACCGCCGGGGCTGAACCCGTGAAGCTCGCCAGAGACGCGGATCGAAAACGGTGCTCCCTATGGACCAGTGGTTACTTCTAAAACCGGAAGTCTTTTTGAAAATTCCTGAGATTTGCAGGGAATAGAAGACAGAAGAGGTAAAGAACCGTGGGTTAAAACAACCAGCAGGGAAAGAACCAGCGGTCAAAGATTTTATCCGAAAGGTGCCTGAGAGCAAAATCGCCAGAGAGAGAAACTATCAAATCCAACCTACATACGGTTAGTTATATCTCAATTTTAAATATATAAATAAAACTAAAAACGGTTTAGGTAAATCACAATGAAAATTAACAAAACCAACATTAGTGTTGGAGATGGATTGCATCACAGAGTCTATTAGATAGTTGTGTTCATAGTTGTGTTCACTTCATTTTAAATCAAAGAGCGGTGTGAAGTTAAGCATACTTGAAAAAAAAAGATAATCGACTATATAAAAAGAGGCCTAAAACTGAAAATAAGCTTCCACAAACTTGTAAACTTTTCAGCACAAACTTAGTATTTTTTTCCAATGAACTTTATTCTTGCAGAAAACCATAAGATTTTCGCTTAAACTTCTTGTATTCATCTTCTGATCTATTCAATAAACATTTTGGATAACTCACCATCGAATTCATCCATACACTACGTGTTGAATTCTCATTAAACAGTTAGTTGCATAGGCATAAGTTCAAAACTATACCAACCATATTCAGTTTTCTATTATTGTAACGTAACCAAACCAAACCAATTCAATTTTATTTTATTATAATTTTGTTTTTTTGTCAGCTTATAATTTTGTTTTATAAGAGATAAATAAATACATTTAATTTTAAATACTAGTTTGCATAATCGATCAATCAGAATTCATAAATAACATAAAACAAAAAAAAAACAATTTTTTTGTGCACCATAAAAAACAATTATATAAGAATTAAAATAAAATTTTAATGTACTTTAAATAGAGTTTAAATGCACATACGTTAGCATGTTTTTATTAAGAGATTTTGACTTACGAGATTTTAAACGGACATACATTAAACGACGAGATTTTAAACGGACATACATTAACAAGGAGATTTATCGCCTGTTTTCCAGACTGTTATACGACTAATATATATATGTAGTTGAAATCATGAGAAATCGAAGCAGTTAGCTAAAATGGCAGAGCCTGCAACGTAGTAAGATACATCATCTGTGATGCCAGACTCGTTTCTTCTCTCAGATAGTGTAAGAACTCTTTTCCACTAAGGATTCTACGTTTTTTTCTAAATGTTTGTTGACAGATTCTGGTATGGTGTTTATATGCTGTAAAGAAGATTAGAACCAATCTAAGTGTTATTAGAACCAATCTAAGTGTTATTAGAACCAATCTAAGTGTTATTAGAACCAATCTAAGTGTTATTAGAACCAATCTAAGTGTTATTAGAACCAATCTAAGTGTTATTAGAACCAATCTAAGTGTTATTAGAACCAATCTAAGTGTTATTAGAACCAATCTAAGTGTTATTAGAACCAATCTAAGTGTTATTAGAACCAATCTAAGTGTTATTAGAACCAATCTAAGTGTTATTAGAACCAATCTAAGTGTTATTAGAACCAATCTAAGTGTTATTAGAACCAATCTAAGTGTTATTAGAACCAATCTAAGTGTTATTAGAACCAATCTAAGTGTTATTAGAACCAATCTAAGTGTTATTAGAACCAATCTAAGTGTTATTAGAACCAATCTAAGTGTTGTAGCTTTACATATAAATCTCTTTCAGGTTTCAAAACTGTCTCTGTCTCCATCGTCAAAAATGACAACGAACGAGATCACCTGGTCCCTTCTCCCTGAAAAGCCACTGAACATTATCTCCAAGAAGCTGGAGGACTGTTTCGATGTTATTCATGCTCGCTCTGTTTGCACCTCGTGGCGATCCATCTTACCCTTTCCTTCTTACCTATCACGCCCAAGTTACTCTCTTCCCACGCTCGATAACAAAGGCTCTTGGACCCTCGAGAAGATCCCTCTCTTACTCTTTAGACCCCGAGCTCTTGCTGTTGACTACTTCTTGGGAGGGATAGGCAGAGATGAGCCAGAGGAGGAGCTTCCATATCCTAACCAATGCTCAGTTAAAGTAGAGATTCCAGGATCATCTGATCGGAGGTTGATGAATATGAAAGACTGCCAGATCCTCCCTCTTGGCCATCAGTACAGAATGATTGGTTGCAATGCTAGAGAGTACAGAAACGTGGCTGTTCTTCCTCTAAACCAGGAGGGAGGAGGAGATTTTGTTGTTCTCCTTAACTTCACTAGAGTTATGTTTGTGTTTAGAAGTGCTGAAATGAGGTGGAGGCGGTTACAGCCATTCACAGATGCTACTTGCGAGGAATTAGTCACTTTTAGAGGCAGGTTTAATGCAATCTTTGTTGACGGAGACGTTTTCGGTTTCGATCCTCATTTCCTGGAACTGTATCCTCTGGTACGCTTGGAGCGTGATCTGACCTGTGGTTCATCCACTCTCTGGTTCCATCTGGTGATGATGAACTTTTCCTGGTTGAGCTAATCGTCTCTCGTAATAAAGATGCGTTAGACTTAATGAGTCGGATAACATTAAGAGTGTGTAGGCTAGATGTGGAAGCTGGTCAATGGGTGGTGGTCACCGATATAGGAGACCGTGTGTTTATTATTGGAGACTTGGGAAATGTCTCATTCTCGGCGAAAGAGCTTCCTGATGGTTGTGGTGTGAGTGCGAACTCAATTTTGTTTACTTATGGGCCAAGCAATGTAACATGCTCCTACAAATATGACGACGGCCTCAACTGTTGGAGATTTTCAAGAGAGAATCTGGTGACTATCCTCAGCACTTCTCCGGTGGTGGCTCTGCGGGTCGAGCGGTGCGTTTAGTTCTTTTACTTGCAACTCATTTTTCTGACTATGCTGTTGTTGATAACAGGAGTCGTGTGTTTTGACCAAATTTCTTCTTATACTAGATCTCCCCACTGGATGCATTACCTTACTAGCGAAGCAATGAACCGAGCATAAAGGACATGGGGCTACGTCTGAGTATCTCAAACCCCACTCCGTAATTTACGTGTGAGAGCATCTCAATTTAACTCTTTTCTTTCTTTTTTAACACAAGAATGTTTTTTTTAAGAATGTTAACTCAAGCATGGACTTGACTCCATTGTTAGTTTTTCTTTTGTTTTATGGTCGTAGAAATGTTGTTGGCTATTGGTAGTTTTGGTTACTGTACACTTTTAGTTTTGTGCTTAATTATTTCTCAGGATTTGAAATACAAAGAGTAAGCGAAAAGATACCTATTGTGTCTTTCTATTTCTAGATAATAATCGGACATACATTTAATGACGAGATTTTAAACGGACATACATTAACAAGGAGATTTATCGCCTGTTTTCCAGACTGTTATACGATTAATTAATATATATATGTAGTTGAAATCATGAGAAATCGAAGCAGTCAGCTACAATGGCAGAGCCTGCAACGTAGTAAGATACATCATCTGTGATGCCAGACTCGTTTCTTCTCTCAGATAGTGTAAGAACTCTTTTCCACTAAGGATTCTACGTTTTTTTCTAAATGTTTGTTGACAGATTCTGGTATGGTGTTTATATTGCTGAAAAGAAGATTAGAACCAATCTAAGTGTTGTAGCTTTACAATATAAATCTCTCTTTCAGGTTTCAAAATTGTCTCTGTCTCCATCGTCAAAAATGACAACGAACGAGATCAAATTGTCCGTGCCTGACTGGTCTCTTCTCCCTGAAAAGCCACTGAACATTATCTCCGAGAAGCTGGATGACTGTTTCGATGTTGTTCATGCTCGCTCTGTTTGCACCTCGTGGCGTTCCATCATTCCCTTTCCTTCTCACCTATCACGCCCAAGTTACACTCTTCCAACGCTCGATAACAAAGGCACGTGGAGCCTGGAGAAGATACCTCTGTTCCTCTTTAGACCCCGAGCTCTTGCTGCTTCTGAGTATTTCTTGGGAGGAATAAGGCGAGATGAGGAGCCAGAGGAGGAGCTTCCATATCCTAACCAATGCTCGGTGAAAGTGGAGATTCTAGGATCTGATTCAAGGTTTATGAACATGCTCGACTGCCAGATCTTCCCTCTTCGCCATCAGTACCGAATGATTGGTTGCAATGCTAAAGGATACAGAGGGGTGTCTGTTCTTCCACTAAACAAGGAGGGAGGAGGAGATTTCGTTGTTCTCCTCAACTGCAGTAGTGTTTTGATGGTGTTGAGAAGTAACGAAATGAGGTGGAGGCGGTTTCAGACACTCTCAGTACATCCGTGCGATGATTTAGTCACTTTTAGAGGCAGGTTTAATGCAATCTTTGTTGACGGAGACGTTTTCGGGTTCGATCCTCATTTCCTGGAACTGTATCCTCTGGTACGCTTGAGCGTGATCTGACCTGTGGTTCATCCACTCTCTGGTTCCATCTGGTGATGATGAACTTTTCCTGGTTGAGCTAATCGTCTCTCGTAATAAAGATGCGTTAGACTTAATGAGTCGGATAACATTAAGAGTGTGTAGGCTGGATGTTGATGCTGGTCAATGGGTCGTGGTCAAAGATATAGGAGACCGTGTGTTGGTTATTGGAGACTTGGGAAATGTCTCGTTCTCGGCTAAAGAGTTTCCTAATGGTTGTAGTGTGAGTGGGAACTCAATTTTGTATACTAATCTGCCATGGAATGAAACATACTTTTACAAATATGGTGTAGATACAGGACGCGAGGAAGACGACCTCAACTGTTGGAGATTTTCAAGAGAGAATCTGGTGACTATCCTCAGCACTTCTCCGGTGGTGGCTCTGCGGGTCGAGCGGTGCGTTTAGTTCTTTTACTTGCAACTCATTTTTCTGACTATGCTGTTGTTGATAACAGGAGTCGTGTGTTTTGACCAAATTTCTTCTTATACTAGATCTCCCCACTGGATGCATTACCTTACTAGCGAAGCAATGAACCGAGCATAAAGGACATGGGGCTACGTTTGTTAGTCTTCCAATAATCGTTAGCCTATTAGCTTTGATCAAGTCGTCGTTATCATTTGCCGGTATACGCACCGGAGGTTTCTTCGGCGGGAGCTCCGGGGGAGCTTGCCATTTTCCTTTCTCAGCCCTACTGTATCTTCTGGACATTTTGCAGACAGAGGAATAGAAGAAACTTTATAGCTTATGGAGATTGCAGGAGAAGCTTTAACTGAGCGTTATTAAGGTTATACCAACCAAATCCCAGGAGTTAAAGCTTACTGTTTCTGTCGGCAGGAGTAAATGCTGTTTGTGATAAAAGATTGAGGTTTAAATGCACTTGTGAGTTGTAGCCGATGAGGAGAAGGTTATATCAACCCACAGAGACAAAGGTTCAACAGAGTGTAGCCATGTGACCGAGATCTGTTTCCCAGAGAGAAAAAGAGAGGTTCATGTTGAGGAGCGTGGGGAGACGGAGTACCGGCACAAGAAGTCCTGGCTGACCCTCTGACACCGTCGGGGGCTGAACCCGGTGAAGCTTCGACCAGAGACGGTGATCGGAAAAACGGTGCTCCCTATGGACCAGTGGTTACTTCTAAAACCGGAAGTCTTTTTGAAAATTCCTGAGATTTGCAGGGAATAGAAGACAGAAGAGGTAAAGAACCGTGGGTTAAAAACAACCAGCAGGGAAAGAACCAGCGGTCAAAGATTTTTATCTGGAAAGGTGCCTGAGAGCAAAATCGCCAAGAGAGAGAAACTATCAAATCCAACCTACATACGGTTAGTTATATCTCAATTTTAAATATATAAATAAAACTAAAAACGGTTTAGGTAAATCACAATGAAAATTAACAAAACCAACATTAGTGTTGGAGATGGATTGCATCACAGAGTCTATTAGATAGTTGTGTTCATAGTTGTGTTCATAGTTGTGTTCACTTCATTTTAAATCAAAGAGCGGTGTGAAGTTAAGCATACTTGAAAAAAAAAGATAATCGACTATATAAAAAGAGGCCTAAAACTGAAAATAAGCTTCCACAAACTTGTAAACTTTTCAGCACAAACTTAGTATTTTTTTCCAATGAACTTTATTCTTGCAGAAAACCATAAGATTTTCGCTTAAACTTCTTGTATTCATCTTCTGATCTATTCAATAAACATTTTTGGATAACTCACCATCGAATTCATCCATACACTACGTGTTGAATTCTCATTAAACAGTTAGTTGCATAGGCATAAGTTCAAAACTATACCAACCATATTCAGTTTTCTATTATTGTAACGTAACCAAACCAAACCAATTCAATTTTATTTTATTATAATTTTGTTTTTGTCAGCTTATAATTTTGTTTTTGTCAGCTTATAATTTTGTTTTTGTCAGCTTATAATTTTGTTTTATAAGAGATAAATAAATACATTTAATTTTAAATACTAGTTTGCATAATCGATCAATCAGAATTCATAAATAACATAAAACAAAAAAAAAACAATTTTTTTGTGCACCATAAAAAACAATTATATAAGAATTAAAATAAAATTTTAATGTACTTTAAATAGAGTTTAAATGCACATACGTTAGCATGTTTTTATTAAGAGATTTTGACTTACGAGATTTTAAACGGACATACATTAAACGACGAGATTTTAAACGGACATACATTAAACGACGAGATTTTAAACGGACATACATTAACAAGGAGATTTATCGCCTGTTTTCCAGACTGTTATACGACTAATATATATATGTAGTAGAAATTACGAGAAATCGAAGCAGTTAGCTAAAATGGCAGAGCCTGCAACGTAGTAAGATACATCATCTGTGATGTCAGACTCGTCTCTTCTCTCAGACAGTGTAAGAACTCTTTTCCACTAAGGATTCTACGTTTTTTTTTTCTAAATGTTTGTTGACAGATTCTGGTATGGTGTTTATATTGCTGAAAAGAAGATTAGAACCAATCTAAGTGTTGTAGCTTTACATATAAATCTCTCTTTCAGGTTTCAAAACTGTCTCTGTCTCCATCGTCAAAAATGACAACGAACGAGATCAAATTGTCCGTGCCTGACTGGTCTCTTCTCCCTGAAAAGCCACTGAACATTATCTCCAAGAAGCTGGAGGACTGTTTCGATGTTATTCATGCTCGCTCTGTTTGCACCTCGTGGCGATCCATCTTACCCTTTCCTTCTTACCTATCACGCCCAAGTTACTCTCTTCTCACCCTCGATAACAAAGGCACGTGGAGCCTGGAGAAGATACCTCTGTTCCTCTTTAGACCCCGAGCTCTTGCTGTTGACTACTTCTTGGGAAGGATAGGTAGAGATGAGTCAGAGGACCTTCCATATCCTAACCAATGCTCGGTGAAAGTGGAGATTCTAGGATCTGATTCAAGGTTTATGAACATGCTCGACTGCCAGATCTTCCCTCTTCGCCATCAGTACCGAATGATTGGTTGCAATGCTAAAGGATACAGAGGGGTGTCTGTTCTTCCACTAAACAAGGAGGGAGGAGGAGATTTTGTTGTTCTCCTCAACTGCAGTAGTGTTTTGATGGTGCTACGAGGTAATGAAATGAGGTGGAGGCGGTTTCAGACACTCTCAGTACATCCGTGCGATGATTTAGTCACTTTTAGAGGCAGGTTTAATGCAATCTTTGTTGACGGAGACGTTTTCGGGTTCGATCCTCATTTCCTGGAACTGTATCCTCTGGTACGCTTGGAGCGTGATCTGACCTGTGGTTCATCCACCTCTCTGGTTCCATCTGGTGATGATGAACTTTTCCTGGTTGAGCTAATCGTCTCTCGTAATAAAGATGCGTTAGACTTAATGAGTCGGATAACATTAAGAGTGTGTAGGCTGGATGTTGATGCTGGTCAATGGGTCGTGGTCAAAGATATAGGAGACCGTGTGTTGGTTATTGGAGACTTGGGAAATGTCTCGTTCTCGGCTAAAGAGCTTCCTGATGGTTGCGGTGAGAGTGCGAACTCGATTTTGTTTACTTATGGCCCAAGCAATGTAACATGCTCCTACAAATATGACGACGGCCTCAACTGTTGGATATATTCAAGAGAGAATCTAGTGACTATGCTCGGCACGTCTCCCGTAGTGGCTCTCCGGGTTGAACGGTAGGTCTTCGGATTCTTGAGACATCTATTTATTTATTTATTTTTTATTAGGTTCAGTTCTCAATTTTCGTTATGATTTTAGGTAAAGAGTTTGTGGTATGGTGACAGCTAGATCACTTAGTATCCTAGTTTTAATACAATTTAGTTCGTACTAGCTAGGAACACATTTGTGTGTCTATGGTCTTGATATCACAGTCGTGTTTTGACCAAATTTCTTCTTATACTAGATCTTCAGCAGATGCATATAGCCACCGTTCTTCATGGCCATACGCCGGTAGGACTGTACACTACATTTTAAGTCGACATTAAGGACAGGAGACTTGTTCTGATCTAAACTTTTTTTTTTTTTGATCTAAACTTATTGTTATTATTGTTATTTTCGTTTTGTAACAACAAGGACAAAAAGGAACAATAATTAATAAGGGTTTTCCATTATTTATAGCATTAACTATAAGAAATACAAGGTCGTTTAATTTCCAAACTCTATTAAATTTGAATTTATGGTATATGAACGATAATAAGGCTTTTCCAGTTTTAGCAAAATTTCTCTAATAACTAGTTTTTGAAATTTTCCTTCTTAACAATCTCAACAGTTGCAATAATCCCTAAAATCTATATAAATTAATAATTTTTTCCCCACTTGAATCGTTAACAAACTAAAGAAACAGTTAACTCGGTCAACCAAATCTCAATCTTCATTCTTCATTGGTTTTCAAAATTTGACCGTTGCTGGAGAGAACTCTGAGAACTCGTTTGCCGCATGAAGAGCATCACACTTTAAAAAAGTGTTTTCACATCTAAACTTCTTCACTCTAGGATTTAGGGTTCAGGTTCCGAAAATAACAATAAGTTTCCATTACCAAACATGGAAGAACCTACCACGAAGAAGAGATCATCACCTTTATTGCCAGACTGGACTCTGCTCCCTCAAGAGCTACTTCACATTATCACGGAGAAACTAGACAACTGTTTCAATGTTATTCATGCTCGCTCTGTTTGCACCTCATGGCGATCCACATTTCCTTTTCCTCATTCCTTGTTACGCCCAAGTTACTCTTTACCTGCGTTCGACGAGCTCTCTCTCGAGACCAACGAAGAAGGCGGCTCGTACACCCTCGGGAAGATCCCTTATTTCCTCTTCAGAGTCCGAGCTCTTGCTGCCGAGTCGCCTTCCGAGTATTTCTTTGGAGGGATAGGCCGAGATGAGTCAGAGGAGCTTCCATGTCCTATTCAGTACTCACTGAAAGTGAAGATTCAAGGATCTGATCCAATCTTGATGAAGATGAATGATTGTCAGATCTTCCCTCTGGGACATCGGTACAGAATGCTTGGTTGGACACTTAAAGACTACAGAGGTGCTGCCTTTCTTTTGCTCTACAAGGAAGGACGAGCAGGAGAACTCGTTGTGCTTCTCAACTACTCTTACGGAAAGCTAATGGTGTTAACAAGTGCGGAAATGAAGTGGAAACTGTTTGAGAAACTCTCAGAGTCTTTATGCTCGAATGTGGTCACTTTTAGAGGTCGATTTTATGTATCTTTTCTTACCAAAAGAACCGTTGTTATCGACCCTCATTCGCTGGAGGTGTCTGACTTGATGCCCTTACCACAAACTGATTTAAACTTTCTGGTTCCGTCTGGCGATGATGAGCTTTTCCTGGTTGAGGTGATGGTCCCAGAGTTTGAGGAGCTCGATTTTAACCGGTTCACATGTAATGTTAGTAGGCTAGATGAGAAGGCTGGTAAATGGGTCAGGGTCAGTGATTTGGGAGACCGTGTTTTGTTCATTGCACGCTTGGGAAACGTTTCTTGCTCGGCTAAGGAGCTTCCTGATGGGTGTGTTGTGAGTGGGAACTCGATTGTGTTCACCAATTGGCCAGAAAATGTAGCATTCTTCTATAAATACGGACGATACCAAGGAAGTGCGGGAGAAAACATCCGAACTGTTTGGAGAATCTCAAGAGAGAATCGTGTGGTGATCCTCAACACATTTCCGGTTGTGGCCCTCCGGGTTGAGCCCTAAACTAGTTTTGCATACCTGAGAGCTTATTTTGGTTTTGTTTTTGTTTTGAGAATTAATGTTTTGTTCGATCTTAAAAAAAAACTTATCTTTGATTTTAGGTTATGTGATTCCTTACGTTAGCCACTGTTTCGGAGTGTGTATCTTGTGTCACGGTGATATGATTAAGAGCATCTCCAATGATTGGCTTCATTTTTATCTTCAAAAGTTCACTTTCTTTAAAATGAAGAAAAAAATGAAGCAACATTCACTCCAGTGGTTTGCTTCATTTTCGTCTTATAAAAAGAATATTCTAAGTATATTCTATCTCCACTTTATCATTAATTACTAATAAAAACTTTATACTTTTTCATATTTACTTATTTTACCTAACTATTTTGTTTTAACAATAATCCAACACAATTATTATTTCATATAAAATAAACATTTTAATATAAGAATTTTTTTATATATCATGAATAAACAAACACAAAACATCATAGTTTGTAAAAAACACCATATGTATAATTTTTTCTATAAGTGATTAACAAAAGTGTTTAGAAGTAAAAAATGACATTATTCATCTTTGATTCTTTTAAATCGAGTTAAAAAATTCTTAATAACAAATATTCATATGCTATTTGATATAAACATCTGATTAGATATAAATAATAGTCGAAATTTTGAAATTAATTGGATATTATTAACTTATATAGTTTATTTTGGCAAAAAATAAGAATAAATAAAAGTTAAGGACAAGTTTACAATTAGAAAAGTTCATCTTCAAAAAATGAAGATATGCACAGTAGATCTTCAAATTTGAAGCAAAACTGTTCATTGCTTCATTTTGAAGCAAGAAATGAAGCGGGGTTGGAGCAAAACCTACTTCAAAATGAAGCAAAAAGTAAAAAATGAAGTGGGGTTGGAGATGCTCTAAGAGTAGATCACTCGGTATTAAACTCATCTTAATAAAAAAGATTGTTTCAAAACTTTTAGGCATACAGCTTTCTCATATTTAGCTGATGGTCTGTGAAGTTCCTATGGATGAGCTTGCGTGCACACTTAAATATAAACCATTATGCGCAGGCAGACGTAGAACAGATTCTTCACTTTTGTCTTGTTCCAGCAGCCTATAGCTATGCGTTCTGTTTTATACTTCTGCTTTTATACTCAAATTTGCATTGTCTCTGCAGTTTAGCCTTTGTGATAACAGCCTACCTTTGATAGCTCAGCTCAGCCCCCCTTGTTTCAATCTGTAATGAACGCGACATACAAGATATGCATCCGTTCAAGCATACACGGCTAACATCTTCTTCTTTTTCTTCTTTAAGCTTAGTTTGACATTCAAGCAACATGCGTGACAATAAATTGTACAGCTTATTGGTGTGAATATAGTCTTGCATCATGGTGTCACATTTAAAAATCCTTATAACCATCTTGGTTTCGCATTTAAAAATCCATATAACCATTTACCAGCATTAAAGTGTTACAATATATTGTACAATTAATGAATATTATGCTATTTATTTTCAAATTATGCATGCAAACTATGGATGAAAAGTTTGTTTAGTGTTGTTAATTTACATTAAAGTTGGAATTGGATTCCCATATAATACAAATTTTGCAGAGCAAAGAAAAACACACTTGATAAGTATTTTCAATATGATATTAAGTACAATTGTTTATTGTAATTTTAATTACCCACTTTCTTTCCTATATTAATTTAAAACTAGAGTTTGACCCGCGCTTTCAAAGCGCGGGATTATTTTGTTGACAAATTTATTAACCCATCTTTTTGTTCACCAATATGTTTAAATATGATGTTTCGTTTTGGTATTATGTTGTTGTTTTTTGGATTTCGTTTCAGTTCGATTATGATTTTCTTTTTTTGGTTCAAGAGATATATAAATCGTTCAGTTATTTATGAAATAACTTAATATAGTTATACTTTTGTTTACCTGACCCGGATCTACGGTATCAGTTTTTATTCGAAAATGTATTTACTGAAAATTAGAAATTTCATACATGTATTTTTATTAAAAATTGTTTTAAAGTATAGATAATTAAATTAAAATTAATAAATAAAATTTTATGAAAATAAGATAATTCATTTATATAACCCGTCCGTATTAATTTTACTTATATTTTAAAACTGTAAATTATAGTACAAATTTATTTTTAATTTTTATATTGGTCAACATTTATTTTGTTATTATATAAAGTAACAATATTTCATTCAAACCGTATCATACTATATTGAATTATTTTTAATATTCTAATTTCAGTATCTAATTATTTATTATTTTATATATCTTACTTTACTATTTTGTTTTAATACATTGAAATATGTGGTAAAATTCATGAAAGTATGTTATTCTTTAATTTTATGATTTATAAAATAGTTAATAAATAGATTAAGTTACTTTATATTTATTAGTTGATGTATTAATTTAATTATGAATATAAACATTATAGGAATATTATTTCTTATTCTATAATGAAAAATGAATTAATATTCGTTAATATTTTTATTTAATATTAATTACGAATTTTATTATTTAAAAATAATACTAAAAAGAAATTTATATTTATATCTTAATTAAAAAGATATTAAAAGATATTATTAAAATAGAATCTTAGAAAATGATACTTGAGAATATTTTTTTAGATATCTTATTTTGAAATATTAAAATAATAGATTGGATATGGTATATATTTAATAATAATTATGTTAGTTGTGAGAGAAAAAATAGGAGGTTAAATAAATGAAATGGACCAACCTAAACTACTTGCAAGTATGGAAATATGATTTGAGCATGAAAAATATCAATTTTCTAAGATTTTATTTTAATATTGATCTATTACGTTTACAAAAAAATGTTGAAAAATAGCATAATTATGCTCAAATCATGAACTTGTTGATAAATGAATCAACAAAATGATATTTTCATGCTCAACAAAAATATCAATTCTCTCAAATATTGATCTATTACGTTTACAACAAAATGTTAAATGAATCAAAAAATGATAAATGAATAAATATCATACTTGATAATCAAATTTATGAAAATATCAATTAATAATTTTTAGAAATCGTAAAACACAAAAATTTAAAAGAATAATTTTTCTTTAAAAAAAGAGAAATTATAACACCCTGCCATAAATCCCATTTTAAAGACAAGTTAGGTCAGTATAAAACCTCCAAAAATGGAGCCCAAACTGGAATTAGTGACAAATATCCACGATCCATTACGGCAATGCCTATCCAAATAATGAGCAAAGTATGACTTCTTGCAGATGGCGTGAATCATAACACCCTGCTGAAATTAAACAAAACAGTAAACGTCAACAATAATGTTATGTTGAAAATTTAAAACGTAGCAAAAAAAAAAGAAGATGCATAATCAACTAACAACATGTCTAGATAATCACCGGACTGGGGATTGTATTGCTTCCAAGCATGGAGAACTTTGGCATGAAATGTCCATGTGTTCATACGTGGCCGCAAATTTATTCCTGTTTCCGAGGACTGGATCGAACTCATCTTTGATTAGTGAACAAAAAAAGGTTTGGTGTATCTGTAGATGAGCATTTCAGCTTTTTGTAAGGATGATTATGTTTGGATATATAAGAATTAGTGATTAGGTTGATTAGTTTCAGATTCTGTTTTTTAGTATCCGTAAAGAATAAAATAAAATATTCCTGTTACAATGAACAACCTTGTAACAGAAGTTGTTAGTTGAGTTTTCAAAATAAAAAGTTTTTATAACAATTTCTATGGTATTCGATTGAAAATAATATATTGTTGGGATTTAAATTTCGAACGATGGGTTACATATAATAAGGATTATTATCGACAGACAAATGGTGTATATAATAAGGATTATTGCTGTATATAATAAGCATTCAACTCGACATACAAATGGTGACAACATAATTTGACAGATTAAATATTCTGATTCGTGATACTTGGTCAACAGTTAAATAATTTTATGATCATACACTTCAACTATTAGATTGGATACGATCTATTAGTCATATGAGTCGAAAGTTAAGTTGGAATGATAATACAATAATCATTAAAGAAAATAGTAATATTTAATAGTTGAAATACATTGAATTGGTAATTGTTAGCATATTGACTCGAATTGTACTTTTTATTCCTATACAAATCAAGGTAGCCGATTTTTAGGGAAAAAATAATATATAGTTGATATTAGATTGAGAAAAACCACCTAGACTACTTCTAAGTAGATAAAAATTGCTCCTGTTTTAATAGTATTGATAAATAAATTTCGCTATAAAATATGTACGGGTCTTTAGATCCAAAAACTCTAGACACTAAATCTAGTATATATATAATTTTAATATATTATTTAAATATGTCTTCATATAATTGACTTTAAAAAAGTTGAAGTAGTTCGATAATTTAGATATTAATTACTCCTACTTTTCTTTGTTAGACACAAAAGTGTTTTAATTTTTTTTTTATCATTTTGTTTCAACTACCATTAAATAGCCGGTGTTTATATATACAAACGTTTAGCTGAATAAATTTCCAGAAAATTATAAAAAGTATTGGACTAATCTCAATTACATATAATTGTATACTACAATTTCCACACCTAGAGAATTTATATAAACACATAATCAACTGTAAATTAAGAGAATAAAACATGTTTAGAGTTTTTAAATAAAATTTAGGAAAGACTTTCTAAAATAAATGAAATCTATAGAAAGTTTTGAATAAAATTCTTTTTTTTTTTGTTTTCTTCACTCATTCACTCAGATGCGCATACAATTTCATCATATAACAGTCATGCATATACTCTTATTTTGTCCTTCTATGCTATATCTATTGCACTAATATGATTCCTATTTTGAACCAAGAACACCAAACTCACCAACTAATTTATCCTCTTTGTAGAAGGCCTTCCACTACTTTTTAGTAGCTGGTGGTGGACATGAATAGTAGTCATCAACACTTCACGAAATGTGCAACTAGTTAAATCTTGTCCAGGATGTATGATTTCAGCACAACCGTTAACCCATTTTCTGTCAAGTGAAAAGCATCAACATATTTGTTTTCCTCTCTTTTATATGCTTAACTGATTTCAGATTATTTTGAAAGGATTACTACATATTTAGAAAAACTATCATAAATCATACAAGAAAGAAGAAATGCATACAAACGATAAATTACATGTTGTTTTAATGCACATAGTGACCAACTCCAATAGGATTTCCTTATAAATTTTGTAAAAAAATTGCTTTGACTATTATATACGTCAAAAGTATCGTCAGTATGAATGTTGATTGGTTGAATATCACTTCCATGATTAACAGAAAAACATGAATGTTGCTTTCCATATTGTCAACAGTTTGGTCACTTACCTAAAGAAAACATTTAAGAACTGTGAAGTGCCTATATGAGATCAAACCATTAGTAAATTAATTGGAAATTTCCCTAATACTATAAACCTTATCGAGAATGTTGTTGCCACTTAAGAGAAAAGATGTTTACAAGGAAAATCATCATCAAAAGTGATGAATCTTCTGAAACGTGAACCACTTTTTTGTATAATTTTTGATCTATTTTTTTTTTCTTTGTGTCAACTACTCCTATATTCAACGAAAGCTGATTCACTACTACTTCACTTATTATATGTGAATTAAATTCAATTTCGCTCACCTAGTATTTGCTCTATAATAAACTGATATTCAGTAACTCCAAATTTCAAATCTAATTTATGGACACACAACCTAATCAATCTAACATAAACAAAAAATACAAGAAAATATCAGTGAATTAAAACTGAAAATGGTGGAAGCACCAAAGAACATAATTCAACCGCTTTGATCGCTATTTTTCAGAATTTACTTTAAGGCAAAGGTGAGGGTGCCATATGTACTACTTGTAAAGTTATATTCGTAAATGCTAGGTCTATGACATTGTTTATTGCTTGATGATGATTGATGCATGATGATAATTATGATGGTGATGTTGATTATGATAAGATAGTTGATGACTAATGATGTTGCATGTAGTGATGAATTGTGATGTGGTTAGTATATATTAAATTGTATAGAATAATATTATTTTGATATGTATTTATTGAGTAATTATTATTTTTTCTTTTTAAAATCCAAACCACTTAAAAATGACAACTAGTTAATAGGGTTCTAAAGGATATCTTGGAGGTTCCTTTTTGGAAAACTTGGTTCTATGTCTCTTTCCACTTTTGTATATCTATCTATAATTATATAAAGTTGAGTTTGCTCTCTCCTGGTAATGCCACCTAGGATTCCAGGTCAGAAATTATGCCTCTATATGCGTGACACGTGTTACCTTATTTAAAACGTTATGTTTCATTACACAAAGAAAACTTGGTTTCGTTTGGTTTGTCTAACGGGCTTTCTCCAATTGAATTATGTATGGGCCTTTGAACAACATATTTTGGTCTGAAAACAGTCCAAACTTTGCCTATTAGTCGACTTACCCTTTGTTAACCAAAAAAAAAATCCCGACTTTACCTTCTTCATGAATAGTCGCTATAGATTTCTAGGGTTCATCATTAACTGCAAACTCTGAAAAGTTCAACCAATAATAGAGGTTCTGAAAGGTTGTGTGAGGTGTGTCTTCGCGTGGAATCTATGCGTTCATCTCAGTACATCAGTTTCGTTCGCGATTCTTCTCCTCTGGCCCGTTACGAGTTGCATTGATTCAGTGTCATTAATGACTTCTTAACTCCTACGATCCACTACAACCACGATCACTCATACAATTATTCTTATTTTCCTTCCAGGAGGTTGTTCTCCACCTATAAAAAGGTCAGGCTTCATCCTCTGAATTGCAGGCACAAAATTGCAGGCATAAACTAAAGCTGTGTTATCTGATAGTCTTGGTTAGTTAGTGGGTTCAGGTGGCTGGTGCGTTCAGTTATCGATCTCCTTGCAAAAAGGTGGAGATGAGATGTGTCTGTGCTTTTAATTATGTTGTTGCTGTGAATTTATTGATTATCTAAGGTTCTAGGAAAAACGATTGCATTTTTTCCGATTCCATATAGCTTGAATTTTTCGTAGGAAGATGTGTCAAGTCCATACATGTCTGGGTTAGGCTGTCCGGTTTTGAGTTGAGGTAAATGTCAAGATCTAATGCTTTTTGTTTGAGTATTGTTCTTAGATTTGTGGATTGTATGCTATTTATGAATTCTTAGGCGTAGTCTTACTCTGAATGTTTGTTTATTTTCATATTCTTGGAAGCGGCCACCTTTTGTTAAGAATGGATTACTTTAAACTTCTAGCGATTGAAAGATCAATCTATTTCCAAGACGACTCAAATATTAAATTGTGATTCCACTTTTGCAGGCCTTGAATGACAGCCAAGAAGAACTCAAGAGAATCATAAAAGCGATCAGTGTTTGAAGCAAAATTTACACAACCAGCTAAGTAATCTATTTACTCAGGTATCTAACGTTATCAAAACCATTAAACCTTTCTGCATCTCACTTCTAAAGTTACAATCCAGAAATCTCTGATCAAACTATTGGATCCATTTGTTAGTTAAACATCTGAAAGCTCAAGATTGTTATAAAATTCTACAAGCTTGCAAAGATTAAAAACATACTTATAATTGGATTGGCCTTTGATTTTTAACTGTTTTTTTGCTACTGTTCATATCATCAACATGAAAAAAGATTTACGTTAAGATAATCTAATTTTAGTGTTATCTTGAGAGCTTTCGGTTCTTCCTTGCAGAGATAGTTTTCTCTATCTCACGATGAATAGTGTGAAAAATAGTTGCAGTGGTAAGTGAGATGATGTTGTGAAGAACATTGTTGCGTTGTTTCCAAAATGAAACACGACGATCTGAGTCAGAATTGTTGGCTTGGTTACTTCTGATCCATGCTAGCAGTTCTGACCAATTAATAAACATTTGCAATGGTCCGCCTGTACGTGAGAAAACCATATGCCATATATCTGAGCTACTGTCACATGAGAAGAAGATGACTCTGGTTCAAGGGTCCACTTGGTTGAGTATGCTTTATGTAAAAATGTTCGTATATAAACATCCACAATTAGTACTATAAATTGTTATATTTTTTATTGATACATTTTATTAGTTAATACAAAGAAGCGTTCATTCCTGTTGACCAACACGTGAAAAGCAACGATAAACAAATCAATTGAATACAATAAAACTATCAATTAATTAATGATCTCTTGATAAAATATACACAACCTGTTTGTATATATTGTATATGGATTCATATAATGCAGCTTCTTTTACTACATTGTCCTCAACTGTTGGTTCATAGATGTTTTATGCAGAGAATTATAATTTATCGTTTTTATCCAAATAATATAAAAGAATATTAAGTTAAAAGAATATTTAGATCATGGTCAGATTAGTTGAGTTATGACGCAGAAATATTGTTGTAATAATTTAGTTTGTAGCTTTTATCCATATAGTTGTAAGTTTTTTAGCTGTAGGAAAATATTATAACTTTTAAACCATTGGTTGAAAGAAAATAATAAAACATGAAAACAAAAATAGGACTGTTGATTTAACGGGGCGAGGAGTCAAATTACTTAAAAACTAATTTGAAACAAAAGTTATAAGAAATTATAAGTGAATTGAAACATTTCTACAATCCAACTAATCTAACTAAAATTTAATTAATTTTCTGTTAAAAGTTTTATTTTGTATATTAAAAGTTATATTATGTTAAACATTGCTCATCACCTTATACATAAATTTTAATAACAAAAATATGAAAGTTCAGTTTTGTATGACAAAAATAAATGAATATTTTAAAATAATTTTAAAATAATTTTAAAACTGTCTACCAACTTATATTTTAATAATATTAATATTTATATGCTAAAGTACACATAAAAATATACAATTAAATTTAAAAATTAAACCAAAATCCCGGGTAGCCCGGGCCGGCCCTAGTGTTTAATATTTTTTCTTTCGAAAATTCAACAAGAACATGCACGTAAACGAGGTCAACAGAAACAAACCTATTATATAATATCACCTTACATACCGACGAATTGTCCATTAATTCTCATACTTAAGCACATTCAACTAGAAAAAAAAAAAGAAACAAAGACTTCAAATACTTTTGATAAACGAAAGATAGAGCGATAAGGAGAAACAAGAGGCTTTTGGTTTTCTTCATCTCCATCTTTATCTTGGTGCAACTTAGCAGAGGACAGAACAATAGGAGAACCGAAGTCAATGTGGGTGTTGTAACTGATGTCGGAACAATGCATTCGGACATTGAAATGCGCTCCATCAATTTGTCTCTCGCTGATTTCTACACTTCCCGTCCCCAATTTCAGACAAGGCTTGTTCCAAACATTGCGGACTCCATAAACGACGTTGTTGGTGGAGCCGCCGCTGGTACCTTATATGTATATACACAACCAAAATATATGGATTTTTTTTCTTATTTTCTTAACAACGTTCATTCTATAGGATTTTGATATGGTTGGTTGGAACGAGGACGAAGTCGTTTTTTATTTGAGAAATATATTTACAGTTTTTTGTTAGTTGGTTAAAATTCTACATTGTGAAAATTAGGCTTAGTTTAATTTCTCCTCAATATATGACAAAAAATGTCTTTTTGAAAGAGACAAACAATGTCTTTCTACTTCTACATACATACTTTTAGATTTGTTTGGTGACCCTAAAAGCCTTTGTATTAGGTTAAATTTGGTTACATTCTAAATTTTGACGAATGAGCTAAAAGTTGACTTGACCGATAATCAATCATAAAAAATATAAGTCGCGCGCGGTTAAGAAAATCAAAGCAAGATTTTCATGCACGTAGAGCGCTGACGAGACAAACCCGGTGGATTTGTCTTATTTCTTTCTAAGTCAATGACGCTTTTCTAAGAGCAAGATTATCCCTATCACCCCTAATAGGTTTCTTAATGACTTTTTAATTAATAAAAGTAATCTAAGAATTTTAGTTAAGAAACTTCCATTTTGAATGGTCCAATGGGAGTTTCTTAATCAAGGGTTCTTAAAAAGTTATTAAAACAGAACAAGAACAAGAAACATAAGAATTTGAGAAATGATTCAGCTTTGTGATTCTAAAGCACAAATGAATTAAAGAAAACTATGACATGTTCAGGATAGAACATGAGTCCCACTACCAAATCACATCCAAAAATGAAATAATCTATATCAGAAATGGCTGAAAATGAAGAGACATAACGAATCACACCCAAAGAACAAGCTAACCTTAGAGCACTAGAGTGTAATAATACCATACAAACTATATAAGCAGAAGGACAAGTGCGGAAAAATCTAGAAAGAGAAAGAACAAGAGTTCAAGCTAAGATTACTACTAGTATCATCATCAACACTAACTCACTAAGAATCACAAAGTAAGTCAGTTCTTTAAATTACCAGAGTTCAGCTGCTGCTTTCTAGAGGAGAAGAAACCCAGCAGGTTCAGTTCTGGAAGCATAACCAAACTTGGATGTGTTGTATTTCCTGTAAACACCTGTTAGCTTCCCTGTCCCTGCCTCGTGATGCAAACCAGCCATCTTCCTCGAACATTCCCTGTAATTGATCATCAAAAACCAATACAAATCTCAGAACCTATAATGAAAGTATTCAAATTATATAGTTAACTTGGGTGGCTTCTCTCTTACATAAGCTTTTCTTCAGTGTAGCCTGTGTAGAACTCGCAGGTTTTGCTCCACTCCTCGAACCCTTTAAGCGTGGACTGAGCTGTGTAGATCGCTGAAGCAGCTAACTGAGAAGGAGCGTACTGAAGCATCTCGTACTCTACTAAGCAAAGCTCGATGATGAAGAATGATAGAAGCTCCACCTGAAAAAATACAAACTCACATGTTACACATTGTGATCAAGTGAGAAGGTATGATCAAAGAAGTTATTATACAAACCTTTTTGTCAGATTGTGCAGCTTTGAGAAACCTCCTAATGAACACATACGGAGTAGGCAAACAGAAATTGAATTGCAAGGTATTCGCCATTAACTTCTCCTGCAAGTAAAACAAACCCATCACACAATGATCATCATCTAACACATATAGAGAGAGCATCCATATGGATATGATCATTTTTACCATGTCAAGAGCTTCTCTCCTAGTGTAAGCCTTGTCTGAGATCAAGTTGAGATCATCAACAACCGGAACTGAGACTTCTTCGTACTTACAGGCTAGCAACATAGCGGTTACACCCACAAGCTGAAGCTTTTTCCTAGCGACATGATGATGAACCGCGAGAAACCTGTCTATGAGATTGATTGTGAGGTACAGCGTCTCTTCCATCAGCTCAAACTTGTAATGTACCTGCTCTCACAAGTGCTCCACATTCAGTTTCTAAAGAAACAAAAGCACTTTAGATATTCTTATCGAATCAACGATGGATGCTTTCAATATCATCAAATGATTTTACAGAATCAATCAGCAAAAAAAAAATAATTAAGAGAGGAAGAAACACAAAACAAGAACAGACGCATGTCAATTTACCATTGTCGGGGAGAGATTCGAGAGGATAGTAACACAACTCTTCAACGTTGGATGATATCTTGATCAATTTGAGTGAGGATTATATCTCGGCCTTTCTTCTTCTCCGACGGCTTCTCAAATGATCCATAGATCCCCTCAAGCTTCTCAAAGTCCGACTTAGTCCACACCACAAATCGCACCGATTGCAGACATGATCTTGGTCGGACACTGGCGGAGAAGACGAGAGAAACAAAAGAAAAGAAAAAGAGAGAAGGAAAAAAAAAAGAAGCTTTTGCTCTGGTATGCTGACAGGTGGGTAAAAACCCTCTTAATAATCGGTACCCAAAATCCTTTCCTAAGAGCATGAGCATTCACAAGGATTTTTTAATATTTTTTTATGGATCTATGAATAGTTATGAATCTGTATTTGTTGTTTTCTGCATTGGTGAACCTGAAGAAGAAGTTCATAGGAATAAAATAATAATATTTATTTTATTTTTTAAAAATTTGAAATTATTCAGAATACATGAATAAAATATTAAAATATATTATAAATTTTTTGAAAAGTTTTTATTCAATACATTAAGAGTAGATTACATAAATTGATAAATTGAAGAACATACAAAGCTTATTCATCTTCATCACCAAACTTTTGCCAAATATTTTCCATTAAATCAGCTTTCAAACGAGCATACTTCTCTGGATCTCGAACTTCTCTGCGCATACCTAACATATCACCAGCATGAATACTATCTCTCCTTGTCACCTTAGAACTTCTGCTTGACTCTCCTGACTCGAACTCAGAAGTATTAATTTGAGCGTATCCGTGTTGTTCGTTCTCTACTATCATATTGTGCAATATGACACAAGTTCTCATTATCTTTCCTATCTTTTCCTTATCCCATTGTAGAGCTGGGTTTTTAACAATTGCAAACCTCGACTGCAATACTCCAAAAGCCCGTTCGACATCTTTTCTGGCGGATTCTTGCTTTTCTGCATATTTCTCGGCTTTAGGACCTTGAGGAAGTGGGATGGATTGGATAAATGTTGACCAGTTTGGATTAATTCCGTCAGTAAGATAGTATGCCATACGATAAGTGTGGTTGTTGACCTTGAACTTAACTTTAGGTGCTCAACCATGTAAGATGTCATCAAAAACAGGTGACCGATCAAGAACATTGATATCGTTGAGGGTACCTGGTAAGCCGAAAAATGCGTGCCATATCCAAAGATATTGTGATGCCACGGCTTCTAAGACAATTGTCGGCTTTCCTGAACCACGTGTGAACTGACCTTTCCAAGCTGTGGGGCAGTTTTTCCACTCCCAATGCATACATTCGATGCTGCCTATCATCCCCGGAAACCCCCGTACCTCTCCAACATCGAGTAATCGTTGAAGATCCTCGGCTGTAGGTCTTCGTAGATACTCATCTCCAAACAATTGTATTATTGCATCAGTGAAATTTTCCAAACATAAACGTGATGTACTGTCACCAAGTCGGAGATATTCGTCATATGTATCTCCCGATTGACCATATGCCAGCATTCGTATAGCTGCCGTACACTTTTGAAGTGCAGATAGCCCGTTCCTTCCGCAAGCATTTTTTCTTTGCTGAAAGTATGGAACTTCATTACTTATACGTTCGACAATGCGAAGGAACAATGGCTTGTTCATTCGAAAACGCCTCCTAAACATTTTCGGCGGGTATGTAGGATTTTCGTGGAAATAATCTTTCCATAGCTGAATGTGTCCTAGTTCCCGATCTCTTTCGATATAAGCTCGTCTACTCGGCTTGTTGGGTTGAACCTCAACTGTTGAGTCGATGTAATGATCAACGACTTGGTCGACCATTTCTTCTATAGCTTCATCAACTTCATCACTTGATGAGGAAGACATTGTTGATTTTTTCTTCCTAACATGACAAAAGGGGATCTGTAAAAGTTGTCATAATGTTATAAATTATTTTCATAATCTTTTTTTTTACATTAATTTATCATATCATTACTCTATCATATTTATTCATAATCTTTTTTTACATTAATTTATTATCATTACTCTATCATATTTGTCATAAAGTTGTCATAATGCTATAAATTATTTTCATAATCTTTTTTTACATTAATTTATTATCATTACTCTATCATATTTATTCATAATCTTTTTTTACATTAATTTATTATCATTACTCTATCATATTTGTCATAAAGTTGTCATAATGTTATAAATTATTTTCATAATCTTTTTTTTTACATTAATTTATCATATCATTACTCTATCATATTTATTCATAATCTATTTTTTTAAATATATTATATAAAAGCAGTCATAATGCTATAAATTATTTTTATAATCTTTTTTTTTACATTAATTTATTATCATTACTCTATCATATTTATTCATAATGCTATAAATTATTACTCTATCATATTTATTCATAATCTATTTTTTAAATATATTATATAAAAGCATCATAATGCTATAAATTATTTTCATAATCTTTTTTTACATTAATTTATCATATCATTACTCTATCATATTTGTCATAAAGTTGTCATAATGCTATAAATTATTACTCTATCATATTTCATATCATAATCTATAATTTTTGTTACATTATGTTAATTTGTTACTTAATTCTGAAAAGTTTGGGTTGAACCTTCAACTTACCTTGTGACTTGAACCTTCAACTCTGGTTGTTTGTTGCTTGAACGATGAGAGAGCAGTTTGTTGCATAAGAGAGAAGGTAAAAGTGTGGAAATAAAGAAGAGAAGAGAAACAAAAGCAAAAGGCGATTGTTTTTACTTTGGTCACAACACATTATATAGAGAGAGGTGATTGTTTTACATCCGTGAATCAAGTACATTGTTACAACAAAAGCAAAAGAGCTAGAGATACATATTACATCCGTGATGAAGTGTAGAAAGGAACAAAATTCTACACTTTCCCCTGCTTAAAATATCCGCAAACATACATATAGAAACAAAACCTTCAACCTGTGACCTGCAACACCCTTCCCTTCCAACCCGTGACCTGCACACCCATCCCTTCCAACCCGTGACCTGCAAAACAAAAGAGAACAGAATCAATACACAAGCTAAAACACTAACAAAATAAATTGCTACTACTGAAAGAAAAGAAAACAGATTTAATAAACAAAAACAAGCTAATACACTAACCAAATCAAAGCATTTCAGATATTAGTTTATTCTTAAGAGCCACTTCATGATCAGATAGTGTGTCTATGTTTTTTGCTAAGAGGCGATCTAGGATCTTTTGTTTGGATAGGGTGTTTTTCTGAGCTAGGATGGTTTGTATCCGATCAAAAGCTGCTTCGTCCGGCTTCTTGCGTTTGGCAGCTTTGCTAGCTTTAACACCCGGAGGCCTGACCTCTTCCTCGTCAGCCACCACCTCCGGACCACCTTCCTTACTTTTCTCCTTCGGTTGAGAGTGTGATCTCCATTTCTGATCGAACCGAAGTTCCCTCCAGCAATGCTCAAGAGTGAACTTGACATTATAGTCATTGAAGAAGATGTCATGCGCAGCCTTCATGACATCATTCTCTGTTTGGCCACTCGATTGCTCCTTCAAGGCACTTTCATGGCATTCCACAAACCTGCAGAACTCAGCATTCACCCTTCCCCACCTCTGCTTACACTGACTCCAGTGTCTTGGAAGGGAGCCAACGAGGTGAGGACTCGAATTAAAATACTCTTCTATCCTCTTCCAAAAGGATCCTAACTTCTGTTCATTACTGACAATGGGATCCTTGCTGGTGTTCAACCAAGCACTGATCAGCACAATGTCTTCTTTGGTTGACCACTTTCTCCTTTCCACTGGTTTAACTTACCCGGGAGAGCTAACAGGTGCCTCACCAGAGTCTAGGTCTACTGGTGGACTGCTCTGTGAGGCTAACTGGTTAACAAACCCGGGAGAGTTTAGGGAAAAAGGGTCCATTTCGTGTTTTGGTTATGTTTGATGTTTAGAGGTTTCTGTGATTTTTAAGTGGATTGTTTGTGTTTTTTATAAGTGAATTCACTATGTTTTAAAATAGTCGCTTACGTTAATTACACAACAACAACCACAGTTAATTACACAACAACTAAATTTTAATACACAACTACTTATTCACAGTTAGCATTCATTACACATCAAATCAGGTTTACTTAACTCGAACAATTTTTATACTTTAACCAACAAACACAACAATGAATGATAAAGCAAAATCAAGTATGAGTTCTACTCTAGCTACTTCAGATCATTTAAAGCTCTACTCAACCTACTTCAGTTCTAGTTAACGTCTAGCTACGAAGCAACCAAAACGATTAGTTCTAGTTCAGTTAAGATATCTAACCTTTGGTGGTTATTCGAAGCAGAGCTTCTCCAGGTCAGCTACTTGCACCGTGAGGTTATAAACCTCCGCAGTGAGGCGATCAACCTGACGAGTGAGCCTTGTAGCCTGTCCCTGCACATGGAAAAAACAAGGGAAATGTCTTATTAAAATATCAAGTTATTAAAAAAATATGTAGACAAATATGTGACACAAAACAAAAATTGTTTACTAACCTCTAGTGTCTCAATCTGGTTTTTGAGACTCAGTACGAACTTCATCACCTCCTCAGCCTCCTCCAGACGCTTAGTCAAGATTTCGATCTGCTCCTGGACACCAATCACCCAAGGCTGGCGGTAGTGAAACCCATCAGCCTTGTTTACAACCAAAAATATATTAGCATACGTATGTGTATAAAAGCCAAGAATGAAAATGTTCTTCAGAGTCTTACCTCGTAGTTGGCACATGTGAAGAAACGCTTCCCAGGAAGGGTGTCGTACTCCTGCTTCACTCGAACCTCGTCGATGATTCTCCCACCACAGGAACACCTTCTCGGAATCCCATATTCTGAATCGCAAGTGTATGAGAGCATGTTGATGTAGTCCTTTTGCCTCTTTGAATGCTTTCTCTCTTCTGAGGGATCCATCTGTAAAAGAAACTGAATCTATTAGAACATCAATATAATAAACTAATCTATTAGAATCCAAACAATAGAATAAACGACCCCTATATCGAACCCTGTTGACGATTTACAATTATTAAACGAAACCCCCCAAATCTATTTAGAACCCTAACTTGAAATCCCTCAATCGATTTCAAATCTCAGAGAAACGACCCCTATATCGAACCCTGTTGACGATTTAGAATTATTAAACGAAACCCCCAAATCAATTTAGAACCCTAACTCGAAATCCCTCAATCGATTTCAAATCTCAGAGAAACGAACCCTAAATGAAACGACCCTGACGATTTAGAGTAATTATTCGAAACCCAGAAAACGATTTACATCCCCAACTCGAAAGCCCCAAATTTTTTTCAAATCGGAGAAAACTGTTTCGAGCACAAAATCGACCCAAATCAAATGTCGATCTACTCGAAACTCACCAGAGCAAGTGGAGAAGACACTCCGTCGTCGATTAGAACAAGAAAACAAAAGGGACACGGCGTCGCACGAGAAATCGTCTCTCGCAAGGAAACCCTAGCTTTTTGGTGGAGAAGGGAAAATGAGTCGATACACGGGGAAGCCCTACTTTCCTCCTCCTCTACGCGCTTTCATTCAACAAATCAACACCCGACGCGTGGCGTGAACCCGCTTCATACGGGATCACTCCTAAGGCCCGGTTCATCAAACGAACCCATTTTTTATTTGATTTTATTCCTCGGCCCCTTAGAACCCGAGCCCATGAACCTCACTAAAGCCCCTGCTGCGGATGGTCTAAGGATCGGTAACAACTTTTTAATTTTGTTTTGATTTAATTAAATCCCTCTTTAACTTAGAAACCCCTCTTAAGAAACCCCTATAGGACTATAATCATGGTCTAAGCTTCTTGTTTCTAACCCCAAAGGACCACGCATGGTCGATATGGATACAGCCTATTGAAATATATGAATTTGTTCAATAATTTTGGGATTTGTATACACAAATATAAATTTTCATATTATAAAAGAAAACTTTTATCAAATTTCTCAGAGCATCTCCAGGAGGATTCTATCCATTGGAGTATTAAAATTACATATACAAGGTTTTGACCCCGTTTTGAGAACGCAGGATGATTTCGAATAAAAGAAAAATTTCAAATGAAATATCAGATAACCATAACATTTTAAAATTTATTATTTGATCTTTGACGTTTATGATTAAGAATTTATTTTATTGATGTCTCATATTAATTTCTTTTATAATGTAATTTGATGTATGCGTTTAAAGAGTGAGATGAATTTTTTTTTTACAAATAATATTGATTATTTATTGCCTTTCACAAAAAGAATATTGAAAAGTTATAAATATGAACATAGTTGATAAATTAATTGTTCTAGATGAATTTCTATTTGCAGACACATAAATATGTGGATTTATTATATTGATTGGTCTTTGTAATCATTTTATATTTGTAATTCATTTATTTTATTTTATTTAACACAGACTTAATATGCAATTTGTATTGTTAATATTTATTAAAATATTTAGAATAGTATTTAAGCACACTTATAATCTAAGGTTTTAAAGTTGTATTTGGAGTTTACAAAACCTGAATATTGTTTTAATATAAATAGGAATATCCTTAGTTGGAACTGTACTGTCATTAAGACTACATATAGATTCATTTGGAACTGTATTGAATCTCTCTTATTAAAACAGAAACATTCATTTAGACTTAAACTTAAGTCATAAATTATATTTATTAAATATTATTAGTAATTAAAAGAAACAATATAATTTCAGTTGTTCTATTCCGGTCTAGTTACATAGACCACCTCAAGTTTGAGTAATAGAAGAGCTGTTCGTTGTCAAAAAAAAACAATAGAATTTCAGTAAGGATGGATTATGAAAGACCAGATTATACTACTAAATATGTTCCAAACAACACAAAATAATTTTGTGTTGAAAAAATATGAAACAATTGAAATAATTAAAAACATTAAGTAGTATTTTGTAATTTTCATATTTAATATAATAAAAATAATAAATTATTTAGTTCTCAAATACACTAAAATAAAAAAATGTTAAAATTACTTACAAAGATATTTAAAATTATTTATTTTATAAAGGAGATTTTGTTAAATAAACTCTTTTGCCTTTAAAGGGCGAATCATAATCTATCTAGTAATTAAAATAGATAAATGATATAAAAGTTATACTTATACTTGTTGTTACTTTTCTACTTGATTAAAATAAATAAAGAAAAATATATAACCAATAAAATTAATTCAAATTCTCCAAAATTTTCATATAAGAACGATCCATACATAAAATGAATTCACTTCGATGATCTCTATTTCAAAAAAAAATGATTTTAATTGTTTCACAATCAGTAAGATTTCTTCATATAAATCAAATGTTCATTTCTTGTTTTCTACTCAAAAGTATAGACTGTGAATTAAATATCTATTTTTGGTAAAATATGAGCGAGTTTAATGCATAAGTATATCAAATAAGTAAAATAGATGCTAGAATTATTCAAAACCACCTCCTTTAATCTAAATTAAAGGAGATAAGTAGCTTAAATTAGATATATCTTAATATAGGATACATT
This sequence comes from Brassica carinata, assembly GCA_016771965.1. Lineage (NCBI taxonomy): Eukaryota > Viridiplantae > Streptophyta > Magnoliopsida > Brassicales > Brassicaceae > Brassica > Brassica carinata. Next base: position 42,817,888 of record CM028692.1, read on the forward strand.
CGACTTGTTATATATACAAACAATTTTTTGTTCCTCAAACACAACAAATTTACAAAAAAATAAAAAATCATAGTCAATTCATTTATATTACCAAGGATGAAAAAATCAGTCATATTTTCATTTAATGTTTTAACTCTCCTCATCATTCTTGTACTAGGTTTGTCTTTGTGTCTCTACTTTTTTTTTAATATAGATTACATTTATTCCTACATGAAATAATTGGAAATGTCATTATTTTTGTTTTTTCTGCAACACATTAATTTCTTTTTTAATAACCTAAGTTGTTACAGACTTATTTGTTATAACACTATGAAATTGTATAGTATATAAACCTATAAATTCAGATACATTAGTTTTGTGATAAACCTAGAAAACTGATTTCCAAAAGTATTTTGTTTAATTTTGGCTAGATTTATGGTTTAAATATATTATGAAGAAATATTTTTATCCAAATTAATTCAACAAACATCTTTTCTTCATTACATCAATTTCATGTTTCCTGAGTAAATTAATGTGTAAAGCTATTGTTTTTGTTTGAGAAATAAAGTTGATGTATCATTTTACAAAGAAATTTGCATGACACTTATAGATATCGTTATATCAGGTTAGTAACAATGTTATGTATACCTCAAATACTCAATGATTTTAAAAAAAATAAATAAATATTATCTAAAATATTGTATCAGTATTTGAAATTTACCGTAAACATTTTTCATTACATACATTGAGATTTATGTTTTATATGTAACAGTGGCCGGAGTGATGGGGCAAGGGAGTAAAAATAAAAACATATGGTGTCCCGTACTTCTAGATAACAACCAAGCTGGAAGTTGTAAGAACAAGCAAGGTTGCATATCTGCTTGCAAGAAGAGGACGGAACCGTTAGGAAAACCGGAAATAAACACCGGTTGCATCCCAGGCAACAAATGCGGGTGCTATATCCGATGTCCAGCACGATCTTAATGTTTATTTCATTGACAATAAAAATCAGATATATTTATAATAAATTATGATGTCATTTGTAGAAATAATTAAATAAGTTGTCAGATTATCATAACAATAAAACATGATCATTTGCAGATGTAAAAATGAGAAAATAAATTGGAAAAGTTCATTAGAATTATTAACTTCTAAATTTCTACAATATTAATAGTTAACAAGGTTTTGACCCCGCTTTGAGAACGCGGGATGATTTCCGATAAAAGAAAAATTTTAAATGAAATATTAGATAACCATAACATTTTAAAATTTATTATTTGATATTTGACGTCTATTATTGAGAATTTATTTTATTGATGTCTCATATTAATTTCATTTATAATGTAATTTGATGAATGCGTTTAAAGAGTGAGATGAATTGTTTTTCTTACAAATAATATTGATTATTTATTGCCTTTCACAAAAAGAATATCGAAAAGTTATAAATATGAACATAGTTGATAAATTAATTGTTCTAGATGAATTTCTATTTGCAAACACATAAATATGTGGATTTATTATATTGATTGGTCTTTGTAATCATTTTATATTTGTAATTCATTTATTTTATTTTATTTTATTTAACAGACACTTAATATGCAATTTGTATTGTTAATATTTATTAAAACTAGGGTTTAGTCCGCCCTATGGGCGGGTGATCAAATGAGCTAATAACAAATTTAAATTTTAATGAACTATTGCAATTTAATTTATTTTTATTTAATTTATTATTAAATTTTACTACTTGTTTTTAAATCACTATCTATTTATTATTCTATTTTGAGATTATAGTTGCTAGACCATTAAATTTTACATGTAACTGAATTTGTTTTAATATTTTTGTAAATTATTTTCTAATTTAACTATGAAAATAAGAATAAACTTTTTTAAAAAAAAATTTAGATTATTTTTCTTTTTATTTGTTTTTTACCTTTTTATACAACTTTTTTTGAAAGATTACAATATTTTGTTTAAACTTTTGAGTTGTATGATGTGAAAAAGCAATAGCCGATTCATTGTCGTAAAATATATTTTAAGTTTTGTATACACGAAAAAAATTAATACTTACTGATCATTACTATTTGAATATATATATATATATATATATTCTCTATATATATACTATAGTGGTGTTTCTGTGCTACACACAAAATTCTAAATTGTGTTATTCGTGTTATGTAATTATGTAATTGTACGTTGGTCTGGTGTTGCCAGTTATGGGATGTCTGCATGTTGTGATGAGAAAGTATAGTGATGTGATAGATACCTTCTGAACACTGAGACGCCACACAATCTCTTGTAGAAGTCCACTCTAGTGTAGTGTACACTGATCCTGTTACGTATCAATAAAGTATCAAGCCGGAAGGGACACAGGTTTAGCCGATGCGTTTGGTCGGCTCGGCGGAGGAAACAACGTCCTTTCCGTTTGGTTTCTTCGAGGTAAGATAGCCGGAAACAAAGGATTTTCTGTTGGAATTCACCGCTTGAGAGAGAGAACAGATTTTTGTGAAATTAATCTGGGAAAAAGAAGAGTGTTATAAAGAAAATTAGAGAGAGGAAGGCGAAAAGAAGTAGGCGAAAGCCGAAAGGAACCCATTAATGAGATTTCAAGAGGATTCATTGCACACTCATGAATACAGTGTCGATTGATCGATCCGTTGAAGAAAGGGAAAAGGCAAAGAGAGGAGATGGCGAAGAGCTAGGGTTACCATCACGACATTATCCTGCTTTCCCCAGATTTGGGTTTCTTATCCACAAAAAAAAAAAAAATTACAGCCTAAGGGCATCTCCAATGGAACTCTATTTTTTTCTCTGTAATTTACACTAAATTAGAGTAACTCTATTATAGAGTAATTTTTGCTCCAATAGTTTACTCTATCATAGAGTTACTCTATTATAGAGTGAAATATAGAGTAATGTCATTTTTTCACTCTATATTTGGAGTAGAAAAGTGACATTACTCTATATTTCACTCTATAATAGAGTAACTCTATTTTAAAGTAAACCATTAGAGCAAAAGTTACTTTATAATAGAGTTACTCTATTTTAGTGTAAATTATAGAGGAAAAATAGAGTGCCATTGGAGATGGTTTAAGATCAGCCCAAGTTCGGTTTGACGTGGAGAAAAGAAACCACCCCATTGGACGATTTTATTTGTCCACGTGGAGGGTCTCTCCTCTGCTCGTATTATGCTTTTACTTATTGTTAGATATTGGTGAGACGGTGAAAGATGAACAAATTTTCCGATCAGTTGGGACCACTTATGGTTTGTTTGTGGGTATAGCTCTTCTATGAGTTGTTGCTGTGTGTGCATGTCATTTTTATATCTCAGACCAGTGTGTGCATGTCATTTTTATATCTCAGACCAGTGTTCGAGATGTTGGTACATAAATTCATGATGAAGTTATTACAGGTCATGGGGGTGCCCATAAACCTTTGCAAGGTGGTTGTTGGCTTGTTGCTATCAAATTTTTGTATAACTCCTTCAGAACTTGGTCTTCTAACTTTATAGTTGATGATCCTTTTGATAACGCTTTCTTCTTGTTTTCTATTTCATTTACAGTATCAAAAATATATAACTGAAGATACTCTGGTGGTTCGTCGTCAACATGCAAGAGTGAACCAATACGGTGGTGGCTTTGATCATGTATTCGGTAAGTGAATGATCAGGTTTCCAGTGATAGTATGGTGGACCTGAGAACCCATTGAAGTGAAAGCAAGCATTCCATGCACTACAATATTATAGACTTCTAGATTCCCCACTTCTCTGCGGAGCTACTTGTGCAGGTGGATTATGGCGATGGTGACCTGCAGTTAGAAAATATGGGACAACATGTTAGTATACGCAGGAAATTTTTCTGAGATACGAAGAATTGGTTGCAGAAAGGTTGGTGACCATTTACCAAGGGTAGGAGGTGAGAACCTTTTTGAGTCCCTCATTTTTTTTCCCTAGCTAGTCTTTCAGCTTTTCAGAGATGCAAATGTTTTTGATCATGGAACCTTATCAACTTAACTAAATTCCAGAGATTTGGAACATGATTAATGACCTGCAACTTGTCTACTTATTTTGAATGTTGTAGCAGGGGTCGTCATATATTTTAACCATGGCCTTTGCTCCATAGATTCTGCAACATTAAAACATGGAGAAGACGTATAGAATATTAGGGAAACTGATCGGCTAGGTGTTTATTAAATATGTCTTTCAATACCTTTCCTTGTCTTGGCTAACAGTTAAAGCCCCGCTGCGGCCTTCATTCTTCGCTGTTCTTGATGTGTTAGACTCTTTAATGAATGGATGTCGGGTGTTGCTTCTCCTCCTTTTACTTTAGTTGTCTGTACCAAAGTAACAGTCTGTAAATTCTCCCAGGCCTGGAATCACACGTGAGTCCTCATTGAGTGAGGCATCAACTTCCGAAGTACCAGTGGATGTTTCTTGAGAGCGCGTGAATCCCTTGAGGTGCCTGCAATTTTATTCTTATGTTAGTACAAAACATTGGCCCTCACTTGAGTGAGGAAAAGTACCAAAGTTTTGTTTGGTTGGTGTTTAAGAAAGATAATCTGTGATTCTAGAACTCCCTTGCTAATAAGAAAAGATAGAGCATTCACTGCAGAGTTTCCTGTCAACACCCTTAGACGTTAGACATTGTGGTTAACCTTTGTTTATAGCTTTTTGTGTGGGTTACTACGAAGTACGAACCTAAAGCTAGAACATGGTCAAGGCTTGCGATATCGTTTGGTAACTTCTCATATATCAACTGCAAGGAAAGATCATTCAATCATTGAACTGAGATGTGTGAGAAAACGTATTCTCAGAGAAGAGAAACAGACCTGACGACCATCATTATTCTCTCTGTGGGTTAAGATTTTGCCAATCTTAATACCATTGCATAAGCTCTTAGCGCCTTCTCAATTCTTTCTCCACTAGTAAATACCAAAAACATAGAGCTAAGCAGAAACACAACCTGGAAAAGAAATGATCGGAGCGGCGGAGGAGGCGGAGACCTTGCCGTTTGATTTCTTCGTAATCGGATCGCTGGTTACCGTGGATTTGTCTATGGACTTCATAGCGATAGGCACTTGAGAGAGTATTACTTATTTTGATTGAAACAAAACACAGAAAAAGAGTTTTATAAAGAAATTCAGAGGGTGAAAGGCGAGAAGAAGCCATTAATATGAGTAACGGCCGATTGATTGCAGTAGAAGATTGATGGCAACGGTGATAGAGATATGGGTCGATTGATCGTTGAAAGACAGAGGAAAAGTAACGACGAAGAAGAAGAGGAAAGGGGATCGATTTCTAGGTTTCCATATCATGGCTTAGCTGGACCAAAAGAATTTGTGATGAACACAAAAATTAGTTTCCTATGCTTACGTGGTAAAAAAAGACAATTTATTGGAGGATTTTTTGTCCGACGTGGACACCTTCACAGGGGCTTCTTATTCTCCTTTTATTAGTGTTAGATATTTGGAATATTATTTAAGCACACTTATAATTTAAGGTTTTAAAAATGTATTTGGAGTCTACAAAACCTGAATATTGTTTTAATATAAACAGGAATGTCATTAGTTGGAACTGTATTGTCATTAAGGCTACATATAGATTCCTTTGGAACTGTATCGAATATCTCTTATTAAAACAGAAACATTCATTTAGACCTAACCTTAAGTCATAAATTATATTTCATTAAATTTTATTAGTAATTAAAAGAAACAATATAATTTCAGTTGTTCTATTCCGGTCTAATTACATGGACCACCTCAAGTTTGAGTAATAGAAGAGCTGTTAGTTGTCAAAAAAAAAACAATAGAATTTCAGTAAGGATGGATTATGAAAGACAACATTATACTAGTAAATATTTTCCAAACAACACAAAATAATTTTGTGTTGAAAAAAACGAAATAGTTGAAATAATTAAAAAAATTAAGAAGTATTTTATAATATTCATATTTAATATAATAAAAAAATTATTTAGTTCTCAAACACTAAAATAAAAAAATGTTAAAATTACTTACAAAGATATTTAAAAATATTTATTTTGTAAAGGAGATTTTGTTAACTAAACTCTTTTGCGCTTTAAAGGGTGAATCATAATCTATCTAGTAACTAAAATAAATAAATGATATAAAAGTTATACTTGTACTAGTTGTTACTTTTATACTTGATTAAAATAAATAAAGAAAAATATATAACCAATAAAATTAATTCAAATTCTCAAAAATTCATATATGAACGATCGATACATAAAAAGAATTTAATTCGATGATCTCTATTTTAAAAGAAAAAAAATGATTTTAATTGTTTCACAATCAATAACATTCCCTCATACAAATCAAATGTTTGTTTTTTGTTTTCTACCCAAAAGTATAGACTGTGAATTAAATATCTATTTTTGGTAAAATAAGAGCGAGTTTAATGCACAAGTATATCAAATAAGTAAAATAGATTCTAGAATTATTCAAAACCACCTCCTTTTATATAAATTAAAGGAGATAAGTAGCTGATACAATCAGGTTTTAACCCGAAAGATTAACTGCAAGTGCACAGTTAGTGCGCAGTAGTATGCGGGATCGAATCTACAAGGACCGATGATCACACTAAGAGTTTATAAGATGAGCTACTAGCTAAAGCAAATAAGAAAGAGTTTCTTTGGATTTGCAGCTAGATAACTAGAAAGATAAACTAAGCAGAAAGTTAAGATAATCAAGAAAACGCTGGGTTCATGGTATTCTCGGGGAAATCATTTCGCTGTTGGCAAGCAGATAAATTGACTAGGAAATAAAATCAAGAACCGTCTTGAATTCAAACACGATAATAGAATCAACCTACTGTCGTAGCGCTGACTCTCTAAGTTATAGAATCGTCCACACTAATTGTCGTTGAGCTTTGGATTCTAAACCAGCAATAAGTTCGAGTTTGATATGTTCACAAAGCGCAATAACATCAACTGTCGTTGGCTAAGGACACTTTGCTTATCTAAAGTTGTTTCAGACATTTCATCGAACACCTGTCGGGTGTGAAATGACTGAGGTTCAGAAACTGGGTAGCTAATCAAGTTTCAGCATTAAGAACACCAATAGATGAAGAACCACAACATAAATCCCTAAATCTAACAATCCTAAGTCAACAACTCATGAAATCCCCTTGTGAAAAACCTCAAACCCAACTGGAGAACTACTCACACATACACATACAAGAAAGAAGAAATGCATACAAACGATAAATTACATGTTGTTTTAATGCACATAATGACCAACTCCAATTGGATTTCCTTATAAATTTTGTAAAAAATTGCTTTGACTATTATATACGTCAAAAGTATCGTCAGTATGAATGTTGATTGGTTGAATATCACTTCCATGATTAACAGAAAAACATGAATGTTGCTTTCAATATTGTCAACAGTTTGGTCACTTACCTAAAGAAAACATTTAAGAACTGTGAAGTTTATGAGATCAAACCATTAGTAAATTAATTGGAAATTTCCCTAATACTATAAACCTTATAGAGAATGTTGTTGCCACTTAAGAGAAAAGATGTTTACAAGGAAAATCATCATCAAAAGTGATGAATCTTCTGAAACGTGAACCACTTTTTTTGTATATTCTTTGATCTATTTTTTTTTAATCTTTGTGTCAACTACTCCTATATTCAACGAAAGCTGAATTACTACTACTTCACCTATTATATGTGAATTACATTCAATTTCACTCACCTAGTATTTGCTCTATAATAAACTGATATTCAGTAACTTCAAATTTCAAATCTAATTTATGGACACACGTCCTAATCAATCTAACATAAACAAAAAAATACAAGAAAATATCAGTGAGTTAAACTGAAAATGGTGGAAGCACCAAAGAACATAATTCAACCGCTTTGATCGTTATTTTTCAGAATTTACTTTAAGGCAAAGGTGAGGGTGCCATATGTGGATTCTTAGTACTACTAGTAAAGTTATATTCGTAAATGCTAGGTCTATGACATTATTGTTTGATGATGATTGATGCATGATGATATATATGATGGTGATGTTAATTGTGATAAGATAGTTGATGACTAATGATGTTGCATGTAGTGATGAGTTGTGATGTGGTTAGTATATTTTAAATTGTATAGAATAATATTATTTTGATATGTATTTATTGAGTAATTATTATTTGAGCAAATTAGCTCAAAAACATAAGAAGAAGCGGAAATTAGGTAAATACCATATGGAAAGTTTGGCTTACGTGTCATTCTGAATCGGATTAGAAAGACGAAATTATCCATGACCCTTGGCGACTTGATTTCCAGATATTAGGGTCCTAGGCTTATTCTCTGACAATTGAGATTTTACTAGATTTGGTTATATCGTAAAAAGATTTAGTTTTGATATTATGATATTGTCTCGGTAACTGATTATAAACAGTGTTCTCTTAGATGATTTCTGTCTACAATATTTCAGATTTTTTTAAATAAACAAAAATACTATCTCTTTGTTTTTATTTGCTGTTATTTTCTTTCTCTATCTTCTTCCTCTGCTTCTTTTTTTTATTTTTTCTAATGATCCAAAAATCAAAGTATGTGTTCCACCATAATGAGCTACACAATCAGCTGATTACATTCAATCATTCATAGACACAAACCCAAACAAGATCATGCCCTCCCACGGAGTTCGTTCCTCTTTTGTTAAAGATTCCTAGGTTTACACCTCGGACAATCAAGACCACACTACCTTAGAACGAGTTTGCACACAAATCGAGCAAAGATCTCATGATGGTTCCGTCACAAAGAAAAGCATCTTCGTATTACATAATTCAAGTTAATATGAGAAAATATGTTTATATAAACGTATAATCTTTAGTCAGTTAAAATAAATATTAACGATGTTAATAATAATTGTAGCAGCTAACTAATATCATAGCCGGTTAAGTATGCCATTCTTTTGCTAAATTATGTGACCATGTAATAAATTATGTTATCGCTTGTTATTTAAGTAACCAATAATTATATTCTTACCACAGTAGAACAATGAGATTTCTAATGGATTGGAAATTTTTTTATTATTTACCAACAATTTAATCCATAATATGTTCTTATATTTTGTTAAGGCTAACAATGTTAATTATCATGTCTAATAAATTATGATATCGTCTGTTATTTTGGGTTGTTATGTGTCAAAATCATGGTTCTATATCTATTTTCTGCCGTAAATCCATTCGGGTTATCATTTCCATCACATATTGGATTTGACGATTAAATTAAATATTTCTCCATCTAATGTTTTGTTAAACTAGTTAATTTTCTTGATTCAAATCCAAAGAAACAATCATATAATGTATTTCATTCTAACCATAGTACTAAAGTTAGATTTCTAATGGACTGGAAAAACTTTAATTATTTACAAACACGTTTATCCATGATATGTATACAAAATGTTGTTAGCTGGCTATAAGCATTAAATAACCTGGCTAATAAATTATTTAGCCATCTATTGTGGTTTGTGATGATACCAAAATATTATTGTAGCCGCCTAACATAATTTACATTACATTTTCGCTATTTATAAACTGTATAAGTGAAAGATTATCCTTAAATATCCTGACTAATAAATTATTTAACCATCTATTGTGGTTTGTGACAATAGCAAAATATTATTGTAGCCGTCTAAAATAACTTACAATACATTTCGCTATTTATAATCCGTGTAAGTGAAACATTATCCTTAAATACCCTGGGTAATAAATTATTTAACCATATGTTGTGGTTTGTGACGATACCAAAATATTATTGTAGCTGTCTAACATAACTTACATTACATTTTCGCTATTTATAATCCGCATAAGTGAAACAATATCCTTAAATATCCTGGCTAATAAATTATTTAACCATCTATTGTGGTTTGTGACGATACCAAAATATTATAGTAGCCGTCTAACATAACTTACATTACATTTTTGCTATATATAGCCGTGTAAGTGAAACAGTATCCTTATTTTTAGCATCATCAGGGTTTCAGCTGGTGATATGAGGACATGCAGTTTCCATAAGATTAAACATCATCTATTTTTGGGACGAAGCTTCTGAAATAAGTACCAGAAGCATCATCCTTTCTTTTAGCATGTTCTCCATTTCTTTCTCCAAACTGATTAACTTCTCCTTTTCTTCAAGCACTACAGCTCCGATTTTCAACTATAAACCTATAAACAGAGGTAATTGAAGAAAAAATAAATATGATTTTTTTAATTAGTCCTGTAGCTAAACTTCAACAAAAGTACACAAAATAAGATGGAGATGAGGTAATAGGCTGTAAAACCTGATAAGGATTTTTCGACGAAGCACGAGTGACGAAAGAACTGAAGGTGAAACGCGACGACGGCCTGAAACCTAGAAAGAAGAGAGAGGTTGTAGTTGGAATTCTTAGAATTAAAAGAAAAGATAAAATCATAAATACATGAAAAAGAAAGAGTAAAAATTCTAAAAACTAAACCTGTAAGAACATGTGGTATACTAAAACACACTGGTGTCAATCTGTTAATTTTTAACATGTTCTAAAAAACAAACATATAATCGTATAATTAAAATAATAATATATTTTTTTCTTTTAGAACTCCTTACAATTTTTACTGATAATGGTGCTCTAAGCCTCTAACCCCAATGAACCACGCATGGTAGATATGGATACAGCCTATTGAAATATATGATTTTGCTTTCAATATTTTTGGGAGTTGTGTACACAAATATAAATTTTCAAATTATAAAAAAAAAAACTTTTATCAAAGTTCTCAGAACATCTCCAATTGAGAATTCTATCCATTAGATTTTTAAAATTACATATATTTATATATAGATATTAATATTATTATTTAACTGTAGAATCTTTAACTTTACGGAAAATCCAATCCAAAATCTCTTAAAACAAATGATTTAATAAATTTTGGATTAGATCTCCCATAAAAAACCCTACAATTAATTAATAATATATATATATATATATATATTAGAATTCTAATAGATAGAAATCTCCATAGAGGTGCTCTTACTTCTTAATAAGTAGGGTCCCCTAATAAGTATAATAACCTCTGAGATCCGGTTCCGGGCCCACGTACGTGCTCATTATCTTAACACTTCAATCGTTTTTTTTTTTTGATTGAAGACTTCAATCAGTTTTGCAAGGTGAACATAGACGATTTTCTTGTTTGTTAATTTGTCTTTTGGGTTCTCCAATATACTTTTCTATTTTCACCCAAAAATATATATTCTACTCTTTAAAAATAGAGAAATTCTAAAGTAGAGTTGATTTTTTCAGTATGTTTTTATTTTCTCCCCAAAAATTAATTATATTCCAAATATAGTATTTTCTGTTTTAAAACTAGAACTTTTTATTTACAAGTCAATTTTTTTTGGTTTCATCAGGAATTTTATGGATATAGCAGACAAATTTTTTTTAGAATGCTGTAGGAAAATCCCTTGTTTTCTCGTATGTGCAAAGGGAGTTTTGGGTTTCATGTAAGAAAGCAAACATTAAGGGGCTAAAAATTTTCATTGAGGGTTATGAGATTGTTTTATGTGACTTGTTTATAGACCTTTGTAAATAGAATTCTCAGGTGTTGTGTTAGGTTGTGTTCTAATTCATGTTTTGGTTAGTTCTTGCACTTTCAGTTCTTTCTCTCTCTCTCTCCAAGTTGGCAAAGATACGGTTTCCCTCCATCTTTTTCTTCTTCCTTTGTATTTAAATTATCTCCAAAATTTATATCAAGAATACATTCATTCTAGCAAATATGACATAACTAGCTAAAAATACTCTGTTCTATATAAGAACATGACCGAGACACATTTGTTTACCAATCGAACCAGAACACCTCATTGATAGTGAGAAACAAAAATTTAGGGGACGAACGATAGTGCATTTTCATGAATGATCTTGAACCCTAAAAATAACTTATAGATGATACAAGACTTTTGAAACATATGTAGGTTGAGTTGATTGCTATAATCTCGTGTTCTACAGATTTTACATTTCATGGTTCTACTGTTAGCTAGGCAGGCTCTTCTGTTTGAATTAATTATAGTTGTCAAAATGTTAATTGACAGAACAATAAAATAAATTTTCGTTTCGTCATGACATGCTCGTTTCTGTATTTCTTTTTGATTATTGTTTGGTTCAGCTCCTCGTCTAAGCAACAAATGTTTTCTTCCTTTTGATGTGGTAATAGCTCTTAAGCTGATAAAGAACAAGCAAGTTATGGCGATTTTGGGGCCGTGGACATCCATGCAAGCTCATTTTATGATTGATATTGGGCAAAAATCGCAGGTGCCGATTGTTTCCTACTCAGCAACAAGCCCCTTTCTCACTTCCCTTCGCAGTCCATACTTCTTCCGAGCTACATATGAGGACTCATTTCAAGTAAACGCCATAAGTTCTATCATCAAGCTGTTCGGGTGGAGAGAGGTTGTCATTGTTTACGTCGACAACACGTTTGGTGAAGGTATAATGCCACATCTTACTGATGCTTTACAAGAGATCAACGTTCGAATACCATACCGTTCTGTAATATCTCCCAATGCCACTGATCATGAAATCTCTTTGGAGCTTTCTAAGATGATGACCATGCCCACAAGAGTGTTTATTGTCCACTTGTCCACTTCTCTTGCCTCAAGAATCTTTACCAAAATTAATGAGATCGGTTTAATGAAAGCAGGATATGTCTGGATTCTTACCAATGGAATTGCTGATCAATTAAGTTCGATAAATGAGACGGGTATTGAGGCTATGCAGGGGGTTTTGGGTGTTAAAACTTACGTTCGGAAATCTAAAGAGCTGGAAAAGTTTAGAGCTCGTTGGAGGAAAATGTTTCCTGAGATGGAGCTGAACGCTTTTGGATTGTGGGCTTATGATGCTGTCACCGCGCTGGCAATAGCCGTTGAAGAAGCTGGAACAAATAACATGACTTTTAGTAATGTAGATCTTGGAAGGAATGTTTCTGAACTTGAAGCTCTTGGTTTATCTCAATACGGTCCAAATCTTCTTCAGACACTCTCACAAGTTCAGTTCAAGGGATTTGCTAGAGATTTTCGCTTTTTCAAGGGGCAGCTGCAACCATCAGTGTTTGAGATTGTAAATGTAATTGGAACCAAAGAAAGGTCTATAGGATTCTGGACGGAAGAAAATGGACTTGTGAAGACACTAGACCAAGAACAGCAAAGCGTGGGAGCTTTATCCACTTGGAAAGATCATCTTAAGCATATTATATGGCCTGGAGAGGCTAATTATGTTCCCAAAGGATGGGAGATCCCAACAAACGGGAAGAGGTTACGCATTGGAGTTCCAAAGAGGACAGGTTACACCGATCTTGTAGAGGTCAAAAGGGATCCTATCACAAATTCACAAGTAGTCAAAGGTTTTTGCATAGATTTTTTTAAGGCTGTGACCGAAGCAATGCCTTACGACGTCTCCTATGATTTCTTTCCTTTCGAGAAATCTGATGGCACACCAGCCGGAAATCACAACGACCTGGTCTACCAAGTGTATCTCGGGGTGAGTTTTGACCATCACTTCCCACTAGATTTTTATATAGTAACAATTCTATAAATCGATAATATCGGGAATATGACATTTTATCGGGAATTAATCTTATTTTCTTTAAATATATTTTAAAAATTATATATTTAATTATTTTTTATGTGAAAAAGAAAGGAGAATAATTATGTTTAGTAGAACCATCTATTTAGATAAAATCTTAAAAAAATATTATTATCTAATTGTTTAATATATTGTGAACCAATCTGTTTTGAATTTGGAATAAGTTAAATTTATTGATTTATATCGTGTTTATTAATTTTTATGAGTATTAGTTTAAAGAGTTTGTAGTATATTATATAGTGTATCTTAATATGTTCTCTTCCTTTACCTTGTATCAGAAATATGACGCGGTTGTAGGAGATACGACTATACTGGCAAATAGGTCTTCATATGTCGACTTCACCTTTCCCTACACTAAATCAGGAGTGGGGTTGATTGTCCCTGTAGAAGACCAAGTGAAAAGAGACAGTATCAGTTTCTTGAAGCCTTTAACATGGAAACTGTGGATGACTTCCTTTTTCTTCTTCTTCCTTATTGGCTTTACTGTTTCGTTTGTTGAACACAGAATTAACCCGGACTTTCGCGGACCAGCTAAGTACCAAGCAAGTACAATCTTCTGGTTTGCCTTCTCTACCATGGTTTTTGCTCCAAGTATATTATTCCATCTCCCTTCTCAGCATATCATTCTGAATATATCATGACTTTAATTCCTTAATGCTTACTCTTCCGGTTTGCAGGAGAAAGAGTGTTGAGCTTTGGAGCTAGGCTTCTGGTTATCACATGGTACTTCATTGTGCTCGTGTTGACACAAAGTTACACGGCCAGCTTGGCGTCCCTTTTGACAACACGACAGCTTGATCCAACCATAACAAGCATGAGAAGTTTGATTGAGAAAGGAGAAAAGGTGGGATATACAAGGACATCTTTCATCTTTGGAAAACTTACAGAAGCAGGTTTCGCTCGATCCAGCCTCATACCCTTTGATACCGCAGAAGACTGCGATGAACTTATGAGAAAAGGACCAGAAAATGGCGGTGTCTCCGCAGCTTTCATGGAAGTACCCTATATGAGGCTCTTTCTTGGACAATACTGCAAAGCTTATCAAGTGGTTGAAGAACCCTTCAGCGTTGATGGGTTTGGCTTTGTAAGTCTGTCTCCATTAGAACTTTCTGTGGCACTTTTCTAACTAAATGCTCCCATTTTTTTGGCAGGTTTTTCCAATTGGATCACCTCTGGTTGCTGATGTATCAAGGGCCATCCTAAAAGTGGCAGAGTCAACAAAAGGGAGGGATCTTGAGCAAACATTGTTTAAAAATAAAGACGAAACCTGCCCTGATCCGGTCACCAACCCGGATCCAAATCCTTCTACAAAATCTAGGCAGCTCGGTGTAGACAGTTTCTGGGTTCTATTTCTTATTGCCTTTGCCATGTGTGTTTTCACCCTCGGGAAATTCAGCTTTTTCTTCTTCAAGAAGAGTCAAGTGAATAATCTGTGGCAAGAGTTTAATCAACCAGACAGGGATTCGTACCTCAACAGGGTGGAGAAATGTTCGTGTTCATCAAGCCCACATGTGCCTGACAACAACACTCATGAAGTAAACCAAGCAAATAACCAATAAGACACAAGTAACCAACCAGTCTTTCTGAATAAGTACAAGAAAACTAACCAAACCAGTCTGTCTGAATGTTTGTTGTGTATGGACTATGGAGAACGTCAATAAAAAAATTCAATAGTTTTGTTGTATTTGTGTGCAGTGCAACCAAACCTAAACGGTGGAATACAAAGAGTACCCCATCACAAGCATCAGTATAACTTAAGCGCAATGCAGATTAACAACGAACGAATAAGAAATGGATTTTTTTTTCTCACCCACTAGAAGATTTCGGAAAAATCGCTAGGGACAGCATAGATTTACTACTAAAGAGACATTTACCTCGGACAAAGCTTCTTGAAAACTTTAAACGTGTACCCTGTTTCAAATTGACCAACATTCAAATGTCAATATTGTCTCTCAGTTAAAAAAACATCAGTACTCCGTTCCACTAGTTCATGATGGAGTACTCTTGTATTCAAATAAGAGACATAATCTTCTTTCCATCCACTAGAAGATTCCGTTCCACTAGTTCATGAAAACAATTTGTATAACTAAAAGTGAAAAGTATACATTAGGAGTATAATACATCTAGAAAGCAAGAGTTGATGTTATTAGGTTTTGCGAGCCTATCGAAACTCAAACTTAATATGTATTAAGAATTTAAGATAGGACCCGCGATTTGAAAACGCAATTTTTTTTGTCTATTCACTAATATGTTTTAGACGCTTCAGTTGGCTTTCAGATTATATTTTTTATTTTCGTTTTGGTTCTGGTTCTGTTATAGATTTTGGTTTTGGGTTCAAAAATATATAAACCATTTAGTTATTTATAAATTTCGATTTCATTTAAGTTTAATTATTTTATTTTTTTTGTTTGGTTTAAATAACAATATTACTAATCTGATAACATGTCTTTGGTATCACTATGATTTAAATTTTCTTCTATTTATGCAATATGAACATGTCTTTTTGTTGAATTATGTTATTATGATCTATTGTATTAGATAAAAGATTCCATTTGGTTTGATTAAATTAGTTTTGGTTTAGTTTTAGGAATTTGCCGACCATATAACATACGTATTATGTAATGCGTGTTTTTTATGTAAGTCGAGCTTGTGTGTTAATGATAGTGAAATGAATAAGTTCAAAAGTTAATGATAACATTTAACAGTAGATAAAAAATAGAACCTTAAAATAATAGATTAGATTATTGAGTGAAGGGTACGTTTTGATTGGTTTTGTCATTATCATCTACAGACATTGCATATACGGATTACAATAATTATTAGGGTTTTACAACAATCACAAAAGTTGTTGCGGTTACATATGGGTGAACTAAAAATATTAAAAGAAACACTTTAAGATATATATAAATAACGAATTTAAATATTTTAAAATTTAAAATTTGGATATTATAATTATTAATATAATAATTTATTTTATATTTTCCAATTTATACTTACTGTGACATAATTCATACTCATGAGAACCTTAAATCCAAAATATTCTCTACAGATTTTACATAACCACTAATATATATACATCAAGATATTTTTGAAAATCTAGTAATAATCTTCATAAAAAATCATAAAAGGTGACTTATGATGTCAATATCTTAACTTTCATCGAGCTAAGAAATAATTTTAATATTAGTATTAGTTATATGTGTTACAAAAAAAAATAGTAGCAGTTATATTAAATTCATGATTTATATTTAATTATTAATAATATGATATTTTAAAACGTAAATTGTCGTCCTTTTCTCGGGATAGTTTTCAGGTTTCACTAACTCTTGAAAGAAGAGAAAGATCTGAAGAAGGTCGAATGGTCCAGGAGAATCTCTCTTAGATCGTTTGATCTGATCATAAGAAGAAGAAGATGGGAATCCTGTTCACGCGGATGTTCTCTTCGGTGTTTGGCAACAAAGAAGCTCGTATCCTTGTCCTCGGTCTCGACAATGCTGGCAAAACTACCATCCTCTGTAACACATCACTCCCCGCCATCTATTTGTGTTTGTTTGATGAGATTTGTCTATTTAGTGAATTTTGATTTTAATTACAGATCGGCTTCAGATGGGGGAAGTTGTCTCCACGATTCCGAGTATGTACTCTGCTCACTCATCTCTGGATCTGATTTTTGATCATTGTTAATTTCCGGTTGCTATTATTGGTTTTCTCTGATCTGTAGCTATTGGGTTTAACGTCGAGACTGTGCAGTACAACAATATCAAGTTTCAGGTTTGGGATTTAGGTACGTTTCCTAAAAAAAATGTGCTTTATTTTTTTTGTTAAGCATTTTCTGATGGACTCACTTTGAGATATAAACTATTATTCCCTTAGTTTTACTTCCATGTTGAACTGGATCCATGCTTAGCAGATGATTGATGTGAATCATTGGAATGTTTGTCTATGGATCAGAAAACTGTTTGACTTGGACCATTTAGACTACATATCCTTCGTGTATTTGGATATGGGTTGACAAAAAGCTCCACGTTTATTTTTAAAGAAGTGATGACTTTGATCAGTACCACGGTTTGCTTGCTCTGTTAGGTTGTTGGTTGCTCTGCATAAACGCATGTATACTAAGCTTTCTGTTCAGTAGATTCTTACGTATGGTTGCTAGATTACGTTTCACATTTTTGAATAAATGAATTGGTTCCGTGAAAGACAATACATTAACTAGAGTTTTCTTGTGGCAGGTGGACAAACGAGCATCAGGTAGCTTAATGAAATCTTTTTTTTTATCATTTCTTGGAACGATCAAAATTGCATGAAATTGAAAAGTATAGTTGCTAATGTGTTTTCAAAATATCTACTTGTTATCGTGATAGGCCATACTGGCGATGCTATTTCCCAAATACACAAGCAGTGATCTATGTTGTTGACTCGAGCGATACAGATCGAATCGGGGTGGCAAAGGAGGAGTTTCATGCAATTTTGGAGGTAAACTGCTGCTGAGGCTTCCTCTTCCTTGAACTGTTGAACTATTTTCATGATAATTCAGGAAGAACTTTCTAGCCACGTATATTGGTTTAGTTTCTTGTTAGGAATTGTTATAGACGCTTTTAAGTTTTTCCTATCAAATAGCCTGCTAATAGGTTAGTGCTCGAAGTGAATAGAAAGGAACAAATGATCATTTCTCTCCATAGATATCATGATATAAATCTTAAAATCTTCCATTATGCGTCAAAGCTTCCACTTTCATCATCTAACTCTGGCTCTATTCTGAACCTTGATTTACAGGAAGAGGAATTGAAAAGTGCGGTAGTTCTTATATTTGCAAACAAGCAGGTTAGTAATGGTAGCTCTTCTGAATAGTTTTTTGGCTGATTTCTGTAAATGAAAAGAATTTTTATTTTCATGATTTGTAAACATTTGTGGCGATAAGACTTGTTCTGAGTTTCCCTAAACCAATTGGACAGGATCTTCCTGGTGCACTCGATGATGCCGCTGTGACAGAAGCCTTGGAGTTGCATAAGATAAAGAGTCGCCAGTGGGCTATCTTCAAAACTTGTGCTGTTAAAGGCGAGGGGCTTTTCGAGGGATTGGACTGGTAAGCACATTTACATCTCACCAATGTTCGTTTTGGTTGTTCTCAAACATTCATCTTTCTTGTCCATCTTTTGATCTTCAGGTTGAGTAATACATTGAAGTCAGGAAGTGGGTAGAAGCAGCTTCATACAATTTCTCGTCACCCCCTCAACATTGTATCTTATCTTCTTTACTTATGTTTAGTAATTTGCTTAGTTGTTCATTTTAAAGAATTAATATCAGTGGCATGTTCACTTATTAATCTTTTTTGTTTCCTTTTGAGAGAAAGAAAAAGACTACTGTCTACACGGATCTGTGCTTGGAACCCTTAACATGTTTTACTTTATTCAGTTTTCTTGTACGATATATCTAAGAACATTTTTCTGGAGATTTATAGAATACACCAAAAGTTTTATCTTATAATCTAAATTATATAATAATATTTATTTTTTACCAAAAACTAAAACTTTAATTGCTTAGCCACTATAGCTCAGGGTGAAACCTTTTTACTGTATTGACAAGTAACGAACCTAGTTAAGTTGAAGATTTTTGTAGGGCTTGTCTTGTCGCCACCATGAAAACTCAGTGGTGAGTTGACAACGAAGAACCGCTACTTCTTATATGTGATGATCGAGATACTCACCAAATTGCCGGCGAAAATCTCGATTCCGTTTTGTGTTCCCAACTGAATATAGTTCTTTTTATAAGCTTCTTGACAATTGAGTGAAGCTTTTTACTAAAAGTTATTGGTAATAATCTCTAGGTTGAGTAATACATTGAAGTCGAGTCAGCTTCATCTACTCAACGGTCATCTCCCAACATTGTATCTTCGCTCCTTTGAAAATGATTTTTGTACTAGTGGTCTTCGATGTGTTACCACCCGAGTCCAACTTGATATAATGCATGTTGTTGATCCCGATTCTCAGTAAAATGTCTGTACATATAAGTGACCAATGTTACCAAACAATATTGTTAATCTAACGATGACTTAAATTTTGGTGTACTAATTAAAACACATTCTGTATGATATTATGTTCATATAAGATAAGTTATTATAGGTCGGAATAGGAAATCAGGTTTCTTTCATGCTTATAAATATTAGTTTAAGAATTTGTAACTTACTATCGATTCCGTTAGTTAAATAACTTGCTGGAAGTCAGTCCAAACTCGGATAATGTAGTGCAGTAGTCAGTCCATTCTATAGTACTGAGTGCATTTCTTCCAAAGCCGGCCGGATTAACCAATAAGACAAATAAAAAAAAAAAACTTAAACAAGTGTTTGCCTCAACAAGTTTTTCTTTAGTTTTCTCTTTTTCGAATTAAATTTTCCTGTCACAGAACAAACATAATTCAATAGCTTAAGTTACATTTATATAAACTTCTAAACTGGAGAATTTAAAACGTCCTTAAATGTGTTAATTGAACACTAAACCAAATAATTTGGGAATACTACATATGATTTTTGAAAATTAGGATTGATGTGAACATGGGTCACTGGTATAAGAACTTAAAAGTGTTTAACAGTTGTTTTTTTTATATATTTTCTAAGTCATATTGTTCGCAGTCCAGTACAACGATAAGAAAGACGTCCAGATAGCAAAACCCACAATAAACCCAAAAATGATTTATTTTAAAACAAGAACACCGACAGTTCCTGCTTTAAAGATCTGTGTGGCCTTACACATGCTTCTGTTCCCAAATAAACCTCCGTGGACCACTTGATTTTACCAATCAATTATATATTCTCTCTATTTTTCACTCATCCAAAAAAAGTTTTGAAATTGCCGTATGAATATAATTACACGAAAGGTTTAATCAAATGTTTTAAAACACGTTTGAAGTTTACTGGTAATGCAGACAAAGATGGTGTACAATGAACTCGTATCTAACAGCTAAGCTGTCTAATTATCATTTAGGTCGGTAAAACAAAAATTAAGTAATAGAATTATCTTCCACTACCTCTTTTATGTCCATTTTCCTTACGTGAAAGTCCGTGAGAAGAACATGAAACCGATACATGTAAACTTTCCCATGATCTGGCCCCACTTCTCCGCAATGTCTCAATTTTCAATTATTCGGCTAAGGTTTGCTGACGTGTCATTATTCTATTAGCTGTCCTTAGATCTCCATGAGCCCACTTGAACCCGGCGCGTCCGCAACAAGCGCCACTTTCAGACCATGAAGAGTCAGGAGCGTAGAAGCTGACTCTATTTTATGATTCCTCTGTCTTTAATAAAAAGTTAAAAACTAAAGAGAGAGAGAGAAAGGGAGAAGAAACGTTAATCAATGGCGTCGTCGAGACTGTGCGACTCGTGCAGATCCGCGGCCGCGACTCTGTTCTGCCGCGCGGACGCGGCGTTCCTATGCGGCGAATGCGACGGGAAAATCCACACAGCTAACAAACTCGCCTCGCGCCACGAGCGAGTCTGGCTCTGCCAAGTCTGCGAACAAGCTCCTGCGCACGTCACGTGCAAAGCCGACGCAGCCGCGCTCTGCGTCACGTGCGACAGAGACATCCACTCCGCTAATCCACTCTCCCGCCGCCACGATCGCGTCCCCGTCGCGCCTTTAGGATCATCATCGGCTGCCACCAGATCCGCCTCCTCCTCCGCCAACTTCCTCGGCGAGGATGCTGACGTGAGCGTGGAGCCTACGTCTTGGCTCTTGCCTAACCCGAGTGTCAAGGAAGGAGTTGTTGTAGAGATCCCTAACTTGTTTGCCGATCTTGATTACTCGGCGGTCGATCCGAAGATGGAGGCGTCGGAGAACAGCTCCGGCAACGACGGAGTCGTTCCTGTTCAGACCAAACCTCTGTTTCTCAACGAAGATTACTTCAGTTTCGATATCTCAGCTTCCAAAACAACTTTTCCACACGCATTCAGCTGCATTAATCAAACTGTAAGCTCTGTTAGTCAGTTCTTGAATTTTTTTTTAAGGTTTTTTTGAAAATATTTATGATTGAGTTTGTGAAATGTTAGGTTTCTTCAACATCATTAGAGGTGCCGTTGGTGCCTGAAGGTGGAGGTGTGACGACGACTATGACGACGGCAACACCAGCCGTGCAGCTGTCACCGGCGGAGAGGGAGGCGAGGGTTTTGAGGTATAGAGAGAAGAGGAAGAATCGGAAGTTCGAGAAGACGATTAGGTATGCATCACGTAAAGCATACGCCGAGGTGAGGCCGAGGATCAAAGGACGTTTTGCTAAGCGAACTGATTCACGAGTTAATGATGGAGGAGGAGACGTCGGAGTCTACGGTGGGTTTGGAGTGGTCCCGAGTTTCTGAGTCTTTCTTCAGTGTCGCGTTGTAAGAAACATTGATGATGGTAACTAAGTAACGGTTATTAGAAAAATGTTGGATATAGTTAAAATGTTTTTTTTATTAACGTCAAACAACTAATATTTATCACTCCAAAACATTATTGAGTTATTAAAAAAATATAGTATATATATATCAAATCACCAATTAATTATAAGTTACTTCCATCATCTCGCAAAATCATAATAAAAGATCCCCTAAAATCCGAGCAATAGTTTGCAAATCACCAGGACGCGATTAATGCAAGTCCCTTAACCTCTTTCCATCCTACCTTTTCCTCAATCTCATACCAATTCAATATGTGACTGAAATATTATCTCTTGGGCTACAAAGCAAAACTTGGTCCAAAAGTATGGTTTTGACTAACTATCAATCACCATAATCTCTTGAATCCTCAAATCTGTTGTGAGTGTCCTTGGATCATACCCAGTTCTCGTCAACACTGCAATCTCCAAACACATAACTTTTTTCTCACTATCAAACCAGCTGTTGAGTTT
This sequence comes from Brassica carinata, assembly GCA_016771965.1. Classification (NCBI taxonomy): domain Eukaryota; kingdom Viridiplantae; phylum Streptophyta; class Magnoliopsida; order Brassicales; family Brassicaceae; genus Brassica; species Brassica carinata. The sequence goes on from CM028692.1 coordinate 42,840,367, forward strand.
CTGTTAAGTATGAGGCTTCTCACCCATCGGTTCTATACCAATTCTGTAGGAGAGTAAAGGCTGCGGCCCAGTCCAAGAAGCTTGAAGACATTGACTCGGTTTCTAAAGGATAAGCTGGTATCTAGAAGCACAGACCGTTATATGAAAGAGAATGACTAGCCTTCGAGAAGAAGAATAAGACTACTGGATAAGGGGTCGTCAGCAAACTATGAAGGGAGTCACATAGGGTGTTGATGACGGACGTGTATAGCCTTAGTCATTTCTTTATAAACGCTTGTTGAGAATAAGAATGTATCGAGTGATTAATCGGTCAAACATAGGGGGAGGTGAGAGAACTTCTAGTACTTCTCTCAACCCTTGTAAATGAATGATCATTTTGAAGAATATACCATCTTTTCTCGTTAAGTTCATTGTCATTTATATGTGCATGTAACAACTTTGATATCAGAGCAAGTACGATGGGGTATCATGGCACCACAGAAGAAAACATACATGGAGAAATCAGTAGAGAGCTTACATAAAAATGTAGGCAAGATCACTGATTTGGAGAAGAGTGTCGATGAGATGAAACAACAAATGGGGAAGCTGAGCATTCTAGATCGTCTTGAGAAGAAGATGAACGAAGATGCTGAGGCTAAGAAATGGGAGAAGGAGGAACCTGTCTTCTCTGGAGTACTGTCTAACCAAACTGGATTGCCCAGAGGAGAAGTCTTCGTCAGAGAACAAGCGTTTGGTTAAGATGATCTGTTAGGAACCCAAGAGCTTCTATTTACCACAATTTCTTGGTGAGTCTAGTATTCATAATACATCTGTTTTAAGATTTGTTTTACCATTGTAAAATGTAGTTGTATGTCTCCCATATCTTTGCGCGCACGTGTAGATAACGATTGATTACGTAGATATATGATCATTTGATATCACTCAAATTACTCTAAGGAGTGACGTTACTCTCTCAAATAAGAGGTTCAGTTGTAGTACTTAGGGATCGAATCCACAAAGAGCTAGTGCACAAATAAGAAGCAATCTTAGTGACTATGCTAGGTTGAAAATACATTAAAGTAAATTGCAGGTTTGTTGAGTAATGGTAAGATTACTCAGTTGAAAGGTTTTAGTTTAAGACAATAAATAAAAATAGTTAGATTCAGGGTAGGTATTAAGGAATTCAGGATTATAAATACTATAAATGCTAACAAGTTGCTTGCATGATATGTCAGAGTTCAACACTATTAAATGAATCCATCAGCTCTCGCAATATTTAGACCATCTATTACTTAGATGCTAAATGGTGTTTGCGGTCAGCTATCTTGCCGACAGTATCGATCGATGTTTCGATAGGAATATCGACCGATACACCTCTAACTACGTCGATCGATTACTCATAGGAGTATCGATCGATCTGACTCTAAGCAAGCTTTATCTTGAGTTGATACAATGCTCACCATGATCTTATATCAGCTTTCACATATCTCAAGAGGGTCATAGCATGTTTAGGATGTTGTCAGGAGTTGCATGTAATGAACAATGCAATCCAAGTTCATGTTCTAGGTAGCTAAGCTAGAAAAATCATTAGTGAATAATCCTAACAATAAATATCACAACTATAGCAAATATAGGCTGTGGCTAATCCCTCATATCCTATTTAAACCCTAAATCTAACAAATGAATCTGCTCAGACATGGCTAAGTAGTTCATAGCAACAAGATAATAATAGGAATTCATAGATCTATTAGAGGGTGAACACTTAGGTCCCAATCACAAATCTCTTTGGATCTCTCCTCTAGATCTAGAATCCTATAACCTTTGTTAAGAAGAACAAATAAAGAACTGAATAGAACTTTATTGAGAACTTGCAAAGTAATGAAAACAGTAAAAGAAATGAGTAGAAGAAGAAGAAACTCGTTGAAAACTTGTAAGAAACTTAAAACTATATCTCTGCCAAAACACTTAGGCACATATAAATATGAGTTCATTAGGTTAAAAAACTTGTCAGGTGCAATCTTGTAAAATGTGATGTCTTGGGCTTCAAGTTTGGCCAGGTCCAACTTGTCTTCTGCCGCCTCAGTATCGAACGATAGTACAGGGTGTACATCGATCGATTATGATCTCAATGTATCGTCTTTCGGCTAATGTGTGTCGATCGACAGCACAGAGTGTGCATCGATCGATGTGTAACTCTGGGTGTCGACCTCTGGTCTTGATCACGGGTGAACTCTTCTTTAAGCTCCAAAACGGCACCTAAAACATCACTTTTCTCCAAAATGCTTCTGAACTTGAAAACATACATAATAGACTCCAAAACATAGATAATAGTAGTAAAAACACTTATATACCATGGGTAAAAACGGGTAAAATCCATGGTATATCAACTTCCCCAGACTTAACCTTTTGCTTGTCCTCAAGCAAACACATAGACAGTCTTTATGAAAGAGGTTTTAAAAAAGCAGGGAATAAATCAAATTCAAACTTAGAATCATAACCTCTACTTTGTTGCAAACCACATCTAAGAATCTGCCAATCACAGAAGCACATTATGCAATATCCTAATTAAACAACCTTGATCATCTAGCCAACAACTTACCAATCATGTCTGACTAACCCCTCTACTGATTTCATTTATGTACATAAAAATAAAAGTGCAGGCTTTACCTTGGGAGTATCGATCACAGGATGCAAGGTTGCTCAAACAAGTATTTGGACCTGAAGGTAAAAATTAGTTCCTATCCTCTCTCTCTTTATTATTTCTCTCCTAGTCAAGTCTGCTTTCATTTGCAAGACATTGACCAAGATTGGACAGGCTTCCATGAATCAAGCCTTAATGGTTGCAGCCACCAAGTCCTGATCACTTCTTTTTGACATATATCCTAGGATTCATTGCGAAGCAAGTTTTGAAGGGGGTAACAACCAAGTCTTGTTCGAATCCTTTACCTATAGAACTCTTATGAATCAAGTCTTGAGGGGGGTAACCGCCAAGCCCTGTTCGAATTCCTTCCTAAGTAATAACTAACTAGTCCTAGAACATATAATTAAGCTAATTTTCGATTTTTTTTTAACTGAATAAATAAAATTAAATCTAAATTCGAAAATGAGAGAGAGAGAGGGTGATAAAACTATCCACACAAGGCTTTACCTTCCAGACTTGTTTGAAGCATCCGATCCCATGCATACCAAGCCCCAAGACAAGCAGAGAATGTCATGTAAGGTTGGAAATCAGCTTTGGTTCCTCTAGACAATCAATGAAAGCGTTGTCATAGCTGATAGGTGATCAACTTTAACATCTATAGTACATTCTGCATCAACAAATCTAAGAATGGTGCCTAAAAGATTGGTTAGATAAAATGTGAAAATTTAAATTATCATTATCCCTTTCTTGACTCAATAAAAAACATTTTGAAAACATTTTTAGATGAAATCAAAAGGTAAACAGCATCAGTAATCATCCCCCCAGACTTAAATCATACACTGTCCTCAGCGTATAACCAGTCCGGCGAAGGCGTAGGCAAAAATAAAATACTGATATCGAAAAGTTAGAGCGATATACCTGACCGTGATGCGTATCGATCGATGGTGAGTCGTCTTCGTCGATCGCTTTTGTTTGGTTCATGTCGATCGATATCGACTGTGCCATGTCGGTCGATTTCAGTGGTAATCGTCTAATCGTAACTGCAAAGAATAACAAATACGAAAAATAAAATCCTAAAGATAAAAATGAAATGAAAAATTACCTAACAGTGGGTTGCCTCCCACTCAGTGCTTTGATTATAGTCATCTAGCTTGACTTTGGATGGAATGAGCTACTGAGATGAAGTCCATGTACTTGTTGGGAAACAAGTATCCTCTGTATCCTTCTTCTCACCGAACCATGCGTCAAATAGACTTCTTGTGGCTTCATATTCTCTGGTTCGTTTCTTCTTTATCTCAATCTACTCATCATTGATCCTTTGAATCCTTTCTTCATGACTTTCAATGCTGAGCTCGTGCCATCCTAATTTCGGCGGCATGTTCGAAAGATCGAGCTCGCTTGCATTGAATCAAGGCGTTGGATCATTTTGTCGTGGATGGAGCTGGTATCGATCGATTCCTTTGTTGTATTGTCGGTCGATGGCTGTTGAGGTCCGTCGATCGATGCGCTGGTTCTTCTGTCGATTGATGCTAAGGGTGCAAGTCTGCTCGCAAGCTGCCTCTGAATGGCTTTGATTTCTTTCTGCATCCCTTTTATGCTAGATTCCATGCTGCCAACCTCGTTGAGTAGCGGGAAATACGTCTGCTCTAGACTTCTGTCTTGTGAATCATCCACGCTTGTAATTGCCGTGTAGACTTCATCAGCTAACTTATCCAAGTCAGCTCTGGTGCAGATTTCTGAAGTCTGTAGATCGATCGATGCAACATGTTGTTCATCGGTCGATTTTTGCTTCTGCAGATTCTCGTGAAGCTTCTCGGCAAAGAGCTTCATCTGCCTGTCGATTTCAGTCAGTCGCCTATCGATCGATATGAGGTTGAGCTCATCAATCGATGCGATTGATGCAGCCTGATAATCGAGTTGATATTGGAACTTCTCAGCCTCCTGCTGCATAGTATCCATGCATAGTGCGAGTTCCTCTACTTCTTTGTCTACTAAGAAGTGTATATCAGCAAGTTTCCTCTCAGCTGCTTTCAGACGAGTCAATCCTCTAAAATGTTTGCAAGGTGCCGCAAGGTTCATATCTGCATGCGCCTCATTGATAAGGTGGATAGATCTCTTCATCTCTTCGGTGCAGATGCTTAGATCCCCTAGGTTGTGGAAAATAGGTTCACAGGTTTTGGTGAGTTTGCTGCTGAAACGAGCTTCTGCTTTCTTCAGTTCCTTCCAGATATCTCCAAGAGACTCATCGACCTCATGTTTTGAGTAAGTGGTCGATGGTGTAGGCTTCATATCGATTGATGTGGATGTAACTCCATCGATCGATATTGGACTTGTCTGGCTATGGTTCTGTGTGTTGCGAAGATCTTCAAGTTCCAGCTCAAGACGTTTAGCCTTCTTGAGTAATGCACGGTGCGCGAACATCGGTTCATCTCACTGCGAAGCTTGTATGTAGCATCCTCTAAACTGTTTTCCATGGAGGGCTTTTCCCATTTGCATTCTCCAAGTAGACCAGTGAACATCTCGTTGATCTCGTCTTTGGTGTAGATTTCTTGCACCAATTCTCTTCTTGTAAATGAACTAGCGTGCTCTGGTAAATATATGTAAGAGCGCTCGTCCATTGAAGTTCTTTGTAGCAGTTTCTTGATGTCGTCTTTAGAAACTCTGATGACGTCACCATCTATTCATCTAGCAAACTCTTTCTCGTCTCTGTAGACCCCATACTGATCTCTCTGCTCCCAAAAGAATTATCGAACTCCATATCGAAAGGCTCTCTTTCTGAATTCAGGACGCCTATCGATCGATGTCATACACTCAGTATCGATCGATTTCCTTTGAAAATCTGGGTCCTTCGTGTTGAGATGATTATCCTCAACTTCCTTTGGCTCGGCTGTTGTGTCTGCCTCCTGGTGCTGATGATGGTGGTCTGGTCCGTAGCGTTGCTGCTGGAATAGGTTTTGGGATCCGTTGGCTAACTGTATGACGTCTGCAATGTCCTCTCTGGATATGTGGAGTGTTCTTCCATCCATTGAGCGTGCAAAACCTTGTGAATCCCTGATAATACCAAACTCATCCGGGATTAGATTACCGAAATCAAGTACATTTGAATTTGATGCCTGGGATGGTTTGATGTATGTATCGGTCGATGGCACAGGTCCGGAATCGGTCGATGGTTGTTCAGGCCTATCGGTCGATTGTGTTGGTGCCATGTCGATCGATGAGACTTCCTCGGGTTGGGTGATGTATGTTGGCGTTGCGGTCTCGACCGCGAAGCTCTCATGCTGGTAGTCGCTTGCCCAGCTCCCAATTGAGTAGTCTCCGTCTCGCTTGTTGTTGACTGTGTTGTCGAATGATGCGAGGCAAGTAGTATCGATCGATGGGGAGAAGGCCCTGTCGATCGATGTTGTGATTCTAAGGTTGTGGTGGAGAAGTCGATCTTGGATCTTCTTAGGAACCTTGATGACTCATACTGGATCATACTAGACCGTAGGATTGATCAGGGTTAGCACGCTTTGTTTGTCGAAGGTTGCGACGCCCAACCGTGGCTAGGAAGGCTCTTCCAAGTAGTAAAGAAGTAGGTAGGGTTACCTTGACGTCCAAGACATGGAAGTCTACTGGTATTAGGACTTCTCCTATGGTAACCTCAAGGTTTCTCACAATTCCTCCAGAGTTCTGCTGAGAACAATCCACAAAGATGAACGATTCTTCAGTAGGCTCTATCTTCAGACCTAGATGGTCTGCTATCACCTTGGGTAGGATGCTAACTCCAAATCCTGTGTCACATAGGACACGTGGGAAGTTGATCCCATGGACTGAGCAAGGAACAACGAACTTCCCTGGATCACCCTTCTTCTCAAGTTTGATCCTCTTCTTCATACTTTCTCTGACTTGGTTGAACATCCTCTTGATGTCTTCTTCTGTCTCCTTAGTTTCTCTGAAAAACATCCACAATCTGTGTGAAAAGTATGCTTCTTTAAAGGGTTTCTCTGTAGGTATTCTTAGAATTCTCTTTCTGAAACTTTCCAACTCCTTCTCATTAACTCCTCTTTTAAGGTGTTTAGGAACCTTCTCTTTTCTTTTTCTGAAAACTCTGCCATCTTTTTCCTTTTCTATCTCCATTGGATCAATGATATCCGTGGGCTTCTTCATTATGGCGGTTGGTGGGTTTCTGGGAGGTTTAGACTGCTCCCGAAGTGCATTAAGTAGTGCAACATCTATCTTAGGAAGTTGCACTTGGTGTGTGATAACAGAATATTGATCGATAGGTTCTGGAGTGTGTCGAGCGATTTCATTATCCTTCGGTCGATCGATGGGACATCTGTCCTGTCGATCGATACGTTAAGGGCTGGGTGGATGCGGGTGCTTTGCTGCGAACTCCTCGTGAGTAAGTATCTTCACGGTGTTGCACTCGTGAGTGGATTCTTCAAGATCCGTCGGTCGATGCTCGTCTGAGTCCATCGATCGATTGGAGTTGGCGTACATCGATCGATGTTCATGTCTGGACATCGGTCGATACCAGTGGTTGCCGCCAATACTCATGGAACTTTCGATTTGGAAGTCTCCCTCTTGCAGCTTCTCATGCTTTACCACTCTCCAAAAATCATCTTCTATGATAGCATTGACGTTGTGGCCTGTTGCTTCTTCTCCAGTCCCTTTTCCTAAAGTTTCCTGCTTCTTAACAGCTTCTCCTGTCTGAATCACCTTAGTCTCTAGTTTCTTCACATGAGTACTCAAATCATCAAGCTTTGTGTTCAAAGTGGTGTAGACAGCATCGATCTTTCCATTGAAGTTCACCTCTAGCTGCTGGCTGGCTTTCAAGAACTTTGTCGAGCATGTCTTCTAGCTTTCCTTCGGGGTTGGTGTGGGTGGCTTCATGTAAGATGAGTTTTCATAACTCTGTTATTGTTGGGGTTGCTGCTGTTGAAGTTGCCTCTCGTCCGAGAAGTTTCGTTTTCTTGGTTTCCGGATCTCGAAATCCGGTTCCGATCAGGTTGACTTCGCTTCTATGTAGTCATCTTCTTCATCAGCCGCATCCTCCATCGAGCAGATTTGCTTGTTTAGCAGCTTGAACATTGTCAAGTGTAGCTTGTACCTCATTTATATGTTCCTTTCCAAGGAACGCTGTAGATCTTGCTTTTACAATGTTCTTCGTGCTGTTGTTGGATGCTAGGTTGTCTATTAGCTTCACAGCATCTTCAGGATTCCTTGTGGTGAAGTTACCTTCACTCGCAATGTCAAGAGCCATCTGATATTTCAGCACGATGCCTCTGAAGAAAGTGCGAGCGGTTGCACCTTGTTGAATCCATGGTGTGGACAATCTCACTGGTAAGACTTGAATCTGATCCAGGTATCCTTGAATGACTCTCCAGGCTCCTGGTTGAATGTGGCCATTTTCCTCCTTAAGTCTTCAGCGCGCGCATCATCAAAAAAGTTACGCAAAAATACGTTTTTGATGTCACTCTAGGATGTAAGAGATCCTGGTGGTAGCTGCTTAAGCCACTGTAAAGCTTCTCCAAATAAAGAGTGTTTGAAGAGCTTACAGAGAAGGTAGTCCACAGGGACTCCATTGGCTTTGATAGCAGATATGAGATCCTCGAACCTCTCGGATGTTCCATGGGATGCTCAATGGACAGCCCACGGTAGGGTGTCTGTCCCACAAGGGTGTAGTATCGCGGCTTGAGCTCGAAATCGCCTCTCGAATAGCAAGGGGCGAATGGCTGATCTGTTGGTGTAGAACTGATCGGGCGGTTGTAGTCAGCTAGTGTTCGAGCAGCCTCTCCTACAGGTTGAACAGCTTCTGTAGGTGCAGTTTCTGGCTCGGTGATTACTTCATTATGAGCATTGAGTTTCTGACCTGCTTCATTACGAAGGTGACCTTCTTGGTCACGCAAGTCTCCATTCTCATCTCGTATGAGAATAATAGGCGCAACCATGACTCGCGGAACAGTATCGATCGATATAAAGATAGGTGTATCGATCGATGTCGGATGAAAGGTGTCGATCGACGGTGAAGTAGTGTCGGTCGACAGGAAGATGCGAGTATCGGTCGACGAAGACGGTGTCTCGGTCGGCAGGGGTGCGTCAGTATTGGTCGACGGACAGTTGTTGGTAGCAGAGTCTTCTGAGAACAAAAGTTGAGATTCCTTGTTGCTTCTGGTACTGCTGGGCATGTACCTGAAAAGACAAGAAAAAAAATTTGTGTCAGAAAACAAATTAAAGTAAAAATAACCTAGACCTAATCAGATTAAATCCTATTGTATCAAAGCTCCCCGACAACGGCGCCAAATTTGGTATCACTCAAATTACCCTAAGGAGTGACTTTACTCTCTCAAATAAGAGGTTCAGTTGTAGTACTTAGGGATCAAATCCACAGAGAGCTAGTGCACAAATAAGAAGCAATCTTAGTGACTATGCTAGGTTGAAAATGGTTTAAAGTAAATTGCAGGTTTGTTGAGTAATGGTAAGATTACTCAGTTGAAAGGTTTTGGTTTAAGACAATAAATAAAAGTAGTTAGATTCAGGGTAGGTATTCAGGAATTCAGGATTATAAATACTATAAATGCTAACAAGTTGCTTGCATGATATGTCAGAGCTCAACACTATTAAATGAATCCATCAGCTCTCGCAATATTTAGACCATCTATTACTTAGATGCTAAATGGTGTTTGCGGTCAGCTATCTTGCCGACAGTATCGATCGATGTTTCGATAGGAATATCGACCGATACACCTCTAGCTACGTCGATCGATTACTCTATAGGAGTATCGATCGATACGGCTCTAAGCAAGCTTTATGCGCGAGTTGATACAATGCTCACCATGATCTTATATCAGCTTGGAACGTTCTAGGTAACTAAGCTAGAAAAAGCATTAGTGAACAATCCTAACAATAAATATCACAACTATAGCAAATATAGGCTGTGGCTAATCCCTTGTATCCTATTCAAACCCTATATGTAACAAATGAATCTACTCAGACATGACTAAGTAGTTCATAGCAACAAGATAATAATAGGAATTCATAGATTTATTAGAGGGTGAACACTTAGGTCCCAATCACAAATCTCTTTGGATCTCTCCTCTAGATCTAGAATCCTATAACCTTTGTTAAGAAGAACAAATAAATAACTGAATAGAACTTTATTGAGAACTTGCAAAGTAATCAAAACAGTAAAAGAAATGAGTAGAAGAAGAAGAAACTCTTTGAAAACTTGTAAGAAACTTAAAAACTATATCTCTGCCAAAACACTTAGGCACATATAAATATGAGTTCATTAGGTTAAAAAACTCGTTAGGGGCAATCTTGTAAAATGTGATGTCTTGGGCTTCAAGTTCGACTAGGTCCAACTTGTCTTCTGCCACCTCCGTATCGATCGATAGTACAGGGTGTACATCGATCGATTATGATCTCAATGTATTGTCTTTCGGCTAATGTGTGTCGATCGATAGCACAGAGTGTGCATCGATCGATATGTAACTCTGGGTGTCGACCTCTGGTCTTGATCACGGGTGAACTCTTCTTTAAGCTCCAAAAAGGCACCTAAAACATCACTTTTCTCCAAAATGCTTCTGAACCTGAAAACATAACTAATAGACTCCAAAACATAGATAATAGTAGTAAAAACACTTATATACCATGGGTAAAAACGGGTAAAATACATGATATATCATCATTGCAAGGAAGACTTTGATAGAACTGGCTGTGATTTGAAAGAAAGAAACAAAGAAAGCGGAAAATAATAATTATGGTTGTAAATTTCTCTAACTAGGTGAGTGACTAGTGATGATTCGATTCGTTAGTGTGCTTATTTTTCATGTCTTATATTGTTCTCGGTGGTTTCTGGATAGACCAGAGAGGAATGCAAGTATTTGATAGAGCTAGGATAAACAACATATGGAGAAGTCAACTGTTGTCGATCAGATGACTGGAAAGAGCACAGATAGCAGGTTTAGTACTCCTACTCTATCAAGTGAATTTTCAAAAGCTTCTTTCTTCTTCTATGTAACTGAAAAAAAAATGGGCTGTTGCTGTGCAGATCAGATGTTGAGGAATGGGTTGAAACAGTCTTTCTAATAAAAATAATTTATAGTTAATTAATTAATAATTATTGTCAGTGACAAAATTATAACTATCGTAATGAATTAAAAATTATTTTCAAACGGTACTTTAGTTTTAATAAAATAGATAAATTAATCTTAATTGTTAGCTATCTACCGATCTATACTATTATTTATGAATTGATTTGACTTATGTGTCATATTTTTCATAATTCTAGATTTTTTTTGTTTATTTGTCATTGTTTATTGTTTATTTGTCATATTTTCCATAATTTTAGTTAATTTACTTATTTGTTATATTTTAATAATTTTAGTTTTGATTATTTGTCATATTTTCCATAATTTAGGTTAATATTTATTGTCATGTTTTTAACAATTTTAATTCGTAATTTAATTTATTTATCATATTTTAAAATAATATTAGGCGATAATTTTAGTTTTGATTATTTGTATGTTCTTCATGATTTTATGTTATTTTGTGTATTTGTCACGTTCTATTATTTTCTGGGAGCTTATTTGTCATATTTCATAATTTAGGTTGAATCATTAGTTTAATAAATAATTTTTAGAATTTTTAGTTTTAAACATTTTAATGATTATTTAATAAATATTTTCTTTACATTCAGGAATAATTATTATTAACGAGTGTTATCAAATTTTAGCAATAATTTTATAGTTTTGTTCATCTTATGTTTAGTTTAGTAAGATATAATTTTTATTTATTATTTTTGAAAGAAAACTTTTTTTTAATGCTACTGAATCATCTTATCAATCAAAAAATATAGTCCAAAAAATACGATCTCTTGCCGTTATAATTCAACATTCCGCTTTACCAGACATATATGTTGTATTACTTTTGTTTTGTAAAATTTAGGCAAACACAAGTATATATTTAATTATTGTAGATTTTGTTAATAGGCGTCATTATGAATTCCGATAAAGAAAAAAATTTATATAAAATGTAATTAAGACTTTGATGAAAGGGGTTTGATTTTATATGTTTCACTGATATTTGGTAGTTATGGTTTAAGTTTTTAGATTTTATCTTATATATTATTTTAGTTTTACAATGTAAAATTTTAATCAAAATGCATTAAGATGCAATAACGACTATAATAATAATAAAAAATTTCAAGTACCAAACTTATATATATTGAGTTGTAATAAAAAGGTAAATTATATCTTATAATTAATCTAATATTTGAAACTAATTAAATGATTTAGATTGAAAAAATTTTAAAAAAGAAATTGAATTTGTTGGATATTTATTATTCCGCACAAGTTGTGGACCATTATCTGGTTGATTATGATTACGAAGAAAAGTGTAGCTCAATCTATAAGAAGTTTTATCCGATTATTTACGATTCTTGCTTTCTGTTGATTAGGATTTAAATCTAACGTCTGTTACTGTTTGATTGCCGAGAAATTGCATTTGACTTTGCTTGGGCGATTTCCTGAAAATAAGACTAAGGGCAACATTATCGCCGTTGCTTAGCAAGGGTTTGTAGTGTAATTATGATTAAAAATAAATTAAAACTAGCTTTTATTAGAACAAACGTTTCTTAATTAAGGGTCATCTGAAACGTCTCTTATAAGACATGTGTCTCTCATTGAGAGATAATGAGAGAGTTTGGCCTTCTTCTCTCCATCTCTCTCTCTCCGACGGTGACGACGGAGCCTGCTGCGAAGGAAGGCAAGACGTCCATGAGAATCTCGTCTCCAAGCTCATGAAAGATGTCGAGGGCACTTGCAGGTTTTCTCCACTCCTCCACCACTTTTTTCTTCACTGCTCTCGACTCGAAATCCGAAACCCTTTACATCCTCAATCCTCCCTCTTGTTTCTTGGCCTGGGCTTCGTTTTCTAACACAAACATTCGAATTCAATTGCTCCGAAACCCTAACTCCTGTCTCGTTCAATTGGTTTTGTTTTTGTGATTACTGATTGAATGCTGAATCGTTTCAATTGGGGATAAATATTTGTTTTTGAAGTAGGTATCTTTCTTGGTTGCAAACAGAGAAACTCAGTGAATTTTTTAAAAAAGGATTTAGGCTTTTTCGAGATCTCAAGTTAGTCTCTTTCTTTGATCTTAGGATAGGAATCCATATATAGCAGTCCAATCTCTTGTGTCTCGATTAGTATTCGTTGATTCTGGAAATGACTTGAATCTTGGTACACCAGTAAAACGTCGCTAAGATAGTGTTTTTAGCAGTTAGTTGTATCTCTGTATCTAGAAAGATTTTTTTTTTTTTGAATTAGATTTAAGATGTGCAATTCATCATTGCAATGTCATGTTGATGCTGACTGCAGTTTTTTCTTTTGTGTTTTGTATGGTGACAGTGGCCGACATGGGTTTTTATCTTCTTTTGGGTTGATGGTTTAGGACTAGACCAAGCAATGAGACTGAGGCTTGGGGAGAGAACCAAGCGCAAGGTGGGCAAGCAACAGCAACAACCTGCAGGTCAAAGGCAAGTGGTGGTACGGAGATTTGAGATTGCGTTTCAGCTTGACATATTGCTAATACTCAAGCTTGCTGCTTTTATCTATTTGTTCAACCAAGATGGGTCAAGACAACGGCTAGCTGTTCTTGTGATTTTTGCGACCATTATCTACTTGTAAGTCTCCCCATTGATCCCTAACGTGTTGGTAAATAGTTTGAAATTGGGTGTTTGGAAACTTTTGACAGATACCAAACTGGAGCCCTTCCATCTTTTATCCGATGGCTTTCACAAGGTATGCATAGAACAGCGGTACCACCACCACGAGCTCATCGACCTGCTGGGAGAGGTGATAATGATCCAGCAACTGCTAAGAGATAACTTAAAGCCCCAACAATAATGTGCACTGTCTCCTTTTTCCAGCGGACGCTTCTGACTCAAGCTTGGACTTGGATGGACTTGATCTGTATGCTGAAGAGTGGTGCACTGATTGCTTAAATGATGCTGAGACTCCAATCCTTCCTGATGACTTGTATGTTTCGATCATACATTTTCATCTTGTAAACAATTTTTCTAAACAATTTTCATCTGATGGTATTTCTTTCTCAAAATTTATTAAAATAAACAATTAATTTACTAAGAGACAAGAAAAGTTCAACCAATAATCTACACTTTTGGGATTGTCTCTTACCTTTGTCTTTTAACATAAAATAATAATAAAATAAGTTAAGGACTCAAAAATTAGTCCTACCAATAATGTTGCCCCTAAGTAAGGGATTTGAAAGTAAAATTTGATTATTTTTTTTTTTTTACAACAATTATTTGTTTATTTTCCCCTTGATTATGGATGTTGAGTTCTTTATTGTTGAGCCAGTTGATGTAAGGTTTTTTTTTTTTTTTTTGTCAAAGATGTAAGGTTTCTTTAATGGTGACAAATTGCAATTGATGCGTTCGAACAGCACCACACCACAATACCTTCCATCCATGGCTTTTGCGTCTCCGATCATGACGGGTGTATGGATTATTGGAAAGCTAATGCTGACGTAGTAGCAGATGAGGAGGAGAGTAAGAACGAAAATATCCTGGATGAGTACGTTAAGGAGCAAGGGAGTTGTGGAAATCATCGTCTACTGTGGGTGATTCGATCAGTGATGCATCAGATTTCGTGGGTGTTGGAGATGCAAGACAGTTGATGTTTTTTTTATTCGATTGTTCATATCTAATACTTGTTGAAGAACCCACATGACCCTTTCTAAAAAGAGGTTATCTTGGACCCGATGGGTAATCATTATCAATGTGGGAAATGGATTCTGGTATGAGCCAGTTGATGTAAGATTGGGGATAGTTAAAATTATTTGTCAACATCTCCTTCTTTTGCCACTCTTCCCACTTCTCAGCTAAACCATCTCCTTCCAGCATTCTCACAACTTCTGCCATGCTGGGGCGTTTTAAAGAAGAACTTTGAGTGCAGAGAAGCACCATTTCGATAAGCTCCTCCACTTCTTTATCCACGTAGTTTCCTTCGAGCTCTGCATCCACAAGACTTTCCAACTTCTCCTCTTTTAAAATCTCTTTCACCTAATCACCCACAAAACACACTCTTCGGCAATGTAAAAAAATGATGATAAGGAAACCATGAAACATACCCAGTCAAGTAACATGTTATCATCATCATTTGCAAGCCGAGCAAGATCGAGAGCCTTTTGGCCCGTGATGAGCTCGAGAAGCATCACCCCATACCCAAAAACATCAGTTTTCACAGAAGATTTCCCTGTGGAAAGGTACTCAGGGGCTATATGGCCAATTGTACCGCGTACATCAGTTATCACATGAGAGTCGTTATATTTCATGAGCTTTGCAAGCCCAAAATCTCCAACCACAGCTTCAAACTGTTCATCTAACAATATGTTGGCAGCTTTCACGTCCCGGTGTATGATTTTGTGGTCGCAATGGTCATGTAAATATGCAAGCCCTCTTGCTGCTCCCAGAGCAATATGCTTTCTTTTTGGCCAATCAAGGGATGCCTTGCCTCCAGAATGTTCTAAACAGGAAAAATCAAAGATTTACTTATCATAACAACCACAATTCAAAACAAAAATTATATTCCTTTCGATCCGCCAAGATAATGTTTTAGAAAAAAAATGATTTACAAAAATAGATTTTTTGTGTTTTGTAAGAAAAAAATTGTAAACTTCAAACAAATTAATTGACTTTATTAAATTATTATTGGTTAAAAGTAACTGGAAACTGAAAATTACAAAAAAAAAATACATTTATTATAGTGATTTAATGTGTTTTCAGTTTTCTTTAATACGCTTGAAAACACTAAAAAATCTAATATTTGTGGAACGGAGAGAGTATTAACAGAGAAGTTGAAACCTAATTAGGATACATGAAATCGAAGGAAATAAACGGAAAAAAAAGAACTGTAAGGAATATGACTCTTAGAACAAAGAGCAAGTTACTTTTGTTTTTTTTTTTGGTAAACATGTTAAATAAGAGTAAGTTACCTCTTAAACAAGAAGCAACACTTCCATTAGCCATGTAGGGATAAACAAGCAATCTTTCAGTTGGTGTCATGCAAAATCCACGAAGCCGAAGCAAGTTCCTATGTACGGCCATACTGATCATCTCGACTTCGGTCTGGAACTGAAGTTCCATACCCGTGGTACGTTCTTCTTTTAGCCTTTTCACAGCCACTAGCGAGCCATCGGCTAAACGTCCTTTATACACTTTACCAAAACCGCCTCTACCTAATAAATTTTTGTAGCTAAAGTTATTTGTAGCAACTAGTAGTTCACGCAAGGAAAACCTTTTGAGTTGTCCTAAGTGAACCTCTGGGTCATCTTCACCTACGGTTCATCAAAAGAGAAAAATATGTCATGTAGTTCAACAGGAAAAGAGATGAAGACAGTAGACTAACCAATGACATCAAAAAAGCTGTCATGTGGTTTACTTCTCAGCCACCAAGCAAGCGCAATGGCTCCACCAGCAGATAGAACTAGAGCAGCTCCGATTGCTATTGCTGTAACCGTTCGCTTCCCTTAAAATATCAGATAAACACAAAGTTTTCTTAATAAAAACTTATTGGCACTGACCTGATGCATTGAAGAGTTTTATGGGAAAATCCTTGATTAATCAAATAAACGTTTCAGAAAATGCGAAAGAGCTATTACAGTTAATTATAAGATCAGAGTGGGCTTCAAAAGTGTCAAATTGAACTTCTGTCTCTACTTAAGCTGCAACTCTTTCCATTATCAACATAGATCAATGGAAAGGGATTTCAACACTAGTGAGAAGTCCAATTTTTTTTCATTTGCAGGTTATCGATCCTAGTAAAGGCATTTCAAATATACTGATTTTTTTATTCAATATAGAACCATGAAATACTCAACCAACTATAACCTTTTAAAATGTATTTCTGCGTCAACCATAATTGTGTGAGTGCAAAGCAAAGCGAGATATTTAGTCAGGCGAAATGTGAAAATGACATACTTCAATATAAAATACAAAAATGTGGAAGAGAATTAGCAGGAACACATGGAAGAGAATGCAAAACCTGAAGGTGGTGCAAGAAGCAGCCTTAAATTATTATTATTGGCAAAACTGCAGATAACTTTCAGACAATTAGTAAATTATCCTGAACACTCCATCAAGAATAACACTAGGGACAAGAAGGGAACCTAACAGCAGTGAACCGGGAAAAGGAACCGGTAAGCAGAATATCTCCAGTGAGCCGATTGTTTGAGACATCCCTGCATGTCAGGATGATTCATTTTTGTCATAACTCAAGATTTCACAGACGAAATATTAATATAAAAAAACTAACAGAATGATTCAGGAGAGACAAAGTGACACTCACAGAACTTGCAGCGACAACACATCAGTCAAGGACTTTGGAAATTCTCCAGATAAAGCATTGTTATTAAGACGCCTAACCACATATTAGAAGACTATGTCATCGACTATATAGCCAGTAATGAGTTCAAAAATAACAATTAACAAACTTCCAACAAATACGAAATTATTTACAAGAAATTAAACTTCGTGCTGTTTGGAAAATACTGGCCAAGTGCATAGAGTCTTTAATGAAATGACAAAATAAAATCATTGAGTTTGTAAATATCTCCTCATAGCTTGCTATCGTTGACAGACTAAAGTCAATAAGTCTAAATTCCAAGGTGTTGTATAGTATCAGGTCGCCAAGGTGGTTCTTGAGTGAAAGAAGGACAGAGGAAAAGGAAAATATATATAAATTTTAATCCGTCTTTGTTGGAATGTTTCACTACCCTCTACCCCTTTGTTGCAAGCCTTGCCAAAGTTTACACTGAGGAGGGTGGTTCTGCCACGCCTAAGGCAGGACATTATATCATCAATTGTAAATCCTTTTAATTTTTTCAATTTTTTTCTAAAGATGCCTAAATTTCCAAGCACAGACGCCCAATATTTTAGAAGCATAGAAATATGCCAAAATCTTTGAAAATGTAATAATAAAAGCTGTAGAGAGAATAGGGAGAGTATGGGTTCATACAAGAATCTGAGTTTCTTTAAATTGCCAAGAGATGAAGGGATTGAGCCGCTTATGTTATTCATGTAAAGGTCCAGGCTCACCAGTTCCGTCAAGACCCCAAGCTCCTCAGGTATTCCTCCAGTAATGTTATTGCTATAAAGCTCCCTGTCATTAAGCTTTGCCTAGTTATATAATTTAATAAGAGAATTCTTAGATGGGAAGTCTACTAAAATAAATTTAGTTGAGAAATCCATGCTAAGGAAAACATAATTGCAGTATAAAACACAAAAAAATATCCCCCAAAACTTGTAGAGAATTCAGACAAAATTGACTTGAGGAAGAGATGGCTTACAAGTACTGCAAATTTGGAAGCTGGCCAAGCTGTGGCACCAGTTGTCCAGATATATTTACATTCTGCAAGTCACTGAGCAAACATGTGAAGCAGTAGATTACCAAAAGGCTTGAGTCATTTCACTTGGAAACCCGCACAGACAAAGAGAGAGCGATCTTACACACGAACAACTTTATCCTCACTATTGCAAGTAACAGGAAACCATGAACACGGAGTAACCGCAGTGGCATTCCAGCTTTGTAATGCATTGATAGGGTCAGATAAACTAAGTCTCAGCGCAATTAAAGCATCAACTGCAATCATAAAAGGGACTAGGTTAGTTATGAATGATGCACACCAAAATCATAATACAGAAACAGAAGAAGAAGAACCTTCGGCGTTTCCAGCGACTCTGAGAAGTGAACCGAAAAGTAGGAATATCGAAATGAAGCTACGTGGTGATCTTCCTTGTTCCATTTTTCAACTTGTCAAGAGTGAAAGCAAAGGCCATTGAGCTCTTCAGAATTTTGTAACCATCGACACAAGAGCGAAAAGTCTTCTTCTTGTACGCGTTTTCGTCCGCCCTTGTTTGAAAATGTCAATTGCCTCGAATGGTTTGGTTTCTCTGAATATTTTATTGAAAAATTATACTCTTTCTGTTCTTTTTAATGTAAATAGTTTTAGGGAAAAAAATTTGTTTCAAAATATAAGTTATTTTCACATCTCAATGCATCTTTTATATTTATTGAATATTGTGTAACCAATAAAATAATTTATATTTTTTTTTATGTTTGGTCAAATTTATACATTAAATGTTACTTTTTGAAGATTCAAACATTTTTTAATATTGATGCTTTTAACTAAAACTACTTATATTGAGAAACAGAGGGAGTATACAATACAATATATTTTCGAAAAAAAAAGAAAATATACATTTATACCTTATAGTTAACTAATCTAGACTTAAGATTTAAAGTTAACGGGTGAGTTTTTGGGAGTGAGGCTAATTTTTTTTTTAAATAATAATTAAATTCTTAAAAATATTTACAAAAAGCATTTTCAAATTTTTTTAAGAAAATTGAAGGATGAGGAATAGGGTGAAAGAGTCTTTCCTGGAAACTATAGCGCTTTTCTGGAGCAGGACACCTAGGGGAGCTGTATTCAAACTATGATTTTAAAAAGTTTGAGGATTGTCTTAAAATTTCCTGTAATTCAACTAATGATTTTAAAAACTCTTTTTAAATCAAGTGTTATTGAACATTGAATTTATGTAAAATCACCACAAGCATCTGTAAATCTTGTGTTATTCAATTAATAATCTTAAAAATTTATATCAAATCCACTGTTATTGAAAGGTTTTTTTTTTGGCAAACATTCATTAAAACTTCAAAGACAGAAACAGAGTACTACTCTCCTACAATGGGAGAGAGTTGGAGTTCATACAATGCTGATTTAGCAAGAGCATCAGCCACCGAATTTCCCACACGCGGGATGAATTGAAAGGAGATATCCTCAAAAAGAGTAATCAGGTTCTGGATATCAGACAAAATACAGCGAAGAGCTACATCAGAGTCTCTAGACTTGATCAAGGAGATAAGTGATTTTGAATCAGAACAGAGCTTGATGTGATTGATTCCCAACTGAGCTGCCATGAGTAGAGCAGATTTTACCGCCAGGGCTTCCGCTACAAGGGCAGAGGCAACAAAGCGACGGTTAGATGAAAAGGATCCGGCATCAACATTTAGATGATCTCGAAAATGCCACCCGAGGCCAGAATTCCCTGTTTCTCCATTCCATGCTGCATCAGTGTAGGTAGTAGTACCTGAGAAATTAATAATTGGAGCAACAGGGAGATTAGGAGTTGTGACAAGATGTCCAGATTGGACCAAAGTTTTCTTATGATATGCAGTGGAAGCTTGAGCTTGAGCAGCTCTCCACGCTCTGGTATCATGAATGATTTTCAACACAGAAGCTTCCACCGTATGATCTATGTTCTCAAACAATAATTTATTACGGTTTGTCCATAGGGTCCAGAGAAGCCATGGATACAGCGGGTGTCCCCTATACCCGACGGTGGCAAAGCTAACATCCTACGAGATGCCTGGAGAAGTTGATGGATTGAGGTTATTGACTCTGGTGCCGGCTTGAAGACACAGGGGATTGATTCCCAGACCCTCTGCGCATAGGTGCAGTGAAAGAGAACATGAATTTCGGACTCGAGTTGGCCACATCTCTTACAAACTCCATCAACTTGAATCCCACGGTTTAGAAGAACCGACCCAACAGGCAGAGCTCCATTCATTGATTTCCATAGAAAGTGTTTGATCTTTGGAGTGGTGTTGACCTGCCAAATACAAGCCTTCCAGTTAAAGTTGATAGGGTTTGCAGGCTCTGCAATGGAGTTGACTTTGATGGTAGCATAACCTGATTTTGTCGTATAAGTTCCGGAGCGAGAGAAGATCCAAACTAGCTTGTCTGGGAGAGAAAAGCTGGGTAGAATGATTCTGCGAATGTGTTCCTCATACTGAGGCAGGTGGAGTCTGATTGCCTCAACATCCCATTCCCCGGTGGCTGCAATCAAGTGTTTGACTTGTAACGACGCGTTATATTCTGTTGGGGGACCAAAGGGTGTAAGAGGAGAGTCAGTAGATAACCACGGATCAGACCACACTGAGATACTACTACCATCCCCCACCAGCCAGCCCAGGCCTTTCTTTAGAACTTCACGCCCTGCTAGAATCCCCCTCCATCCATGGGAGACAGAGGATGGACAAGAGACATCCAAAAACTCAGAGTGGGCGCAATATTTCCCAAGTAACGTTTGTGCTAGTAGAGATTCCGGATCATTGATTAATCTCCATGCTAGCTTGGCCAACATGGCGTCGTTGAAAAGCTCTATCTCTCTAAAACCTAACCCACCCATACCTTTGGGAGCAGTGAGACGTTTCCAAGAAACCCAACAAACTTTTTTAACTTCAGGCTTTAAATCCCACCAAAATCTAGTCAATATGCTTTGAATTTGTTTTCATAAAGAGATCGGGAGCTTAAGGCAAGACATGGTATAAGTGGGCAGGCTGGAGAGAACAGATTTAAGCAGAGTCATTTTTCCGGCCCCTGATACAAACTTTGTAGTCCAGCTTATAGCTCGCTGACGGATCCGATCAACTAGGACTGCAAAGATATCGCGTTTCTTCCGTCCAAAGTGTTCCGGTAAACCCAAGTATTTACCCATCCCTCCCTCATTACCTATGCCTAGCGTCCGTTTAACTCGAGCTTTGACTTCTCTCTGAGTCTTTGAAGAGAAGTTGATGGCTGATTTAGACAGATTAATGCTCTGACCCGATGCAGCCTCATATTTGGTCAGGATACGAATGAGAGCGTCACAGCTCTGAGGATCTGATCGGGTAAAGAACATAGTATCATCCGCAAAGAGAAGGTGACTAATTGCCAAGCATCCACGAGCTACTTTGATCCCTATCATCTGGCCGCGATCCACTGTTATTGAAAGCTATACATAATTTTGACAGAAAAAGTTATGATGAATATGATTTCAGGATAATTTGCATTCATTTTAGTTAAAAGTATCGCTATATAACTCTTATCTCTACATGTGTTATTTGGGGAGATTTTGGAAAAAAAAAACTCATCTATCTAATGATGAACAAGAAAATAAATATAAAAGATGACAAAGTCGACGACTACTCATCTATGATATATCTAATCCTTGAGATGACCGTTCAAGGCGTATGGCTTGCAGCTTTGTCTCTCTGCAACTCCATTGGCAGATACAAAAAATTCAAATCTCTGAACACTTTGTCCATGGAGATCGGCTCAAACTCCATAAAGCTTCTTCTTCTTTTTTTGAAACTTTCCATAAAGCTTCTTCTTTTATCCATCATCACTATTCTCTTCATCATCTTCCTCTGTTATTCTCTCACGATGGCTGCTGATGAAGAAGACATAAGATGCTTACGAGGAAGCCAGACCTCGATCCTCCGGAAGTTCTTAAATCATGGAACTTTGCAAACACCACTCTTGGGTTCTTCTGTAATTACTTGGATATGTCTTGTTGGAACAATCAGGAGAACCTAGTAGAGTAAGAGAAAGAGAAGTTAGTAGTTTGGCCCAGAGACTTAGCAGCCATAAGCTGCTCAACTTTCTTTGTTTCAATAGCCTTTGGTTAAGGTTAAACTTGGGGACTTGATGGCTGCAACTAATGGTTTCAGCTCTGAGAACATATTTTTTTCCACTAGGACAGGGACAATGTATAAGGCGTTTCTTCCTGATGGTTCAGCACTTGCGGTGAAGCACTTGAACACAACATATAAGGCGCTCCTTCCAAACTGTTCTGTTATGGTATTGTATTTATTGTTGGAACTCGTTTTTGAAAAAGTGGTGTGGATCATTTTTCCGAAGGTTTTTTCGACGGAGACGTCTGTCAGAAAGACCGGAATATGGGCACGATGTAATCGTCACCGTGAATACTATGAACTAGTGTATTTGTTGGTCAAAATCAAAGTTGTTTTGAATGAGAAATAGAGGTCTAAAGTTGAAAAGCTTATGAAGCTATAGTTTGGTTAAATATGAATTTAACAAATATTCACTTTGGATATCTGGGCTAGAATTTAAAATTAAATTTGTAATTTAATGCAAAAATTATAAGCCCAAGCAAAGTATACTAATAGTTGTGGACTTGGTCAAAGTCACATTATTACTTTGCAAGTTAACGTACGAGATCATGGAAATCAATTCCATTATTACAATTGATGTGTACGTTAGTTGACTCCTTAAATTGCATACGTGTACTTTCTCTTGATTATAAAAGGAGGTCACTTGTATAGTTTTCAAGATACTGAGAAAACAAATCAATCCCTCGTATATTCTTTTTGTCTCTCTTTGATTTTTTTTTTTAATCTGAGAGTGCACACAAAACTAGTTTCGTCAGACTTCTGATAAAGTGATGTGGATCAGAAGATTTTTGCAATTGTATCCTGAGACTCATTATATTATCGAACCGTCGCACTACGGAACACATTTTGATTTAAAGAAATAAACAATATCTCGCATCTGCAGTTGTATCATCCTTTTCTTAATATTTGGTATAGTTTTATCAGTTTTATTTTTTATAATATTCAGTTTTCCGTAGTTTGTATAATACTGTTCTATCATTTATTTGTAGAACTTTTATTGACAATGAGTATCTACATCCAGATGAAAAACAAAGGATGCTTTTAGCAGAGAATTGGGATTAACTCTATAAGACAGATCAAGTTTTGGTTTCAAAACAGAATAACACAAAAAAAGGTTTTCAACTTTCGAATATTTCTCTTCCTCGGTTTGTCCATAGTTTTGTTTCTCCATCATTTCTTTTTGCAGGCACAACATGAGAAAGCTAACAAATGTGCACTTTAGTTAGTTGTCTAGGGTTAAGCTTTTTTACTCGTAACTAAAACCTTGCAATATAAGTCATGTGATATTTATGAGTCATGAGTTAGATTACATGACTTGTGGCAAAAATGAATGAACTGATAGAAAGACTCCTATGCAAATCACCTAAATAACTCTAAAATTCACCTAAATCCCATCAAAATTTAAACACTCTAAAACTCCTTAAAATCATGAGTTTTAGATGGGAATGGGAGGAAGGCATACTGTTCTAAAATTTAGAGTTTTACTAAAATCATTCACATAACTCTAAAATTCACCTAATTAATCCCATCAAAATTTAAACACTCTAAAACTCCTTAAAATCATGAGTTTTAATTAGATGAGGATGGGAGGAAGGCATACTGTTCTGTGTATGGTTGATTCTGAGATATCATGAGTTATTTGGTCCGTTTTTGGCAGGTGAGTGTGCTGTAATCAAAGAACAATACTTGCTTTCACCCCTGTGGTGAACCTCTAATCCACCTCCTCACAAAGTGGTTGCCTGTACATGAGTACAAGGTCTGATCCAAGGTTAATTTAGCTCCGGTTCATTAAGTGTAAGTAGTAGACGCATGGAGTTAGTACTTATAGTTGCTTAAATTTTTTTTTTTTTTTTTGTAAATTGAGGGGGAAGTAGAATGTAAATAATATAAAGAAAAGAGAATTCAAGTTATAAAGTGGTGTGATTATAGAGGGTAGTAACGGGTGGGTTCCTGAGAGCTAAGAGAGTGTGTCACACAAGTTTGGTGGGAAATCAAAAAGAAGAAGGGATACAATACTAGTACCTCGTAGTTGAAGAAGGTTGTTGGTGGGCTTGAGATACGTTTGTTGAAATATAAAATTCTGTTATATGGGATTGAGAGCATTTTGTTGATGAAATATGGTTTGAGTTTGTGTTTGACATATCTTACAAGAAGCATAATGAAGTGTGGGTAGTGTTTGGTAACTGGAAAGACAAGTAAAGGGGACGATGAGCATGGTCAATAATATGAGGAGTAAGGAGGAAGCAAAGAGTGGCGGGGGAGGAGGAAAAAAAAAAGTCAGAAGAAGAAAAAAGTCTTAGGCAAAAAAAAAAGTCAGAAGAAGAAGAAGTGGGGGCCCATGTGCTTGCCTCCTTCCTTCCTTTAGTTTTTGTAAAAAAAGTCAAGTCTTAACCACTCATTATGAATTTTCAATCCACTCTTCTTGAAGATTATCGATATTACTCTTGTAATTTGCTTAACGCAACGCGTGATTTGTTTAATGATAAAAGAAATTTTATGGTCAGTGGAGAGAGAGAGAAGAAGGTTCCTTGCTTATGTAGAAATCTCCAGCCAGCCCTCTTGTCCATTTATTAATAAAAGGCGAACAAATTATTGGAGGAAAAACAAATTCCAAATAAGTCAATATTCCCTCCTCTCCTTCCTCTCGGGCTTTTAGGCATTTCTTCCTTCCAAAAGTCGGAAAGAAAATGGATTCTTACCATCTCTCTCCTCTCTCCTTCCTCCATCGGATCAAAGATTCCTTCCATTCAGCCGTTTCCGCCATCCTCGCCAACCTCTTCTCCGCCCTCTTCACCTTCTTCTTCGCTCTAGGTTCGTCCCCCTTCCTATTCTTCCATTCCGATCATTTCGATTTAGAAATTTATTAAACAATGTTTTGGAGGAGGAAGAAGAACACATTATACATTCATCTTTTTTTTTTTTTTTTTGTTGATCGCAGTGGGGGCATTGCTAGGAGCGTTTACAGGGGCTTTGATCGGCCAAGAAACAGAGACCGGTTTCATCAGAGGAGCAGTCGTTGGTGCTATTTCTGGTGCTGTCTTTTCCATCGATGTCCTTGAGTCTTCCCTCCTCCTCTGGCAATCCGATGACTCTGGTCTTGCTTGCCTTCTCTACTTGGTAAACCTCCTTCTCCTTCTTTTCATCCTTACCCACCTAACTCAATATTCTGATTTTCTCCTCTTCTTTCATTAGATTGACGTCATTGCTAGCCTTTTGAGCGGGAGGCTTGTTCGCGAGCGTATTGGTCCTGCAATGCTTAGTGCTGTCCAGAGTCAGGTAATTAAATAAATACCTTACTTTGATATGTATGATTCATCAATTCTCATCATCATCATCCTATGTTTTTTTGTAATGAATACCAGATGGGAGCTATGGAGTCACAGTTCCAAGACCAAACTAACGATATCTTCGGCACTGTCATTTCAAAGGGTCTCACAGGGGATTCTCTCGACAGGATCCCAAAGGTCCTAATCACAGACACCTCAGGGGAGATGCTCTCTTGCTCTGTATGCCTTCAGGTTTCTCTCCTCACTTGCCAACTAATAGGAAACAATAAAATTTAGCTAGGTGTAACAGAGAGATAGATTTAGCTGATAAGTGGTTGGAAAGATTATTGACTTGTCGTGACGACGATACAGGACTTTCAGGTGGGAGAGACTGTTAGAAGTTTGCCGCATTGCCATCATATGTTCCACCTACCGTGCATCGACAAGTGGCTTCGCGGGCACGCTTCTTGTCCCTTGTGCAGAAGACATCTTTGATCTCATCTTCTTTGTAAGTGAGAGTATATAAAACCCATACGCACTACTACTAGTTGGTGTTCCTTGATTATTTTAGGTTACACATCAATCATTCTCACTTGACTCATCTCTTAGAGATCCTGATTTTTTTATGTATACTCATTCTTGGCTTTGGCTTTGATAGTCCATTTATAGAAGAAAGTCTTGGGTGTTCCATAGGCTAATCTCAAAGGGAGCAGCCGTTATATTTATGCATTTCCTTACTTGCAGTCCCAAGCAGTGCTCTCTTTACTTGGAACTTAAGAAGGGAGATAACACGTTTTAGTATTTTACATTGACAAGTCCTAGCCAAAAAAAAGAAAGAAAGAAAGAATAATGGGACGAGATCCAACAAGTTAGTAGCTTATGTTTAACATTTTAGTATAGGATTGAACCAAAAAGATATATTGAACAGAGGATGCAAAACATATTTTTGGTTGGTATAACTACAAGTTGGAAGGAACCTGGTTTTAGAGTTTCTTGGGAAAACACTACAAGAAAACGTTGCTTTAGCGACCAACAATTACGACCAGGAAAAGTTGGTCGTAATTTTGGGTCTAATTTACGACCAACTTACGACTAAAAAACAATTAGTCGTAAGTTGGTCGTAAATTTGCAACTAAGAAGGCTAGTCGTAAATGAGTCGTAAATTTACATCTAATTTACGACTAATGTTTCATGTAGTCGTAAATTTACATCTAATTTACGACTAATGTTTCATGTAGTCGTAAATTTACATCTAATTTACGACTAATGTTTCATGTAGTCGTAAATTTACATCTAATTTACGACTAATGTTTCATGTAGTCGTAAATTGGTTGTAAATTTACGACTTATTTATCCAATATTTTATACATCTAATTAAAGACTAATGTACGAGCAATGTAATTGCACTTTGGTAGTTAAGATATGATTAAACGTAAATACGTTGTAACATTGCTACCTACCAAAATCGAAATTTCTCTATAAATATGATGTTCTCACTCATTCTTAAGATGCACAAAAAACGAAAAAGGAAAAAAAAAAGCAAAAAGAGTAAAAAAAATGTCTGGAAATATTTATGAGGTTCGGAGTTGGATGTATGCGCATAAAGATTCAAGGGGAAGAGTAACTGACGAATTTCTCAACGGAGCAGAGATATTCATGTACCAGGCCGGACAGACGCCTCTCACAAAGGAAACGGGTAAAATGTTCTGTCCCTGTCGTAAATGCAACAATACGAAGTTTGCTGCTAGTGAAACCGTTTGGAAACATATAGTAAGTAGAGGATTTACTCCACATTACTATATTTGGTTTAACCACGGAGAGGGTGATAATAGGAACGAAGCTAGTAGTAGTAATCAGGTTGAAAATGTTCGTAACAGAGATGAACCACATTTGCCTTCTGAAAGTGTCATTCAAGAAGATCATATGGTAGATCATGATAGAATGCATGATATGGTTACCGATGCATTTCGTGAAACAACATCAGTAATAGAGGA
The DNA here is from genome assembly GCA_016771965.1 of Brassica carinata. Taxonomy (NCBI): domain Eukaryota; kingdom Viridiplantae; phylum Streptophyta; class Magnoliopsida; order Brassicales; family Brassicaceae; genus Brassica; species Brassica carinata. Next base: position 42,867,768 of record CM028692.1, read on the forward strand.
GGTCGAAAATGTAGAGGGGCCTAACTTGGATGCAAAAAGATTTTATGAAATGCTAGCAGCCTAATGAGCCAATTTATGAAGGTTGTAGAAGGTCTTTCTAAATTATCATTGGCGCTATGATGATGAATATCAAAACTGATCATAACTTACCGAAGTTTGTATGGACGCATGGGCTGAGTTGTTTAAAGAGTATTTGCCTGAAGTGAATTTGTGTGCTGAATCTTATTATGAGATTCGAAACTTGTTCATAGTCTTGGCTTACCTTGAGAGATGATTGATGTGTGTATAGACAACCGTATGATATACCGGGAAAAGACGAGAATTGTTAGAGTGTAAATTTTGCAAGAAGCCACGATATAAACCGCAAGGATCGCATGAATAGGTGCCGCATCAGCGGATGTGGTACTTACCTATTAAGGATAGATTGAAGAGATTATATCAATCGCGAAGACGGCAGCATCGATGAGATGGCATGCGAACATGATCGAAGGAAGGAGAGATCAATCATCCCTCCGATGCAAAAGCTGGAAACACTTGAATTCGTGTACCCTGATTTTGCAAGCAACCCCGCAACGCTTATCTTGGGCTCTGCACGATGGCTTTAGTCCATTTGGAATGTCCGGAAGACAATACTCGCTTTGGCCAGTCTTCTTGGCGCCATACAACCTTCCACCGAGATGTGTATGGAAAAGAATTGCTTTTCATGAGTATATTGATACTGGACCAAAACATCCTAAGAGTTCCCTTGATGTTTTTCTACAACCTTTGATAGAAGAATTGAAGGAATTGTGGTCAACAGCGCAGGCATATGATTGTTCAACGAAAACAAACTTTACAATGCGAGCAGTTCTATTGTGGACTATTAGTGACTTTCCTGCATATGGGATGTTGTTGGGTTGGACGACGCATGGAAGGCTATCTTGTCCATATTGTATGGGAAGCACAGACGCATTTCAGTTGAAGAATGGTAGGAAGACGTCCTGGTTTGATTGTCATCGGAGATTTCTTCCCATTAACCATCCGCATCAAGGAACAAGAAATTGTTTCGTCAAAAAGGGTTGTACGGGACACCGCTCCACCATATTTATCTGGAGAGGAAATCGAGAAGGATATTGATTACTATGGTGGACTAAGCACAGTCAGCAAAGGTGGTAATTGACATACTCCTCCAAATATGCCTGATGGTTACGGGACTCAGCATAATTGGCACAATAAGAGTATATTTTGGGAACTTCCATATTGGAAAGATTTACTTCTGCCACAATCTTGACGCGGATGCATATAGAGAAGAACTTCTTTGACAACATCATCAATACATTGTTGAACGTCCCCGGCAAGACAAAAGATAACAAGAACTCAAGGTTGGATTTGCCGGGATTATGTTCTCGGATTGAGCTGCATATTAGAAATGATGGGAGAATTCCAGTTCCCATTTTCAGATTGTCAGCAGAAGCAAAAGCGGCGTTGTTCAAGTGGGTGGCATCAGACGTGAAGTTTTCTGATGGATATGTTTCAAATCTATCAAGATGTGTTGATCATCATGGACAAAAGTTTTCAGGGATGAATAGTCATGACTGTCATGTTTTTATGAAACGACTTCTACCATTTGCATTTGCGGAGTTGCTTCCAAAAAATGTTCACGAAGCACTTGTAGGTAACAAATAATTAAAGTTAATTAATTATTAATTCTATCTTGTTGGAAAAAAACTTATAATTGTAAATTATTTGTAGGCATCGGAGCTTTTTTCAGAGATCTTAGTGCACGCACCTTAACTGTAGATGTCATCAGAAAACTTGATGAGAATATCCGGATCTTGATGTGCAATTTGGAGAAAATTTTTCCTCCGTCCTTTTTTGACGTCATGGAACATCTGGTTATCCACCTTCCGTATGAGGCACTGCCGTGGACCTGTTCATAATGGATGGATGTATCCCACGAGCGAGCTATGAAATATTTGAAAGGAAAGCAAAAATCTGGCAAGGGTGGAAGGTTCAATAGTTGCTGGGAGTTTGAATGAGGAAACATCTCACTTTACGTCCTACTACTTTGGGTCACAAGTCCGGACACGGAAAAGGACTACAAGCAGATATGATGATGGTGGTGTTATGCCGACATATTTTGGTGAAGATGTTCCGACATATTCTCACGATTGGACGCCTAGGTGGAAAACTGAAAGAAGTTTGGTGGTCGAGTTCGAAGACGCCATAGCCCACACATATATACTCCTTAATTGCGAGGAGATTGAATTATTTGAAAGGTAATTAAATTAATTATTTTGCTATTAAATTTTACCACACACATATATACGCATTCTTTAATGATCATTTTGTTTTAAAACAGCGATTTTGTTGCCCAAGTCGAAGAAGCTATTCGGGAATATCAACCAATGATCTCAACAAAAGGAAAGACCAACACTTTGTGAAATGGTTAAAAACGAGGTATACATATCACAATTTATATAATTAACAAATATATTCAGTGAAGTTCTATATTTATATATATATATGTTGATGTTCCAGGTTGAGTATGATGATCAATTTTATCCTCGGTGGTTTCACAATTGATACAAGGTCCGGTCGGTAAGGTCACGACAGCATCTATGTATTTCACACGAGGATACACATTTCACACTTACGAATATGGAAGTCGGCGAGCAACAATGAATTATGGAGTATGTGTAAAGGTGAAACAGATTTCTATGGAATCTTACAAGAGATCATCGAAGTGGAGTTTCCCGGCGTAGTAAAGCTGAAATCGTTCTCTTCAAATGTGACTGGTTTGACCCAACCGCCAATAGAGGTGTTCGGTATAGCAAGTTTGGTGTTGTTGATATAAATGCTACACGGAGGTACAACAAATTTGAACCATACATTTTGGCTTCTCAAGCGGACCAAGTTTGTTTTGTTCCATACCCGAGGATCAGACAATCTGGAATATCTTGGTTAGCCGCAATAAAAGTTACACCTCGGGGCCGAGTATTGAGTAGTGATGAACAACCGCCTTTACAAGAAGATGCCGTGAATGAAGTAGAAGTACCCGAACAACCTACAGATGCTATCTTACTTATTGATCCACATAATCCGGGATATGAAGAACTTCCAGATGATGCAACGGACGAAGCCAACGAAGATGAGTTTGAAGAAAATGATGAAGTAGATGATGTTTCTGATGATGACGAGTGATAAAGTTTCACTGTGTTTTACTATTATCAATTAAGTTTCTTTGTATTGCATTTCAAATAATATATATAACTTATCATCATGTTTGCTCAATTATATATGAATTTAGTTTTTTTTTTTAAATTGTATTTTGGAGTATGAAAGTGTTTAAAACCCAGAGAGGTTTGGGGTTTGGGGTTTGGGGTTTGGGATTTGGGGTTTGGGATTTGGGGTTTCGGATTTGGGATTTTGGGGTTTAAATGTACGAAAGTGTATAAAACTTAAGAGGTTTGGGGTTTGGGGTTTAGGGTTTAGGATTTGGGGTTTAGGGTTTAGGGGAAAATGAAGCTCATTGGTTGTAAATGTACCACCAATGTACGACCAATGTACCACCAATCATGGCTGGTCGTAAATTGGTGGTAAATGTACCACCAATTTACGACCAATGCTTCCTTAGTCTCACATTGGTCGTTAATTAACCACCCTTTACGACCAAAGCAACATTAGTCTCATTGGTCGTGAAATTGGTGGTACATTTACCACCAATGTACCACTAATTTCTATTAATTTCCTATATATACCCACTAATTATTTTCTGAAATCATAGAAAAATGTTTAGAAATCTTATAAAAATAAAGAAAAGAAAGATCTGGAATCAGAAGTGGAAAAAGACATTCGTAGATTTCGTCTTTTCTATTTCCACTTGTGATTCCAGTATCTTTCTTCTCTTTTTTTCCGTAAAATTTAAGGTGGACCGTTGTTCATAGAGGTTTATCATGACTTTTGATAAACCTCTTCTCATTTTTCGAAATACACTTTTAATCACAATTGGTTGTAATATAAACTTGGTGGTAAATGGGTTGTTAATTTACGACCAATGTAGATCTAATAGTCCTTCATTGGTCGTAAATTAACAACCCATTTACGACCAAGTTAATATTTAGTCCTTCATTGGTCGTAAATTAACAACCCATTTACGACCAATGCTTCCTTAGTCTCACATTGGTCGTTAATTAACCACCCTTTTACGACCAAAGCAACATTAGTCTCTCATTGGTCGTAAATGTACGACCAATGTACCACCAATCATGGCTGGTCGTAAATTGGTCGTACATTTACGACCAATGAGAGACCAATGCAAAATTCTATATAAGGGAAGCAAATCGTAGCCATTTGGTTGCTCACTCCCATCTCTCTCCCCTCTCCATTACAACCATTTGCCTTCTCTCTCAAGGTAATTTTTTTTTTGTTTTAGTTCTAGGTGGTTAGTTAGGTGATTAGATTAGGTTTGGAATTAGTTTAGGTGATTAGATTAGGTTGAAATTAGTTTAGGTTGGAATTAGTTTAGGTGAGATTACATTATTTATAATAATAATAATTATTTGAATTTTTTATAACCATTTTTCTTTTTTTTTTTAATTTTTTTTTTCAGATTGACGCTATTGTAGTTATGGCTGGCGGTAGAAACAGACTTAGAAACCGTGGCAGAGGGACCTCTTACGGGAGTACATTTCTCGGTCGACGGATCCATCTCGCACCTTCTACCTCCCGCACTTTAAAATGTCCCCGATAGCCAAATTCCTAGCGTTCATAGTTGTCGATCATGTAGCTCCATACATTCCGCAGTATGATGATGCTGCATACTTTACTTATGAGGAGCCTCAACATGATCAGCAGCCACATGATCCGCAGACGCATGATCAGCAGCCGCCGCATCAGCAGCCGCCGCATCAGCAGCCGCATCAGCAGCCGCCGCATCAGCAGCCTCATGATCCGTATCATCCACAGCCTGTTTCACAGCCTACTCCACAGCCTGCTTCACAGTCTGCTTCACAGCCTGCTCCATACCAGCCTCCACACCAGGTCCCACAGCCTGCTGCATACCAGCCTCCACACCAGGCTCCTGCAGCTCCAGGTCTTCATCCAGATTTGTTGGTGCCACCGAATGCACCGTATGCAAGATATTCCGTGGAAGATATTCTCCAGATGCCGGGATGAGAAAGTTTACCCATCCTTTATCCAGATCTACGACCCAACACAACTTGGTAATTAATTTTAAATTAATTAAATATAATTTTAAATTTATATATAACAATTAATTCTATATATATATTCTTTCAAATTTTGTAGGTTTAAAGCGAACAATGCGGTGGGCCAGAGCGTTGGGAATGTCATCAGATCAAACTTCCGGGAAGCGCATCCAAACTGGACTCTTACACCGGACCACGTTCGCATTACTTGGTTCAAGGGCTTCGCGGTTAGTTATAATTTTTTTTTTTTAATTTAAATAAAAATAATTTTGTTAAGTAATTAATATTTTTTCATTATTTTTTTGTAGAAAAAAATGGAATTGGTCTATTGGGGTCAATGAGACGGTGAAGGCAGCGTTCAACAAAAAGGCGATGGCTCGCCTTAAGAACATTGTTGGCGACTCGAAGGAGAAGTGGAAGTATTTGGGGATGACGAAAGAGACCTACCTCAGCGATGAGGTTTGGACTGGTTTGAAGGCCTATTGATTTTGCCTGACTCAGTCAAAGGTCTCTCACTTGCTCTGCGGCCCGGATGACCCGAGATGATGATGGTAACCTGCCAATACCTCATACTTCGGGACAGACTCCACACGCCAAAAGGGCACTGCAAATTGTAAGTTTTAGACATTTCTTAATTTTTATTACATATATAATAATTAAATTTTTATTAAATGCTATAGTTTTATTCATTTGAATTTTATTTTTTAATATAGGCTGCCGAAGAAGGAGCACCACCGACTCTGGCCCGGCTTTACAAGTTGACCCACCAGCATGCCGATGGCACTTTCTCTCATCCTCGGCGAGAAGCTCTGCAACGATGTAGAGGCTCGGATTCAAGAGGTCCAGACTCAGCTGACGCAAGAAAATCCGGACGGTGCACCGGTTCAGCTTTCTGCCATCGAACAAGACAGAATTTTTGAGCAGGTAATATATTCGATCTTTTTAATTTATGTTTACATATATTTTTACATATGTACTAATTAATATCTATTTATAAATTGAAGGTTGCTCCGAAGAAAAGGGGACGTATACCAGGAATCGGGAGTGTGAACGATGTCCCTAGGGCGAGAGTTGAATACGCTGCTAGAAGGGAAGAAGAGTCCTCGCTCCGGAGGGATTTGGAAAATGCGAACCGAGCCATAGCCGAGAACAACGACAAATGGAAGGCTATATCAAGCGTTTTCGATATGATGATAGCCTCAACCCCAACGCCAACCCGTCGGTTACGCCAGCTGGCAAGCCCTACGTTCGAATTTTGCCGTCTCCGACCCTACTCCCGAAGAGCAAGCGGATTTGCATCGGCGTGCGGAACAGAGGAGTTCTGAACTTTTAGATGAAATAAACCTAAATTCTTAGTTTTTTTTCGGTTTTAAATATTTTGTATTTGAATATTTTAATTTTATGTTATTATGGAATTTTATCAAATTCATAAAAATATATAAAATTTTAAATTATTAATTTTTTATTTTATTTTTTAAAAATAAAAAATTTCGTAAATAAATTCAGTAAATTGTCATAAATTAACGACTAATGTACATCTCTATTAGATGCACAATAGTCGTTAATTTACGACTAATTTACTTCTACGTTGGATGTAATTTAGTCGTAAATTTATGACTATATTACATCTAATTTACGACTACATATTTAACTACTAATTTACGACTACCTTTTCTACATCTAATTTACGACCAACATTGGTAGTCGTAAATGTACATCTAATTTACGACCATATCTGGGAGTCGTAAATGTACAACTAGTTTACGACCAATAATCTTAATCGTACATTTACGACCAAGTTACGACCAATTAGTGATTACGACCAGCGTATAACGACCAAACACAATTGGTAGTAACCTGGTCGTAAATCGCTTTTTACGACCAATTTACTACCAATTGTGTAGTTGTTAAAGCCCTGTTTTCTTGTAGTGAAAGAAGCAACGCCACCACCCGGGATAGAAACCCAGAGTGTGTTTTTGAGACAAGAGGCTCTGTTGAGAAGATTAGTGTTCAGGAAGAGAAGGACCCACAGTGATGTCGTCTCGTGGAAATGCCTTCTGACGCCTCTCTCAACACGCGATGCCGCGAAGAGGTGCAATCACATGTCGCTTTAAAAAAAAAAAAAAAACAAGGTTGAGATCATCAGAGTATCTCATCTCTCTTTTCTTTGCCGCTTTCAACAGTCTCTTTGCTATCCCCTGCATCAACATTCTCACTTTGATCTTCTTTATGAAATTCATATGCGGATGTAACTGAAAATCGGATTGTTTTCTCATACGTTTCTCGGACACACCTCCTGGTTACTCAGCTTCTCCCATAGCCCGTCTGATGCACTGTTATCTAGAGTTCCATGGGTCTTTTCACTGGCTCCCGCAGTCGGTACTTTGTGTTCAAAAAATTCTGCTCTCTTCAAATACACATCTCCGATGGATCTTGATACCTGCAACTCGCAATATGTTAGTATTGTGTACAAAGTGAACACACAAAAAAAAAGTCATTGTGTATATTGATGTAATAGAAATGTCGGTTATATATATTTGGTATAGTCATTGTACATTGAACCCGGTTTGTTCCGGTTAGGTTGTTACGACAAGTGTATATAGCCATTTGGCATCATTAATGAAAACTAACAGAAAGTTTTCCTATTTTGTCTTTCTCTCTCGAGCTACTTTTCCTCCATTGTTGTCGTGTAGAGAAGCTCTCTGTTCAACCCTTATTTCACTGAAATGGTATCAGAGCGGTGAGCTCAAGCTCATTATCGTTCTCTCCTTTCTTTTCCGCTTCGATCGATACCTCTTTTACCCCTCGACTCTCTGTTTTCGTGTTCTCTGCTCCGATGGTGGTTTCTTTACGCCGCAATCGCCGCGACCGTCGCTTTCTCGTGCGGGAAGCTCGAATCCTCCTGCTGCTAGTCCCGCTACTGCTGTTGAAGCTGTTCCAGCTCCGCCATGGAGAATCCGTTTGCCCTCGCCGCCTTGATGAATCGATGGCGTTCACTCTCCGTTGTTTCTCCATCACGCCGATCATCCAGGTCTGTTGATTGTTTCAGTTCAGCTGGATGGATCGAACTATGGACAATGGAGTTCCGCGATGAAGATAGCCCTGGATGCAAAGAACAAAATCGCTTTCATCGATGAATCACTCCCTCGTCCGGCTGTAGGTGACGCTCTGTTCCGGATCTGGTCTCGATGTAACAGCATGGTAAAGTCGTGGCTTTTGAACTCGGTCTCTAAACAAATCTATGGTAGTATCCTTTCCTTTGATGACGCTTCTCAGATTTGGAAGGATCTCCATGCTCGTTTTCACAAAATCAATCTTCCTAGAACTTTTCAGCTTGTTCAACAAATCCAAGATCTTCGTCAGGGTTCGATGGATTTGTCCACTTACTACACAACGTTGAAAACTCTATGGGATAATCTTGACAGTTCTGAGGTTGCTGATCCTTGCGCTTGCTGTCATGGTTCCAAATGTGCTGGACAACGTCAAGCTCAAGCTAAGGTTGACCGTTCCAGAACCATCAAGTTCTTAGCTGGCTTGAATGAGAAGTATTCCATCATACGTGGTCAAATAATCATGAAGAAGCCCCTTCCTGATTTAGCTGAGATATGCAACATACTTGACCAAGATGATAGTCAGCGAAGCCTCAGTTCACCCTTGGTTCCTGCTGCTTACCAAATCAGTTCTTCTCAAGCTTCTCCTGAGACACAGACTACTTCACCTCAAGAACCCTCATCTGTGACTTCTCCAGGATCTTTGAACGCCTTTCAGAAGAAAACCCTAGACCAACCTGTTCTCATTGCAGTGTTGAAGGACATACCATTGATCGTTGCTACAAACTCCATGGATACCCTGTCGGTTGGAAGAAAGGCAAACCCATTCATGCCAAACCTTCTTCCACCGCTGTAGCAGCCAATGTCACTGCCTCTGACAAGCCTCCCACTGGTGGTCTGGATTCTCTGGTTGGTAACATGAGTAAGGATCAGATACAGAACTTCATCGCTTACTTCTCATCTCAGCTTCAGCCTGCTTCTTCTGTGAACTTCAGTGCAGCTAGCTCTACAGTCTCCACTAGTCAGTCTGTCGCTGGTTCTACTGGTATCTCTTTTTCACCCTCCACATTCAGTTTCATTGGTATTCTTACTGTTTCAGAATGTGTGACTACAATGAAAACTTGGATCATTGACTCTGGTGCGACACATCACGTTTCACACGACAAATCTTTGTTTGTGAACCTTGATACTTCTGTCAATCACCATGTCAACTTACCCACTGGTCAAACAGTTGCCATTGGTGGAGTCGGCTCTGTTGTTCTCAACAAAGATGTCACTTTGCAGAACGTTTTATACATACCTTCTTTCCGCTTGAACCTTATCAGTATCAGTTCTTTAACCACAGACCTTGGTTCTCGGATTATATTTGATCCTGAATGTTGTCTAATTCAGGATCTTTCCAAGGGACTGATGATTGGAAGAGGTAGAAGGATCGCAAATCTATACATCTTGGATGGAGAAGACTCAGTTTTTGAAGATATTGCTTCACCTTCTTTTGTTGCAAACTCTGTAATTGATGCTTCTGTTTGGCACCGCAGACTTGGTCATACTTCTTTTGATCGTTTAGACAAACTCTCGAATGTACTTGGAATCTCCAAAACTAAGAATAAAGGTTTAGTACATTGCGATATTTGTCAACGAGCTAAACAAAAGAAGCAACCTTTTCCTTTACGTCAAAACATGTGTTCGACTCCCTTTGAGCGCCTTCACATCGATGTTTGGGGTCCATTCTCTGAAGAAACACAAGATGGGCATCGCTATTTCCTCACCATTGTTGATGATCATACTCGTGTTACATGGATCTATCTTCTCAAACACAAGAGTGATGTTCTACGCGTATTCCCGGAGTTCATCACCATGGTGGAGAATCAGTTTAACATGAAAGTCAAGTCTGTGCGGTCAGATAACGCTCCTGAACTGAGGTTTGATGAACTCTACAAACGTAAAGGGATCATCTCTTATCATTCCTGCCCTGAAACACCTGAGCAGAACTCAGTGGTGGAACGTAAACATCAACACATCTTGAACGTTGCTAGAGCTCTTCTTTTTCAGTCTCAGGTTCCTTTGTCTCTATGGGGTGAGTGTGTACTCACGGCGGTCTTCCTCATCAACAGAACGCCTTCTCCTCTTCTTGATAACAAGACCCCATTTGAGCTTCTTCATCAAAAGGAACCCGAGTACACTAATCTGAAAACGTTTGGATGCTTATGCTACGCAAACACTTCACCGAAGCAACGTCATAAGTTTCAAGATCGTGCTAAAGCTTGTGTATTTCTTGGATATCCTTATGGATACAAGGGTTACAAGTTATTGGATCTTCAGAGCAACACTATCTTCATTTCACGAAATGTTGTTTTCTATGAAGATATCTTCCCTCTCCATAAACCTGCTCCTACCACTGAAGCTGATACATTTTTCCCTCCTGTTGGTAGAGCTGATTATGGTAATGAAGAAACTGTCTCTGGTGCTGCACCCTCATCTGATCATCATCCTGATACGGGTCTTGTTGAAACACGCAGAGTCTCCAAACCACCAAGTCATCTCAAAGACTATCATTGTTACGCAGTGAACTCTTCTACAAAGCATCCTGTCTCCAATGTTCTCTCTTATGATGCTCTATCAGACCCGTACATGATATTCATCAATGCTGTCAACAATATCCCAGAACCCTCCACCTATGCTCAAGCACTTAAGTTCAAAGAATGGTGTGATGCTATGGATGTTGAGATCACGGCTCTTGAGGATAATGGCACTTGGTTGATCTGTTCCTTACCTGAAGGGAAACAAGCCGTTGGATGTAAATGGGTGTTTAAGGTTAAACTTAACGCCGATGGAACTTTGGAAAGATATAAAGCTCGTCTGGTAGCTAAAGGCTACACACAACAAGAGGGCCTGGACTATGTTGAGACATTCTCTCCCGTTGCCAAGCTTGCCACTGTCAAGCTACTCCTTGCTGTTGCTGCTGCCAAAGGCTGGTCTTTATCTCAGTTAGATATCTCCAACGCGTTCCTTAACGGTGATCTTGAGGAAGAGATTTACATGAGTTTGCCACCCGGATATGCAACAAGACAGGGGGAATCTCTTCCTCCCAACGCAGTTTGCAAACTCAAGAAGTCCCTCTATGGTTTAAAACAAGCTTCTCGACAGTGGTTCCTGAAATTCTCAGCCACTCTGCTCGAGTTGGGTTTTCAAACTTCATCTGGTGATCACACTCTGTTCTTGAAGAATTCTGGCGATATCTACATGGCAGTTCTAGTTTATGTTGATGACATAATCATTGCGAGTAGCTGTGATAAAGCTGCTGATTTGTTGAAAGCGGCTTTGAAGACTTCTTTCAAGCTTGAGATTTGGGTCCTCTCCGCTATTTTCTTGGCTTAGAGATAGCTCGATCCTCTACTGGTATAAACATATGTCAAAGGAAATATGTTCTTGATCTCTTGATAGAGACTGGTCTCCTTGGCTCGAAACTTTCTTCTATACCTATGGATCCTAGCATCAAGCTATCTCTTGAAGATGGTGAACTTCTGCGATGTAGAAGCATATCGTCGTCTCATTGGAAAGCTCTTGTACCTCACCTTTACTCGGCCTGATATCACCTTTGCGGTGCATAAATTATGCCAGTACACATCAGCTCATGAGCTCCTCACTTACTAGCTGCTTACAAAGTCCTACGCTATCTAAAGGGACCATTGGACAAGGACTGTTCTATCCATCTCAATCTGATCTAAAGCTCTCTGCTTTGCTGATGCTGACCGGAGTGGTTGCCACGATACTAGGCGTAGTGTGTCCGGATTCTGCATGTTCGTTGGACCGGCTTTGATATCTTGGAAATCAAACAAGCAAGAAGTAGTATCCAACTCCTCTGCTGAATCGAATACCGAGCAATGTCGATGCTGTAAGAGATGCTTTGGTTTGAAATTTACTTGAAGATTTCGGCTTGACATTTCGAAGCTGCTCCTCTCTCTGTGACAACACTGCTGCACTCCATATTGCTAATAACTCTGTGTTCCATGAGCGCACTAAACACATGGAGCGTGCTTGTCACATTATGCGGAGCGAGTGCGGATGGGACAGATCAAAACTCTACATGTTCGCTCTTCAAACCAGCTTGCGGACTTGATGACAAAGCCATTATACCCTAATCCTTTCCGACATCTACTGGTCAAGATGGGCATTGATAACATATATGCGCCATCTTGAGGGGGAATATTGATGTAATAGAAATGTCGGTTATATATATTTGGTATAGTCATTGTACATTGAACCCGGTTTGTTCCGGTTAGGTTGTTACGACAAGTGTATATAGCCATTTGGCATCATTAATGAAAACTAACAGAAAGTTTTCCTATTTTGTCTTTCTCTCTCGAGCTACTTTTCCTCCATTGTTGTCGTGTAGAGAAGCTCTTTGTTCAACCCTTATTTCACTGAAAGTGTACAAAAGTCAAAACCTTCTCGTCGGTAGGGAGGTTCCACCTCTAGTAGATAGGCGGGTAAAATGCTTGGTTTGCCCCTCACACAACATTCCCAAATCAACTAGAAAGCTCTACAATAAAACAGCTGGCAGTGACGTACCATTCTCTCTTTCGTCCACGTGGAAAGTAGCTACCTTTTCTCGCTGCTTATGTATGTATGTTCGTTGTTTCTCTAAATTTAGCTTGATCAGTCGACGGTTCGAAAAGAAAAAAAAAAAAAAGGTAAACTAATCGGCGTTGATGGGCTTCGTCGACCTCTGTTACCGGAAACGCCACCACAGGAAGCTCAAGCAGTTCCAGGCACTCTTCTCTTTCTATAACATACTTTGTGCCTCTTCTTTTTCTCTTGCAATTTTGTTTTGATTACGATATGTAGTAAACTAAGAGTGTGTTGTCGTGTGTATGTCGACAACAACAACAAAAAGAGGGTGGAGATAAAAGTGAAGATGGACTGCGAAGGGTGCGAGAGACGGGTGAGGAAGTCGGTGGAAGGCATGAAAGGAGTTACAAATGTCACCGTCGATCCTAAACAGAGCAAACTAACGGTCGAGGGGTTCGTCCAACCCAACAAAGTGGTGCAACGGGTGATGCATCGGACTGGGAAGAAGGCGGAGCTGTGGCCATACGTGCCTTACGAGGTGGTGCCACACCCTTACGCACCTGGTGCCTACGACAAGAAGGCCCCTCCTGGCTATGTTCGCAATGCACTCGCCGACCCTCTTGTGGCCCCGCTTGCTCGTGCCAGCTCCTTCGAGGTCAAATACACCTCTGCCTTCAGTGATGACAATCCCAACGCTTGCACCATCATGTGATCAATTCCTAGCTCACTTACACGACCATCATGTCTTTTTTTGTTTGTTTGTGTGTGTGTAATTTACACTGTTTTTAAGTATCACAAGTCGGTTTAAAGGGTATATGTGTGTCAATCAATCGATTCCGCTGAAATTAATAGGCAGAAACAAAAAAAGAAAGATGTGAAGAGATGTATTAATAACAGGAGAAAGAAGAAAGAAAGGTGAGACGGCATGAATCGACTGATTGAGACAAGCCATTTACAGACCAGACTCGGCCCTCTTCCATAACTTCTCCCATCAACATGTTGATCTCAACTGCATATATACATATATATCTTTGGATGCTTCCATTTAAATAGTACCACAGACTCTTTGGAGAGAGACACAATGCCAAATAAGTTGTTTTCCTCGAAAATGAGCAATGCATCTCACGTTTTTCCTCTGTTTCTGCTACTCCAAAAAAGTCTTGAGAAATAGACCTTACAAGACAATCTGAATCGTGACATGAACCTTAATAGACCTCTAAAAAGATACGTCCTTTATATATATATTTACTTATTTTTGAACCTGATCATGTGCACATAATTCACATGTAATTAATATCTGGTCTACTTTTATACTTTCAACAGATGAGAGATTTTCTTTTGGATGCGTTAGAATTCTTTATATTCTTTTCTTGACTTAACATTAATTGTTGAAATCCACTTGGTGCATTGAGTTAAACATATCGTGGATATTGAAGACTCTGGACTCATGTTCACTGAATCAGTTTCTCAACGTAAAGAAGACAGGGCACAAAAGTTTCTCCATTATTTTATTAATAATTATTGCATTTTTTATTTAAAAAACCAATTGATGGTCTCACTCTTCACAGCCTAACCCACTCAGGCCCTTTGTATCTTGGATTCGGTTTTCTCACTCGCTTAGGACGCTGGTTTAGCACTTGCAGATGCATCAGTTGGATCCTTGAGGGCTTCATCCAATTTCAAGCAAGACATGGCATGTTCCAAGGGCTTATCATCAACTTCTGTCATCTTCTTTACTTCATCACCTGATAAGTCTCTCAATTCCTGCAATGATAAAAAAAAAGAAATATATAGATAAATGAGAAACTAACATAAAGGAAAAAGCATACAATATCTCTCGAAAACATGAAATTTATATACCATATTCAGTTCTTCTTGTGCTTCTTGTATTGTATCCTCGAATTCCTTCAGTTTTTCATTCATTTCCTTGGTTACTTTCTTCAGCTCTTCATCCATTTCCTTGGTTACTTTCTTCATCTCTTCCTTCTTCTCTTTCAATACTTTCTTTATCTCTTCCTTCATCTCTTTCAAAACTTCCTCCATCTCTTCAGTCATTTCCTTCGATATCTTCTTTTGCTCTTTCTCCATCAATAATATAGTAACTATTTTTCTTTGTTTGCTTTACTCTTTCGACTTTTCTTTGGTTTTGCAGCTTTAAATACAAATATTTTGTTTGTTGTTGTTGCGGAACTCTGCATGCACAAACATAATTAAAAGGTAGTCGTCTCGCTTTTAATTTGTACATATCTTAATGATTAGTTTTGTTTTCCAGGTTGGAACTCTGGCATGTACGAATAAAATGCTCTGATTGCACCACACAAGCTTTAATTAAAAGCGATCCGAGTGATAAACAGTTGTACTATCGTTTTTACGTAAAATTTCGTAATAATTAGTTTTCTTTTCCAATAAGAAGATGAAATGTGGTCAAACGTGTCTTCTGTTTTGAATGTGAGAGCCTATCAAAGTCTCCACATCCTTAATTCACTAGGACGCTTTGTATCTTGGATTCGGTTGATACTCCCCTACTTTCCCCCATCTCTTTACTCCACCTGATAAATATATCAATCCGTGCACAGATATAAATACTGGGCAGTGTTTAGTAGCCATGAAGGATTTGGTCGCATATATGTCTATCTTCAAGGATTGAGAAAGTTATCAGGTGGAGCTTAGGAGAAGTTGACGAAAATCCCTTCGTGATGTATCTCCAAGTCTTCCACCTTGACATTTTTCTCTTTAGCTTCTTGACTTTGTTTCCTCTTCTTGTAATATGATTAGTTTTTCTTTTCAACTTTTCATGCAGAGCTTGCATTGACGTATATAAATATTTTGTTGCATCGTTTGTTCAAACTTGTGTTTTAGAATGAGAGTTGGCTACTAATTATTTCTCCATAACAAAAGGTTACATCGAGTGGACTAATACAATACACACCGGCTAGGGTGGGTTTTATGGACTAGTCTCACTCAATTACGGTTTCTTACCAATCCCGCCCGGTCCAAAAGAAAAAAGGGAATGTTAACAGGAACAATCGACAAAGAAACATAATAATATCCAAGAACCAAAATTGAAAATTCTCTTAAATTTTTCAAACAAGAGTCGGAGAAAAAAAAAGAACGAAACATTTTATGCCTAGAGACTAGAGAAGTGACATTCATTCTTGGACGATTTCTTCAGTCACATCAATAACATCCTCAAACTCAACTTCCTTAACTTCTCTGGCTTCCTCATCGTCTTCTTCCTCATCACTAATCTCACCATCCCTGAGGTTTTGCCTCTCGAGTTTCTCCTCTTCGTGCAGAGACTTCCACTGCATCACCCATCTCTCCCATTCCTCCTTCAACGCCCTCCTCTTCTCTCTGTCTTGTTCACTCAATAATATAGTAACTATTTTTCTTTGTTTGCTTTACTCTTTCGACTTTTCTTTGGTTTTGCAGCTTTAAATACAAATATTTTGTTTGTTGTTGTTGCGGAACTCTGCATGCACAAACATAATTAAAAGGTAGTCGTCTCGCTTTTAATTTGTACATATCTTAATGATTAGTTTTGTTTTCCAGGTTGGAACTCTGGCATGTACGAATAAAATGCTCTGATTGCACCACACAAGCTTTAATTAAAAGCGATCCGAGTGATAAACAGTTGTACTATCGTTTTACGTAAAATTTCGTAATAATTAGTTTTTCTTTTCCAATAAGAAGATGAAATGTGGTCAAACGTGTCTTCTGTTTTGAATGTGAGAGCCTATCAAAGTCTCCACATCCTTAATTCACTAGGACGCTTTGTATCTTGGATTCGGTTGATACTCCCTACTTTCCCCATCTTCTTTACTTCATCACCTGATAAGTCTCTCAATTCCTGCAATGATAAAAAAGAAATATATAGATAAATGAGAAACTAACATAAAGGAAAAAGCATACAATATCTCTCGAAAACATGAAATTTATATACCATATTCAGTTCTTCTTGTGCTTCTTGTATTGTATCCTCGAATTCCTTCAGTTTTTCATTCATTTCCTTGGTTACTTTCTTCATCTCTTCCTTCTTCTCTTTCAATACTTTCTTTATCTCTTCCTTCATCTCTTTCAAAACTTCCTCCATCTCTTCAGTCATTTCCTTCGATATCTTCTTTTGCTCTTTCTCCATCAATAATATAGTAACTATTTTTCTTTGTTTGCTTTACTCTTTCGACTTTTCTTTGGTTTTGCAGCTTTAAATACAAATATTTTGTTTGTTGTTGTTGCGGAACTCTGCATGCACAAACATAATTAAAAGGTAGTCGTCTCGCTTTTAATTTGTACATATCTTAATGATTAGTTTTGTTTTCCAGGTTGGAACTCTGGCATGTACGAATAAAATGCTCTGATTGCACCACACAAGCTTTAATTAAAAGCGATCCGAGTGATAAACAGTTGTACTATCGTTTTACGTAAAATTTCGTAATAATTAGTTTTTCTTTTCAACTTTTCATGCAGAGCTTGCATTGACGTATATAAATATTTTGTTGCATCGTTTGTTCAAACTTGTGTTTTAGAATGAGAGTTGGCTACTAATTATTTCTCCATAACAAAGGTTACATCGAGTGGACTAATACAATACACACCGGCTAGGTGGGTTTTATGGACTAGTCTCACTCAATTACGGTTTCTTACCAATCCCGCCCGGTCCAAAAGAAAAAAGGGAATGTTAACAGGAACAATCGACAAAGAAACATAATAATATCCAAGAACCAAAATTGAAAATTCTCTTAAATTTTTCAAACAAGAGTCGGAGAAAAAAAAAGAACGAAACATTTTATGCCTAGAGACTAGAGAAGTGACATTCATTCTTGGACGATTTCTTCAGTCACATCAATAACATCCTCAAACTCAACTTCCTTAACTTCTCTGGCTTCCTCATCGTCTTCTTCCTCATCACTAATCTCACCATCCCTGAGGTTTTGCCTCTCGAGTTTCTCCTCTTCGTGCAGAGACTTCCACTGCATCACCCATCTCTCCCATTCCTCCTTCAACGCCCTCCTCTTCTCTCTGTCTTGTTCACTCAACAACAAAGACACGTCCTGGTCCTCTAACTCATACTTCTTGCTGTACTTCTTCA
The DNA here is from genome assembly GCA_016771965.1 of Brassica carinata. NCBI lineage: Eukaryota > Viridiplantae > Streptophyta > Magnoliopsida > Brassicales > Brassicaceae > Brassica > Brassica carinata. The sequence goes on from CM028692.1 coordinate 42,885,668, forward strand.
GGTTCTTTGCTATCTCTTCTTCCTTCTCTGGAGACAAGAATGATGGCGGTCTTGGGCGCCACGCTAGCTGTAAACCATTGATATATAATCAGACATAGCAATGCATAAAGCTAGTTTCAAGACCGTTTCTTTGCTTATATACCTGGAAGAAATGATCCTTCAGTACACGGTAAAGCAATTTTCCATTGAATGACCAGACCGTGAACCCATTCTCCATCTCATGGACTGATGTCACTGCGGTTGCAACATACCTATGAAAGCAAAAGAGAAAACCAATGTAAAACAACATGGAAACAAAAAGAAAGACTGTAACTAGTACCTTCCAGTTGGGTCCCATTCGATGTCTGTGGCCATGAAGTGTTCAGTCGTGGCCATTGTCTCCATCTCATCCACATTGAAAAATTCAAGCTGGCCATTGAAATTCTTCAACCCAGCAAGAATGATGTACTTCCCAGTGGGCGACCAGAAGAGAGCATTGGCTTGTTTGGCCTTCAAAGTGCCGAGCTTTGTGACCCTCCCACCGTGTTGTGTGGTCTTCATCGTGTAGAAACTGACATCTGGCCTTGGTTGGTCACCGTGGATCACAGCAAACCTGTGGCCCTTGGGCTCCCACGCGAAAGCAATGATCTTGTCGTTCTTGTTGTCCAGCTCAAGAACCTCGATGGGAATATCCCTTTCTTTGATGCGGAAAAGCTCGAATCCAGAGTACGTGCTCTTCTTCGTCTTCGTGTATCGGTCAACCTTGACAGCGAGATACTCTCCACTACTCTGCCAGTACATCTTGCAGTCGTTCACACTAAAGAGATTCTTCTGCCTCAGCTCAACCTTGCTAGGGATTTGAACAAGAGCGACCTGAAGATGAGGACATCACCATGTTAACAACAGAACATTTGGACTTTCACTTGCATAGGAAATAATAGAAGCATACCTTGGCAGGCTGGTTCCCACCGCCTTGTTCAGGAACAAAGAGTGAGATGATGGAGTCAGTAGGAGACCAACACATGTCAACGACATTATCAACCTTCATGGATTTCTTGTCTATCAGACCGAAAGTCTCAGTCTCATAGACAGATATAGTGTTTTTGCTGAGCTTGGCAAAGTATTTATCGTCTTTTCCACCACCCCACCTGCAGAACAAGTTGACAAGATATCAACATATGTGGAAGGATACATTTTAATTGTGTAATTTTAGGAAATTCAAATGGCAGTTCAAAAAGTTACCTGAAAACAGGCCAAGAGGCACCAGCAACACCACCAGGTCCACCAATTGAAAACTCATCAGCACTGCCCTTGAAGTCTCTCATCATCCTCCCGGTCCTCACATCAAAGACCTTTATCTCTACTTTCTGAAAGTTGAAAAGAAATCAGAATCTTTTGTAATAATAAATGAAAAAGTAGGAAACAACAGAAGCAACGATGCACTCACACTTGCATCTCGCGGGTTACTTGGTTCCTGGCTGTGGTAAGTTACCAGGTATTTCTCCCCTGGCGAGAAATCAACCAGTTTTACCTTTAAAAGAATCAACAACAAAAAAGTCAAACTTTAAAAAAAAACAAAAGCACTATGTATCAATCAAGAGGAAAGACAGCGAACCATATTATGCTGATAGCGCATGAGACGAGTGAAGGTATCAGCACCACCCCAAACAGCTGCACCCTGCTTGTGAAGTGTCACAAGGTACGTACCTAGAGGAGACCACTGCACATAGCTCTCTGTCCAATACTGCGTAGGAAGAGAACACCATATGTTTCAGATGATGGTAACATAACATATAGCATTGCACTAAACAGTCAAGTGACAAATAAGGGATATACACAGCAAAGTAACTTACAGGACGCTTATGAACAGGTTCAGTATTCTTCTGCCTAGGATCATTCCACAAAACTTCAGTATCAGGGCCGGAACGAATGACAAGCTGATCCCTGGCTTTTTCATCAGTAAGCCACTTTTGCAAGTTTTCCTGAAAACGTAAAGAGAACAAACACCATAAAAAGGATGCAGTGAATACGCAAATCAATATTAAATCTGTCAACAGATCTTAACCATGATGCAGCTGACAAACACATGAATTCACCAAAATCAACAAGAGAACATCCAAATAAAAAAGAACCAACTCCACAGAACAGACACAAGCCAAGTTTCAAGGTAGAAACACAGCCAATCATTAACGATAACTAGACATACCCCAGGGACATACGGCTTGGTCTGAGGAGCCTCCCACTCCTCCTTCACATTCATCAACCTGTCAAAGTCATCAAACATGTTCACCGCAAAGATGTGAGACTTGTCCAACTTGTAGCCATGAGTTTTCTCCTTAGCGTTTTGAGCTTCCTGCAAACAAACCCATATATCAATACAAACTATTATCAACAACATACAAAGGTGAGAGTAGTGTATAAGTAACCTGAGGGGTATTAAACTCAATGAAACAGTAACCCAACGTCACACCGGTGTCGAGATCAACAGGCATCCACAGCCCATTCTCCTTGATAACACCCAACTGGTTGTAAATCTTCTTCAGGACATTCTCAAGTTTCGCAAACTTGGTCTTCTCAACAACAGGAAGGTTATCAACCACGATGATATTACCGAACCCAGTGTCGAACTCTAGCTGGTCGTCGTGGTAAACACCTTCATCATCACTAAACCACACACCACAACAACAACAACAAAAAAAAACAAGACAATAAAGAATCAGTTCCTGTCGCTCAGACACTGTATAAAACATAATAAGATTCGGACCATCAGAGATCTAACAGCAAAAAGAACCTCACCTTTCAATGCCAAAGTTTTCTCCAGGAGGGAGATGGATGGAATCGAGATTAACCTGAGACCAATCGATTCCTAACTGAGCCGCACGGGAATCAATGTCAAGGTTCGCCATGATTTCGGAAGCTTCGATTCGCTGTAGATATCGAGAGAGAAGCGCTTGGAGAAGAGTTGCAGCCTGAGAAGGAGAAGAAGAGTGCCTTAGGGTTTTTCGTTTTTTTCTTTTTTTTTTTTTTTCTTTTTGCAGTTATTACTGATAAGAATATCTTTTTGAAGGATCAATGGAAAACTAATTATGTAGTGATATCTAAAGCCCACTATTATAACGGCCCACTATTAAAAGGTGGATACCATCTAAACGATAAATCATTTCTAACCAACATGTTTTTCTTAAAATCTGATTTAGACTACTGAAACTTGTCTAAACCGATATAAAATCAATTTAGAAAATTTAAAATGGTTTATAAATTAAATTTAAATTAATATAAATCTGTTAAATTAAGCGATAGTATTATACAATTCCAAAAAATTGTATATCTAATTTTAATATTTTATCAAATAATTTTATAATTGAATCCAAAAACATAAATATATTATATAAATATAAAATATATATATATATATAATAAATCAATAATTTATTAACACATATACTCCACCTAAATCCTGAATAATTTGTTTAGTCGTTAGTTCTCTAGATAATGTCTAGTCACACCTATTGATTTCTTGAATAATAGTCAGAATACATTATAAAAGTTAGCCAATACGGTAAATATAAATATCGAAATAAGAAAACCATTTTAAGATTCGAACTTTTGTTAAAGTATTAGCTACATAAGTAGCACGACGTTTAACAAAGCTAAAAGTACAAATATCCAATTTTGATATCAAAAATTAATGTATTGAAAGAGCACATAGAGTTATTATATATGTTGGTTGATCTTTCCATAATAGTGATCAATTTCCTTAAAAACAGATCTAAATTCCTTCAGATCAGGTGGATTAAATTACATAAAGTAATTGATATATTATAGTTTTTACAGGTTTTTTACCATTATATAACTCCTATTAAGAGTCTATATATTATATGATATTGGAGTTGTTTTAAAAGTATTTGTAGATTTAGATACGTTTTCAAACAACTTTGGAGATTTTGGAGCAATTTGAGATGCAAAACTGTGCAGATGCGTCAAAATTTTAGCAGTATATGAAGGACTCCACGCCGATAGATTTTCCTAAAATTTGGACACAAGATAGATAATTGAGTTATATTTTTAATGCCATCGGTTTGTGGTCGATATATGACGGTTAGACAAAAGTTATGTGCAATGTACGGAAGAATGGTCCGTTTGACGCAAGAGAGGAAGATATCAGGGTTGCGGTCTAGTGTCGAATAACACTCACAGGGTGACAAGCGACATCATGTTTGATCCAGTGCCTGACAAGTTTTTACCAACTTACCAGAATTGCAGTTTGGTCCAAAAGTCTCTTTTATTTACAAAAGAGTCTTGGACGTGTTTTGATATATATTATTTATTGTTAAGCCATTGTGGAGGCTTGTTTTGAGAGTGCGAGACAGAGCCGGTCTTGAACAGAAGCAGATCAAGCACCTGCTTCCGGCCGCCAAATATTACCTATCAATTCGGCCATATTTTTATCAAAAGTTTCTTTAGCTTACTTGGTAAATGTACCCATATTACCTTGAAGAGGTTATGGGTTTGAGTCAAGTCTAGCAGAGCTTACGAATTTCTAGGAGCGGCTCTGGTGGGAGAAAAGAGAAAAAACTCATTTGGGAGTCTTTTTGGAACTCCAGTATTTCTATATTTTATATATCTATGCAGTTTATTCAAATTGATATTATATTTTGCATGATTATGTCAAACTTGCTAGATTTAAAGATCTCTAGGGCTATATTGTCAAACTGCTGATTGATTGCTAAAGTTATTCATTATATTCTACACCAGGATTGTTTATCATACTAGTTTTTAGAGTAGCTAACTCGAACATAGAATCATAGGTCAATTGTGAGACACGAGAGTGTAATCAATTATAGGTCAATTGTGAGACACGAGAGTGTAATCAATTAACAGAACCTAATCATGTTGGACTAAATACATATTTGCAACGAGAGTTGGTCTAGGAATTTAGTTGAACAAATTCAAATCCGATTTAATGTCTGTTTGATTCATTGAATTCGAAATGAGAGTTGGTTTTTTATTAGAGTTATGCATCTGATATATATTTTTCTTGCATCAAGAATTGGGTAACTTGATATTAAAATTCGAATTTTAGAATCGAGCTAACAAACCACTGGCATTTATTGATTGTAGTTTTGAATCATTTGTTTGATTTCCTCTAGCGCATTTTCATATGCTACACCACTTATCTATTTAATTCTTTGTTTTATTATTTTCTACTTTCTAGCTTAGTTTAGCTTTAAACCATATATCTATTGTGTGATCCTCAATCCATGTGGATTCGATTCTTAAGTATTACAATGAATTTCTTATTTGAGAGAGTAGATTGAAGTTAATTTGAGCATATCAATAATGTTTTGCTTCAGCCTCCAGACTCAGTACTGATCATTTCTTCAAAAAATTATCTAAAATAGACGAACACAACATATCTAATTATGTTCCATCAAAAAAAATACTCTCCCACAACACCACAAAAATAACGATAACTATAGAAAATTCTTCATATAATTGAATAAGTATTATGGGAAGAGGGACAACTCACAGATTTAAAAGATCAAAGACAACGGGATTTGCCTAACACTTTGAGTCAGCGTCTCAAATGGGACTATATTGATGGGATCTGGAAAGAACAAGATTATTTTACAGGTCAAAAATGGTTTTGCAGGCACAAGAGAATCAAAAGATTAAATGATAGGGTAATGAAAATCCGACGAGCTTATCACATGTACATGCAGAATATATTACTCTGATTTAAGCTATGAGTGTATGAAAATCTTACAAATTTTGGAGATGGTTTTCGCAACAGTATATATTAATTGGTGAAAATGGTATCGATAACCGAAGAATGGCTGACTTTTACTATTCATGTGGATAAATTTTGATGTTGCAAAAAATTCTTCTCATGATCAAGCATGTACCAAAAGAGCATATAATTTAGACAACTGATATATGTGGTGTTCGGATTCTTCATTCTACTTTGCTGTATATAGACTATGTATTACCATATGGTTATCTGAATCGGAGGCTACTTTTAACTAGTATTAGCTACTGTTGGCAAAAAGAAAAGAAAATGTTGGTAACTACATACGATTTAGCAATGCATACAGAGAATAATACAAAGCAAACACAGCCATTATTACATTATAAAACCTTTCCATTTTTAGTTTCGCTTCTTACGATATCATCTCTTTATTAGTTAGTATTACACATGAGGCACTTTACTTCTGACACCATACGTGTTTTACATATACTCACGCACACACATAGAAGCAACCATGCTGGTGTGGTGAATAAACTGTATTGTTTAGCAACATTTTGAGCAGCCACCATAACCTGGTGCAGCCGTGCAGCAGCCATGCGAGCAGCCACTTGCTCCAGGGTGTCTTCTGCGTGAATTTCCTCCTGCATATCCGTATCCTCCACCATATTGATCAGATTGCACTTTTCCACGGCTCGCTGATTTCACAGTGCCTGTTCAATAAAACTCATTCCGCTTTAAGAAATTTTCTTTTGTTTTTAAAAATCATTATATAAAATTAGAAACACTCACTGTGAATATACGTTCGAAATTATGATATATGTTGTTATTTATATAAATTAATATAACATCATTATATATTATTTATTTTCTTAGAAAATATATAATCACAAAGTAAAATCAATATTTAAAATGAAAAATATAAAATAAGAGAGAAAATAAAGAACAAAAATAAACTATAAAATCAACGTAGAGATAACCCATAGGATACATACGGCTCATTACACTATGTATTATAGTTAATTTAAATAGTCACATATGTTGATAGTAATATAAATTAATCTATAAAATTCATTGTTAGTGATTTATTATAATTAAAGGGAAAAAATATTTTAAAATAAAAATATATACTATAAAATTAGTGATAGAAGAAAAACAAAAATAAAATAAAATAAAAATGAAATTTTTTGAACATATATATATATATATATATATATACAGTTCAAAATGTTTAAAATTATAAGATAATACATATGTACACATGTTTTCGTTTATTTTGTAATTATGTAACAAAAGACTATGCTGAAATTTAAGATAATAATGTGTTAAAGTATTTTTATTGGTCATATGTGAGTAGATATTATTATAAAAATATATTAGAAATATTTATAGTTAGTTTTTGAAATGAAAAATTATTGGGTGAGCATATTTAGTCTTGCGATATTAACTTATTATTTATTATCATCTAATGAAATGCTTAGTATACTAATTGTCGAGATGTCCATTTATGCTATGTTTTTAGTGCTAATATTTTTCTTTTAAAAAGATTGATGTTATACATTGGAAAGATCTAAATAGCTCGAGATGGTTTGATGCGAATTAGGTTGTGACTGAAAAAAAAATAGAGTAAACTAGAGTAACTAAAAAATGGAAATTGAGAGGTAAAAAGGTGAAAAGACATAAGAGAGAAGAATTGAGAGTAAATCATTTTTCTCTTCTAAAGTCTAGAGTAAGTGATTTTTTCTCTATTTGTACAGTAAATAGAGTAATAAACAAAAATAATATTTTATTTAATTAGTAAAGTTTTAGCTGAATCTGGAATAAATATAGATTTGGAGTAAACATTTCCTTTAAAAGTACTATACAGTCAAAACCTAATATAATAGGAGGCCAATGTCAGAATTAAATGTTATAACTTATAACTTACAAGGAGTCAAAATCATACTCCTTCCATTCGGTTTTAATTGACGTTTTGTTTTGGAACTGTTTCTTGGTTTCACTATATATGACGTTTTCTAGAAAACTGTGTAAAATATAATAGTAATGATTTCATCTATTTTTTATTTTATTTATTGTCGGTTAGCAAATTCAAATCATTTAGTCTTCACATCAATTAATGAAAAGGGATACTAAAAGAATTATGCAAGATGTTTTGTTTTGTGTGAAAAATGTAGAACATCGTATAAATACAGAGGGAGTACTTAAGGCTTCGAATGGACAACGCAGATCACAAAATATAGATCAAGCAGAACAAATGCAGATCATACAGATCAAGTATAACAAATACAGATCAATCTAATTTAATAAATTAATATATTTAAATAAATTTTGAAATATTTTTTAATAAAAATGAAATATTTTATACAACATATTATATATAGGTAATAAATAATGTTGACAAATATAACAGTAAATATAATATTTTAATAACTATAGTGAAATTTAAAAATATAAAAAAATTCATAACAATTACAATAATAATAAAGAGTATTCTTGTTTTTCTCTTTTTTGTATATTTATTTATTTTTTGGTTCTTTCTTACTAGTCCTCCGACTTTGGTTTTCCAAAACCAAACCGAACAAACCAATCGGTTTTCGCTTGACTGAAAATTTTAAAACTAATTCCGAAATTAACCAAATTAAATTTTAGTTCGGTTAGGTTATCGATTAATTTCGGTTTTCAAATTTATTTCCGAAAATAACCAAACTTTTAAGTTTTCGGTTAACTTCGGTATATTTTGAAAAAAAAAATTTGGATATTTTAGGCTAAATTCGGTAATTTTTGATTTTTTGGTTATTTTCGGTTATTTATTTTTATTTCATATTTTAAATCAAAAATCGAACCAAACCAAAAACAGAATTAATTTTAAAAATCATACCAAATTAAACCAAACACAAAAAACGTAACCGAACCGAAAAAATTTTTGGTTTGGTTCGGATCAGCTGGTTCGGTTCGGACAATAATCGCAGGGCTATTTCTTACCATTTGGTTCAACTATAAAACTAATATTGTCAATTTTTATATATTTTATTGTATCAAAAATCGCCAGTTAAAATTTCAAAATATAAAATTGGATGAAATTATATGTAAGAACAAAAAATATGAAAGTATTTGCATAAATTTATTAAACTAATTTATATGAACTAACTATAAATATATTTTATATCTATAAAAGTATTAAAAACCTTAAAATGTAAAAAGAATAGTTAAACAAAAATAAAAAATACATGAATGTTTTATAGGTGTTCCAAAAAAAATGAATATATATTATAATATTCAGGAAACATTTGTATAAATTATATTGTATAAATAAATAATATACGTTTCATATTAATTTTATAAATAGATTTTTCTAAAGATATTGTCTTGACTGAGTTTTTTAAAAAAATATTTTAAGATAGTACTTTAAAAATTACAATTTTAGTTAAACAGTAAATATAAACGGATGGATGCATTACAATATATTTGTTGGAAAAAAATAAAAACTTTCATTGAAAATTTACTTCAAATTTTAAATCTATTAACTTCATAATTCGATGAAATATAACAATTCAAAAAGTACTTTGTTTTAAAAATAATTCTTTAGACAGATTTGTTCATAATAATTAACTAAATATATATTATAATATTCATGAAAATTTTATACTGAATATACCATACAATAAATACTATATGTTTTAAATAATTTTTATTGAATTTTTTATCCAAAATAAATTATGACTTAGGCTTCGAATGGGTAACGCATATCAAAAAATGCAGATTAAATAGAAATGCAGATCAAGCAGAACAGATGCAGATCATGTAGATCAAGCAGTACAAATGCAGATCAAACTAATTTAATAAATTATCGGATCCATGGATTTAGTATTTGAATTTTGGATTCCTGGTTTTCGGATATTCGTCTAGATATTGTACTATCCGCAGTATTCGGATCCAATCGTAAAAAAAAATTAAATATAATTTTTAAAATATTAAAATTCTAAAGATAAAACATAAATTAAATTTTATACAAGATTTATGAATATATAGATGTATATAATATCAAAAGATTAAAATAAAACTGTAATTACTTTATTTATATTAATCGTCGTTAATAAGAAAAATAAAATCAACTATAACATATATGTTCTTCTATTTATCTAAATCTTATATAAAGATTATTTAGTATCTATAGGTTAAAAAGGAAAAAAATCACTCATTAGATCTCACATTTGGCCATATCCTTTTTCTCTTTATTTGCTGTTCAATTAATCACATGCATGAATTAATAACTAATTTACATTAAAATATAAAATTAATTAACTAAAAGATAAAAATGTATGCATGCATAAAAATTTTAGAATTCCTTGAAGAAAAAAATAAAAGATACATTGATTTTCAAAAATTACTTGATAGAGAGATAATTTGTCAATAAAATAAATATTAAATGTTAGGCAAAACAGTTAAAAATAGGTACACAACGATTGGCCCTCTGCCTCTCGCCCACCTACCTTCCTTCCTCTCCTTGCAGACCAAAAAAATAACACATACACATTTCTTTATGCAGCACAATAATATTTTATTATTTTATTTTAGTTCTGCAATTTATTAGGTGAATGGGTAATATTTGCAGTCTTCTCTGCATTGCTTTTCTCCTGCAACTATTCAGCTTCACATTCGGAGATGAAATAAACTATTTAATATAATTTTAAAAGAGTTAATTGAGAAAAAAAATCAAAAACACATGATTGGTCTCCTGCAAGTTTCCCAGCACATTTCCCTCCTTTTATGCAGATCAATAATTTACTTGGGGTTCGAATGGGTAACACAGATCAAAAAATACAGATCAAACATAAATGCAGATCAAGCAGAACAGATGCAGATCATGCATATCAAGCAGTACAAATGCAGATCAAACTAATTTAATAAATTATCGGATCAGTGGATTTAGTATTTGAATTTCGGATTCCTGGTTTTCGGATATTCGTCTAGATATTGTACTATCCGCAGTATTCGGATCCAATCGTAAAAAAAATTAAATATAATTTTTAAAATATTAAAATTCTAAAGATAAAACATAAATTAAATTTTATACAAGATTTATGAATATATAGATGTATATAATATCAAAAGATTAAATAAAATTGTAATTACTTTATTTATGTTAATCGTCGTTAATAAGAAAAACAAAATCAACTATAACATATATGTTTTTCTATTTATCTAAATCTTATATAAAGATTATTTAGTGTTGTTATTTGGTTTATGAACAAAAGATAAAATTATGTAGTATCTATAGGTTAAAAAGGAAAAAAACCACTCATTAGATCTCACATTTGGCCATATCCTTTTTCTCTTTATTTGCAGTTCAATTAATCACATGCATGAATTAATAACTAATTTACATTAAAGTATAAAATTAATTAACTAAAAGATAAAAATGTATGCATGCATAAAAATTTTTGAATTCCTTGAAGAAAAAAATAAAAGATACTTTGATTTCCAAAAATTATTTGATAGAGAAATAATTTGTCAATAAAAACAATAAATAATAAATGTTAGGCAAAACAGTTTAAAAATAAAATGTACACAGCTATTGGCCCTCTGCCTCTCGCCCACCCACCTTCCTTCCTTTTCCTGGAGACAAAAAAATAACACATACACATTTCTGCATGCAGCACAATAATATTTTATTATTTTATTTTAATTCTGCAATTTATTAGGTGAATGGGTAATATTTGCAGTCTTCTCTGCACTGCTTTTCTCCTGCTTTTCTCCTACAACTATTCTGCTTCACATTCGGAGCCTTGATGTGGATGCAGATTTATCTGTGTTTTTTTTGTTCTGCATCTAAAAAGGTGAATGGAATTAAAATGCAAAACAATCTGTAAAATTAATGTTCTACAATAAATCTGCATTTTGATCTGCATCTCATTCAAAGCTTAAGTGTCTTTTTGACTTTTGCAAGTCCATATCTCAAACCAACTTTCCAAATTACTCAGAGCAAAAAAAAAACAGTTGCATAAAAATTATCAAATGATTCGACTAAATAGCATGCGACTGTATGGCATATTTAAGCTTTGATTGGTAAAATCTGAGCATAAATTGGAGTAAAACTTTTACACGGGATCTACCACACTTGGAGTAAACATTTATATTTAGTGATAATATTTCCACCTCACAAAAATAGTGAAAAAATTTACTCTAATTTAGTGGATCTATATACATTTTACTCTACTTTTTGTTGTGCTAGTAGACTAACCAATCACAGTCTTAGAGTAAAACACAAGGAAAAAAGTTTCCTACCTACACGAAGTTTACGGTAATATTACGGAAACCATCCAATGTATGAAAATGTATCAACAACTACACGAAGTTTATATTAATACATGCCACATGTACGAAATAAATGATAATATGGTGGCAACATCACAATCGGGTTGAATTGATCTTAGCTAAGTTAATGGGGCCAATCTGTAATTTATGAAACTTAATAAACTTAATTGATTTTATTAATACACTTAACAATTATTAAATTTAATAAAATCAGTAATTTATTAAACTTTAGAAACTTAATCCTAAACTTAATAAACTTAATAAACATAATAATTTAATAAATTTATTAAGTTTAATACTTAAGCTTATTAAGTTTAATAAATTATTAATTTTATAAAGTTTAAATAATTTTTTTGTCATCGTTTAATAATTCTTAAGTTTATTAATAAAATCAATTAAATTTATTAAATTTAATAAATTTATTAAGTTTAATAGTTTGATAAGTTTATTATGTTTAATAAGTAATTAAGTTAAAAAAAATATTATGTTTATTAAGTTTATTAAACTATTAATTTTATTAAGTTTAATAATTATTAAGTTTATTAATAAAATCAATTAAGTTTATTAAGTTTCATAATTACGGATTAATCCCATTAACTTAACTTAAGATTAATTAAACCCGATTGTGATGTTGCCCCCATATTATCATTTACTTCGTACATGTGGCATGTATTAACATAAATTTCGTATAGTTGTTGACACATTTTCATACATTGGATGGTTTCCACCATATTACCGTAAACTTTGTGTAGCTAGGAATTTTTTTTCCAAAACAAAACAGTGAAAATTCATTTCACCTTCTTTACTCAGATTTCAATTAATCAGGGGAAAAATTATTTCAGTTTCTTTACTCTAAAAGGTGAGAAAAAAAAAACAAAAAAGAAATAGAGAAAATCTCTCTCCACTCTTATGAAGTGAAGAAGTTTACTCCAGATTTAATATTTTCCATACCTCTCATTTCCACTTTTTTTTTCCACCACTTTACTCCACTATGTAACCAATCACACTCTTAGGTTATGATCGAAAAGCATATCCAGCGATAATAATTTGGAGTAAAACTGTTTTTCGCCAAGCTAGTCTGACTTTTAGCCAATCAAGTAAAAATGCATTTCGCCCATTATCGCTAGAAAAGAGGGAAAGTAGACTAATATGTTACTCCCTAAACTAATGGAAAGAAAAGTTTTGCTCCCATTTTCACTTTTTATTTATTTATTTCCTCCTCTTTCAACTTTTTTTATCCCTCCATTTTACTCTATTATTTACCAATCAAACCCTTAATATCAACTGAAATATTACATATTCTGTGCCATTTATTTTTAACCAAAACCTAAAGACCTTATTAATAGCAAATTTGTAATTTACTCACCCTTACAAACATATACATTTAATATATTTTTTAAAAAAATTCGTACCCAGCTGCCTTCCAGATCCTCCAGCAACTTCTGAGACGACGAGAAGAACAGCGAAGAAACCCAACAGAAACAAAACTTTGTAAGCCATTTGGCCCATTTCTTTCTCAAACGAAGAGGAGGGAACGAGAAAAGCCAATTGACTAAAATGTTTTCCTGCATGCTCTATTTAATGAATGCAAGGAGGGAATGAGAAAAGTCAGTCAACTATTATAACTATTATGTAACTAGGATAACGCATGGTGAATTTATATGAAAATTATTTAAGAAATATCGTATGAAAAAATAAAATTTATATTCTTGATCGAATTAATATTTTTGGTCCTTATACAATTTTTTTTAAAAAATTGCTAATTACCTAATTTGTTTACGAATGAGCTGATCCTATTTTTAAAATATTTTAGGTAAAAAATCACTTATCGCATAAGAACCTAAAGTTTAGGCCGAAGAATCTCAAGTCTACTATTTGGTTAAAATGAAACTATGTCAACTTGGTTTTATATCATGATTTAGCAATTTAAAAGTTAATTATGATTATGAGAAGTTTACGTTCACGTGCCAATTCTATCTATCTTCAATATTTTTCTGTGTTGCTTTTTTCATTTTGGTTATTGCTCGATATAGATATTGATTTTGGAGTTTATTCTCATTTCATTCTTTTGTTTTGGCCTAAGATTTAGAAAATGTTTAAGATTTAAAAGTATTAAACATATACATACTTAGTTAAGATTTGCGCCTTGTGCAGAATAAATATAAAATATTTATTACTTATTTTATATTTTTTGCATATTATGAAATAATAAAATAATTATTATATATTAAATAACTAAGAAATCAATTACTATTATGCAATAAATTGGTGTGCACATATAAATCAAACGATCGCTCTTGTTTATTCGTAATTATTTTAGGGTAAATAAATCAAAACAATCAATCTTATCTATCGTATATGATATATAATTAAATTTAAATGATATTAACATAAATATATAGTATACTATTAAAATGGATATTTATCAAATGAGGTTTCTACTCATATTATTTTATGATTATTTGCATATTTGTGTAACAAAATTTTACACCAACAAAATTTTTAAAATGTGGAATGTTTAGTGGTTTAATAATTTATAATCATTTAAAAAGGAAGATTTCAAAATTAAAATATTAAATTTTCAATATATGCTCAATGCAAATATCAAAATATAGGTATTTATTTTCATAAGATGTATAGTTTAATTTAAACGATATGAAATATATTTATATATTAACATAAACACCTATTAAATAAAATTATTTATTCATATGGTTTTATAATCATTGTATCTTATTATAGAAAAAAATTTAAACCTTAATCACAAAAGTTTACGTGAGACCTTTAACAGTTTTAGTAATTTATACTCGAATTCAAAATACAACATATGCAAAAAAATCTAAATTTTTATTATATGATTAATGTTATTGTGTAATTTGTTTTAATAATAAATAATTAAACAAAAATGATAGAAAATATACAGATTGTTAGCAAATCTGTATTATTTAAAATCATTAATTGCCATATATATATATTTTAATCATATTAAGTAATTCCGTAAGTTTTATTTAAGAAAAGAATAGATAATAAATTACAATTTGATAAAGGAATGGTCCATAATGGACATACTATATAATATAACATTTCCTAGCAATTAAATTATGGACTAACAAAATTCTCAATTAATTCTCAAGCCGCCACGTAAGCAAAATTAGCATCCCCCTATATATTAAAAGAGAAGTCACTTTAGTGATTTCTGCTGACGTGTCACTCATATGAAAAGTTTCAAAAAAATTGTTATAATTTGATTGGTCGATAGTTTTTAATTTTTATTTATTTAAATTAGATCTAAAAGTTTAAAGTAAGTCTAAAATCATTTAAGATCACTTGCCATATAATATAAAAAATATTACAAATAACAATTTATGGTAATTAATTCTCGAATTATAGAAAGATTAATAATGTTTTATTTATTACTTTTAATATTTATAAACTATAAAATAAAATGAACAAATTTTTATATAATATAATTATAATAGTTTTATATTTTACTTGATGAATTGTATTCAGATATAATTATATAATAACTATTTTAATATTACAAAATCCAAACATGTTTTATTAATATTACTGTTTAATTATTTATTGTTGTTTACAGAATAAATTTATCAGAATTTTAAAATAATTTATAAAATGATATAAATTATTTATAAAAATGTAAATCCTACTATATATTGAGAATCACATAAGTGATTTTTTCTTACGTGTCGATCATAAATGAATTCTTAAAACTGTTATAATTTGATTGAAAGATTATTTTTAATTTTATTTATTATAATTATATCTGAAGGGAAGAGATAATTCAATTACCAATTAATATCACTTTCCAAATAATTTACATCATATTAGCAATAATTATTTATGGTAACTAATTGTTGAAACTATGCAAGAGTAATAGTGTGATCAAATATTTTATATACTTATAAACTACATAAAACAATAAACAAAAATGTTTATTTGAATTGATAAAATGATTTTATATTTTTATAGAAAGCCTTATATTTGTATTACTTGCGCAAGTTGAAAAGTAACTTATGAATAGTTTAAATGTAAGTTACCTTATTTAAAAAATAAATTGCTTGCGCAAGTTACTATCACATTTATTGAAAATTTTAATGTCAATTTACCTTAATGTTTCTAAATTCTTAATTCGTTTGTAATGACTTACCTTAATAGGAAATAAATTTTTTAATCTATTTGAATATTTATTGTGAAAAATAATTATGCAAACGTCATTTATGTTTAAAACGTGGACAGTATAAAGTTGCCTTACTGAGAATAACCATTTCTTGCGCAAGTTAGTATCACATTAATTTCACTTTTAATTCTTTCTAAATTGTGTTAATTTGTTAAATTACTTACCTTATTGTGAAAAAAAAATATTCGACATTCTATGACTACTAATATCTCATATGCTCTTATAAATAAAGTTTATACACTCGGCATTCTATACATCATATTTTGCCAAAGAGGTTATAATATCCACTCTCTATCTTCTGTATTATTATGTTATTAGTAGGTTATACAAATCGAGTATGAAGGTTGATTTTTATCTTTGTCAAAACACAATATTCTTGAAGCAATGGAAATCATGAAGAAAACAATTTATGAAATTATTGAAGCAAGATCGGTAAATATTTTGTTTTTTTTTTATTTATTTTATTTTCCCAAGCGTTTTCATTTTTTTAAAACTAATTCAAATATGATTTCACTACAAATTTATTGGAACTTAAATTAATCATAATAGGCTGGAACGTGCGCGGTTGTTGCTATAATTGAGGCTATTGATTTGGAAAAACCATGGTATTACACTGCATACAATTTTTGCAAAAGAAAAGTGGTCAGATAAGGAGATGCTTTTGAGGGAAATATGCAACATCTTCAACAGAACCCTCTATACAACTGCAAAACATGCAAAAAGGATGTTTAACATGCTATTCACTGGTATGACCGTTTATATTCATTAATAATCTTGCTACCTTTCTAATCTCATATTATTATATGTTCTGAAACAAATTTAAATTGTTTATTTTTTAGTTACTACTTGGTTGTACGTGTGTCTGATAAATTAAAAGGAGAAGCCAAGTTTTTGCTTTTCAACAATATTACGGAGAAACTCATTAGGAGACTTGCGTTTGAGTTAGTACAAGAGGCTGCTCAGGTATTTCCTTCATTTCTAATATATATTAAAGAATATGGCATTTCTATATATTTATTGAAATATTTAAATATTTTTTACAGTAAAATCCACATTTTCTACCTCAATCTCTAACTGATTTAATTGGGAGGAGACTTCTATTTAAGATCACTATCGGAGGTTATGGTCAAAAAGAACAAAATTCAGCATATGTTGTTGATTTGGTTGACGATATACATTTAATTCAACACTTTGATCCATATGTAATATTTGTTTATAGTTATAACTCAAAATTATTTAGAGGCAGTATATGTTCTAACCAAATAATTGTTTTGTGCAGCCACATGTTGTGATTTTTAATGATTATGAGTCGGAAGAGGACTGAGTATTTAAGCGGTGATGGTAATCCAAAAGAAAGGAAGAAAGCTGAAGTTCATTATACACGAGAAAGTAAAAGAGTTTAAGAAATGATTTGTTTTTGTTGTCTTCAAATTTCATTATTTTTCCATTGTCTATGTTTTTGGTTTTATAGTTATGAGCATGAATTATGAGCTGTCATTTGATTCATTTTTATAAACAGCTCCTTTAATCTATTTTTGTTTCCACATTATAGCAAATTTATTTCTTGGTGGTAAATTTAAAAACCAATCACTAGAAATTGTTTTCACATGGTTTTAATTCTTTGGCTTACAAAATATAATAATAGGATTTACGCAACCAATATTTAACACTGTTAATCCTATTATTATTCTTTGGCTTAAAAAATATATCAACCTACATATAAATAGGCATAGCGAGTAGATTTATTGACTATATCTAAGGTCATAAAATAAGATTAACCTTATATGTTAAACTTCCAAAAAAATCATAATAAATCATGAAACAATGTAAAAGAAGAGAGTATAGCATTATATTGTCATAAAGTGTTTTCCAATAAATATCATATTTACTTGCGCAAGGAATAGATAGTAACATGGTAAGAATTTGATAAGGAAACTTTATTTGGCAAGTAAGAATTGTACGTATAAAATCGAAGATGCTATAACGTAATGGTCATGGATCGATCTCTATTATATTTTGGCAAAGAGGTCAGCTTGTGAACTCTATATCTTAGATTTTCTTTTAAACTTTATTCAAGTCTTTTTTCTAACTGCATACGATTCAATCTATAGGTAGTGTTTTGGTATTACTAAAAACAAAAGCATTCGATTTTGAGTGGGAAGCATGAAGAGAAATAATCCGCTTACGCATTAATCGGGAATAAATCACAGAAGAAAAATAAACAGGGTATGTTCTACTGAAAATAAATAAATACCTAGACATTGTGTGAAGCTCAAGGTTGGTGCTCCTATCATTGTTTGAAGCTCAAGGTTGGTATTCCTATCATGTGTCTTCGTAATTGTGATGTTGCATATGGCTTATGTAATGGTACTAGGCTAATTATTACTCAGTTATTACCCCATGTGATAGAAGCTAGAATTATAACCGGAAACAATATTGTTGGAGACAAGGTTTGGATCCCTAGAATGTTTGTCACACCACCTGACACGAAGGTTCCCTTCATTCGCCAAGACAGCTTCCGCTACATTGGCTTTCGCGATGACCATCAACAAAAGTCAAGGTCAAACACTGGAAAATGTTGGTTTGTTTCTGCCTAGGCCAGTGTTCTCTCATGGTCAGCTCTACGTTGCACTTTCAAGCGTTAAGTCGAGATCTGGATTAAAAATCCTAATAACTGGTAAAGAAGGAAAGCCTCAGACAAAAATATTGAATTTTGTCTACAAACAAGTTTTTCAGAATTTTCCGTAGTCAGGGTACGTAATTTTAATCTACTTTTTCCAATAATTTTTTAAAAATATATAAACTGTTACAATTTTTTTTTGCTAGATGGGTAATGCTGAGTTAGCAAACCGATTGTATTTGATTACCATCCAGTTTTCTGACTATTTCGATGATGGTATGTCAATTTAATATTATTTATGTTCAATAAAATTTAGAAATTTATAAACCTATCAAATTAAGTTAACCCGTCCAATTGTTTACAAAATTTAATAATTTTTTACAAGTTTCTAATGGATTTTGTTTTCTTTATCGAGAATTGTACTTCATAATTTATATTATTTATGGATAATATTTTGAATTTTATTATATTTTCCATTAATATGTTTACATTAATTTTTACGATAAATTTATACATAATAATATTATACACCTAAAATTAGGAATTACAACACATATATAATACAATTCTAATTAGTGATAATGTAAAATCTGTTACTTCTAAAACTATACATTATTTAATCAATATTTTGAATAAAAATATCTTCTTAAACACACAAATTAAAAATCAATGTTGCAATTATACATACACATAATAACTGACTCTTCATACTGAAGTTACTTTGTTCCATCTCGTTCATGTCAAAGGCGGAGTAGCAGCATTTCTCCATGGCTGATGCTTTCTCCCAAAGATGGTGATATTATGATGTAAAATCCGTTATTTCTAAAACTATACAATATTTCTTCCATATTTTGAATTTTTTATATCCGCACCGATCACCTAATTCCAATTGTGTGACAACTCATCGGAGCATTTTTTTAATTAGTATAAACTACGTGTTATAACTTTTAAAAATATTTCTCTATTATATACAGAGAATTATCTAGTCATCTTTACACCAAAAAATTATCTAGTCATCTTCATTAATCATATAATTACAATCGCTATCAACTCACTCGGCCTACTAAATTCCTGCATAGTAAAATTCGTGCGCACTCAAGATTATTATCCAATCATCTTCATAACAATAAATCTACGAATTATATTTATATTCGCACATTGTGTGATTTTTTTTGGCTATCCACCTAACATTAAAAGTTTCATATCTTATTTATTAAAATAAAATTACAGTTGAAATCCACTTGTCTAAGAAAAAAGCACTCAAATCCACAAGCACTTAGTTAATTTCCAATTTTCTTTTTGTAAAAAAATTGCTTTCTTGTATTTATTGGGAGACAATACTGATTGACACGAAATCACTCAAATCCACAATATATATATTTTTTTTTGAAATACCCCAATTTCAAAATAAAAAGGAAAATGATAACTTTTAGGGAAAATTGTTAGAAAGATCTAATATTTTTGATAAATTATTATGAATTAACTATTTGTGAATAATATAAAAGTATTATTATTGGTCTTCAAAGAAATTAGAAAAAAAAAATTATCTTGGTCATATCTCTCACATATCAAATCTCACGTGTTCATCTCGTTAAACCTCATCGGTAATTTTTCAAAATCATTCTTTAATTTTGTTGGGTATTCAATTTTCGTTTATATGAACCAATTATATTAGATACATTAAAGTATATTTTCAGGTAGAACACGAATATTTTACAAGCGAACAAATTGCGGCATTTTTCAAAAACTAATGCATTTTATTTAAAGTTAGATTGAATGATCAAAGTATAATAAATATATAATCGAGAAAATCATACTTAAGTTATAGTTGAATATGCAAAATTCTGATTAGAAAAATCCAAGAAGTTTTTTGCTCAAATTTGTCCTTTTTAATCCACTTACTCAGTCATCTCATGCAATAGATAGTAAATCATTGTATATAACAGACTTTTTTCTTTGTTGATTAAATAGTCATATCTTTTTAAAAAATTATTTTATATAAAATAAGAAATCTGTTCGTCAAAATTAAAAAATAGAAGTATAAGTACGACAATGGTAAAAATAAATTTATTTTACTGGATTTTTTAAGAAAAAGGCTTCAATTAGTGATCATACTTTTAGGAAAAAAATAATGGTGGAATTTTTATTCCTCAAATTTTATGCCATTTATGTTAATTTTTTTGTCAAATTAGTGATGTCTGGGAACACTATTCCTCTCATTTCCTAATAAATGGAAAAAAAAAATATGAAGCAAAAAATCCTTCTCTAATATTGATGAGGAACGTATTGAACAGAAATTCATATATTTATGTTTGTTCATTTCCTCAGCTGGAATTTCATTCATCATTTTATTCCTTTTTCGTTCAAATAAACTGTCACCAATTAAAGCCTAAATATTTTAGCACACCTAAAAAATATTTAATCTGTGACTACAAATTACTTATAGTTATCCAGCTAGAAAATACAAATTTATAATTAACATAATTGTTATGTGTCCATTCGTCGTTCATATTTTGACACTTGCGAAAAACTCCAATTAAATAAAATATTATTTTGACACTTGCTAAAAACTCCAATTAATTAAAATATTTTTAAAAACTTAATTCCAATAGGGTATTTGCGTCTGAAAACATAATTCCATGAGCAGTGGTAGATACAATTGAGAAATTTTCAAAATATTAAAATATAAACTTTTAGTTGTATTGCTATTTTTATTTTCTTTTAAATACGTGACAAGTGTGATAAGAGTATATCCTAAAGAGAAGAGTTTCTCAAACAAACAAAAAAAATCTTTTTACTCTCTTTCAGAATTTTTTGATTAAATTTAATTGTTTTAATGGTAAGAAACTATGTGAGAAACTCTTCACCACTAATTATGCGAGAAACTCTTCACCACTAATGGTGGCACTATCTTCCCTCTATACCATTTGAGGACTTTAATCCCGTCACTGACGTCTATTCAAAGCATTATTTTTTCTTGATTCTTCTGTTTTGACGTTGACATTGAAGTGAACTTGAGCTTAGTCAAATCGCAAATTCAAGCTTGAATAATGCGTTTTGACTTCGTACATAAAGCAAATGACAACCAAAACCAATCCATACAGAACATGTTGAATTTTCAACGAGGAGTAACATCGGTGATTGTTGCTTCATCTACGGAACAAGGAATAGACTTGCTACTCGACTGACCTGGCTCCAATCCTTGGGCTAATGGGTTTGATCTTGGTCCGTTACCAAAGAAAAATCCAGGTGGCCTAGGCACAGGCAGAGTAACTGAGCTGTTTGTGAGCATTTGGTGTATCGTCGACAATGTTGGACGATCTACAGGATTTTCTTGAACACATAACATCCCAATATGAATATATCTAATGACTTCATCGCGTTTACAATCTCCTTTGATACCATTATCTACAAGCTCAAGCAATGATTCATTCTCCCAAAGTCTCCAGACCTGTAGAAGTTATATGTAATGTATATATTAAGAACTATGATCACGGTTTAAAAATAAAACAAAGCGTGGGACTTTATTAGTTTATAATTGCTCACGTATGTGACTAAGTTGTTAACCAGACCATCCATTTGGTAAAAGCTACTATTCTTTCTGCCACTTATGATCTCAAGAATCAAGACTCCAAAGCTATAGACATCTGATTTCGTCGAAAATTGGCCATGCGTCACATATTCAGGTGGCATGTAACCGCTGCAAAAATACAGGTTAAGCTAGTAGCAAAACTGCAAAATTAGTCGAAGTTGATCAGTTCCATTTAAGTATATACTTACAAGGTTCCAACTACTCTTGCTGTATTGGCTACAGTTTGGTCCACTCCAAAGATCCTTGCCATTCCGAAATCAGCGATTTTCGGATTCATGTGGGCATCTAAGAGAATGTTACTTGCTTTGAGGTCACGATGTATAATTTTTAGCCGTGAATCTTGATGAAGATATAGAATTCCTCGAGTGATTCCCACAATGATGTTGCGTCGCACAGTCCAGTTCAACTGAACTCTCTTACTAGTGTCTGTATATTCATATATAATCACAGTTACCTATGTATAAGAAGAATAAATAACAGACAAACAAGGGTATGCCAAAATGGAAGTTAACTTACCAAAGAGGAAATAATCGAGGCTTTTGTTAGGAACAAACTCATAGACGAGTAATTTCTCTTCTCCGTGTAGCGAAAATCCAAGAAGTCTAACAAGATTTCTGTGCTGCAGCTTTGCAACAACGACAACCTCGTTCTTGAACTCTACTTCGCCTTGTCCTGATGTTTTTGAAAGTCTCTTTACTGCAACTTCAGTTCCATTCACAAGCATTCCCTTAAAATTAATTACATAATAGGCATCATCCTTTCATTCTTTCTCTACAAAACAAGAAACTAGGGTGGACATATAAGGTAAATAAATACCTTGTAAACCTCACCAAATCCACCTTCACCAAGCTTGTTATGCTCAGAAAAATTGTTTGTCGCAGATTCAATTGTTTTTAAATTGAATTGAACAGATTCAGCTTCATGTAAGACCATCAAACATGTTCATTAAGCCGTGGGATTCTTTAATTTGAAATACCAAAAGCAATCATAACTTTCACAAACTAAGAAACAAAAGAAACTCACTTGGAAGTTCAATGTCTTGCTTTCGCTTTCTCCTCTTGAACATAGCTACGCCCACGACAATTACTATTATGGCAACGAAAATAACAATTGACTACAGCAGCGATCTTTCCTCCAGAGAACCCTGTATCTGCACCCCCAGTTCACCATAAACTTAGTTAACACAAAACCCAAAAAAAAAGGAACAAGAATATTGCCCTGAAAATATTTCCAAGGCAGACTTGCCTTTTGTTTTGGTTTTACTGGTCAGGTCGGCTTCAGAATGCGGCGGTGAAGGCGGCAGTGAAGGCGGCGGTGAAGGCCGAGGTTGAAGATTAATATTATCAAAAACACCAGAGAATGGAAACAATTCCCACCGGAAAAAGCAACTTGGCCGCATTATAAAACTGCCTTTCCTCCCATGGAGCTCTTTCTTATAGAAATCAACACTTGTCTGTAGGCAAAGTTTACAATCATTTGAAGATATATCTGGAGTGCATTGCATCAACGCTGTAATGTTCCCGTAAATCGGCACCGGCGATACATTCTTTGCATAGTATTTACTACCAGACAATGGCAACGGAGAAGACGAATTAGATGAACTGTTTCTCACCGACGAAGAAGCTGATGTGATCATACGAGTCATTAACCCGTCCCACACACTATCAAACCCCTTCTTGTCTTTTTCACTTACGTAAAAACTATTATAAAATCTACTAAAAGGCTTTAAGGATAGGACCCCGAAGGGCTTGCTAGAGTAGCGAACAAGGCAAATGATGTCTTCACCGAGCCATGAGAAAGCGTCTGACTGGTTCCAACATGACTGTAGTAAACTGTCGAATGCGTCGTTGATACAGGAGGAGCAAGCGTCTGGTCCAGCACCTGGAGAGCACATTCCCATGTCGTAGACTATGTTGGGGCCTAACCCGATCGAACCGTTGAACCAGCCGTTATGGTTCGTGACGTCAGAAAGTAGAGTAGAGTTGATGAGACGGCGGTTCTTGTCATATGGACTACTGGGTTTGAAATTCCCACCAGTATCATCACAAGTTTGTGCAGAAACATAAATGGCACTGTAGCTAATGATAAAGAAGCAGAGGATTAATACAGTGTCTTCCTTTCCCATTTTTTTTCTTTATATAATTCAGATGGTGTGTGTTGATCTTATCAACTGATACAGAACTTTGAATTCTACCAGTAAATACGCACTGTATAAATAAGTAGGCTACTTTGAATTTCAGTGGGAGACTGACTTTGCTACTTTGGATTTCAGTGGGACACTTCCTTAGATAATTAGTAGGGCTCCATTGAATTTCAGTGGAAGACTTAGACACACTAAGTCAACATCATTATTTCATTGTTTGTTTTTGCTTATTACCAACATGGAACATTATTTTACCAAAAATTGGATAAAATATCCGTAAATTTTGATTCGATTCGTTATCCGTTTCATTTCGAATAAAAAAATCTGATATCTGTAACTATACGAAACAAAGCAAATACTGATATGTAATATCCGTAAGAAACGAATCAAATCACAAATACTAATAATTTTTAGTAATGTATATTCGATCTGATCCGTTATATGCATATATATATATACATATATTTAAAGAATTATATATAAAGGTTATATAAATATTATATTTTATATAAGTTTTACAGTATTTTTATTTACTAAATTTATCAAATTATTTATTAAAACTAAAAGTAAATTTTATTTTTGTAATAAAATAATATTATTTTATATTATTTTATATTATTTTATATTATTTGTGGATTTTTATTTATTTTCTAATTATTTATTTATTTTAAAAATCGAATCAGATATCCAGTCAAAAAATTTAATTTTTTGGACATTCGGGAGAGGGGATATCCGGATGGCTATAGATCAAATCAGATCGAATAACTGATTATTCGAACAAACCGGATCGGATCAAGAATACCACCAAAAAATCCAGATATCCTATTTGTGCCCCAACCTAATTTTACCATATAGATCTTAGAGCATCCCCATTGCTCACATATCTCAACTGCTCTCCCATTTTTCCTTTTCATTAATATATATTGTCAATACTTTATTGAGAATTCATGCGATGGAGTTGTTCTTAGAACATTTCAAATGGAAATATTCTGTGAGTATTTTAACTTTCACGTGTTGTTATTTGCTGATACATTTTTGTTGGTCGCAACTTTCACATGTTGTTCTAGATATATGAAGAATAAATACGCAGATGCGATGAGCATATATATAAATATTTTGGATTTCTCAATCTTTTCACCATATTTACGTAAAACATAAATGAGCAAAAATAACAAGTAAAAAAGTATCGTGAACAAACGCGAATTAGGTTTGAAAAAAAAAGAAAAAAATCCAATTTTCTTTTTTCTATAGAAATATATAGTTGTCTAGAAAAAATAAATATTTTCTAAATCCGACGAATGCTAAACTTTTACCGATGCACAGAGATTTAAGATGATTCCAGATACGACAAGATGTGTGGATGACAAACCGTAGATGTTTAAGATGAAACTCGAAGAATAAATTATCGAAGAAAAAAGTCTTTGGAAAGACTGCATCATGTAAGTGTTATTTTAAACATGGTTTTCGTAGTTTGGTATTTTTATATTATCATCTAACCAATGGTTTTTAAGTTAGATTTCAACAATGTATACCATTTAGTTTTAAAGCCGTGGTCTACCATATTATCACATTTTACTTTTCATGCATATTGATTAAAAAATTCCCACTACAAATAACATAGTCAAGATTATATCTGCAGATTTTTTTTTTTTTTTGTAAAAGGGCTGTCTGCAGAAATTTCATAAAAATGAAATGCCATAGCCTTATACTGTTATTAAGAAAATGATATTAACGATGTGGAGCTGCTAACAAAAAAAATTTATTGTATGAAAAATGTTCAAAGTTATTTCCGAAATGTTATACAAAGAAAACTACAGTTAATAGAAAAAGATTTTATGTTTATAGAAGAAGTGAACAATCAAATAATTATATTGAGAGAACAGTATGAAATGCGAAAACATATGTGTTAACAAGACGCTCTCTCTTTGAAAAAATCTTGTTTTTTTCTGAAACGCAAACTTCATTGAATATAGAGTAGTTAGGCAAACGCTACGCCATTACATCATTTTCACCTAACAAAGCACCTTTTGCTAGGCTGTCTGCAACCAGGGGCGGACGTACGTGAACGGCACGGAGATACGTGTCCCCGACTGTTTTTTAATTTCCTTAAATAATATATGTAAGTTTGGTTAAATTATTCTTAATTTAGTGAATAAACCTGAAAAGTGCCTCCAGCTCAGTTTATTTTTTGTTAGTGTTAGAGTTGTGCCCCCAACTAATAATCTTGCTGGATCTGCCAGTGTCTACAAACAAGTTTTTATCACGAGTGATCCACTCAAAGGAGATAAAATCAAAGCAATCAAGCATAAATAAGATATCAGCTACAACCCCATAGATTTCTATGTTAGAGTTTCTTTCCTTGATGGCTTTGATGAGTAGGGAAGAGTCTGATTTACATCTGATATTATTAACTCACAGTTAGGACACCTCCAATAGCACTTTATATTTTTTTTAGGGCATTTCCAATGACGTTCTATATTTTTCTCTATATTCCACTCTAAAATAGAGTAACACTATTATAGAGTAAACCATTGGAGCAAATCTAACTCTATAATAGAATTACTCTAGTTTAGAGTGGAACATACAAGAAATTATAGAATGTCATTGGAGATGGTCTTAATAGTATGAAAACAGTAAGCATATTTATTTTATTTAAGCTTTTGCTTGGACATGAATCAAAAGCATATACACTTACAAGAACACAGTAGACTCAATCTTTGGTTTGGATAGAAATATCCAAGAAATTTAGCTGAAAAGATTTTAACACAACATATTTTTTGCTGAAGCGATGAAAGCATCGACAATGCAGAGCCATGCTCGACGCCAAGGACAATCAAAGCACATAAGTACAACGATACATACCAATGTGGTCACATAAACTGAGGCAGTGCCATAATAGAATACAACTTTATCCATGGCAGCTTCATTTTCTTCTTCTCCTCCTCCATTATTTGCTTCCTCTGTGCTTTTCTTAGCCCCACAACTTTTATTGGTAGGTAGTCCACAAAGAAGAGGATTGCCTATGTAGCTGTTCTTGTCAAAGGTATTAAACTGCCTTCCTTGGGGAACGATTCCTGATAAATTGTTGTAAGACACATCAAACACAGCAAGAGAAATAAGGCTGGTTAGCTGTTGAGGAATGCTTCCATATAACTTGTTGTAGGAAAGATCAAGACTCTCAATATCTTTCAGATTGGATAAGCTGGATGGTATAGAGCTCGACAAAAAATTGTGAGATAGATTCAAGGATCGTAGTTTCATGAGATCTCCAAGCACTGTTGGGATAACACCACTTAATTCATTGTTTGACAGATCCATCCCAAACATGTAATCAAGTATTCCCATTCTGAACTCAGATTCATTACCATGAAAAAAAGCTAACCAAGATCCTCCATGACTATAAGAATCACTGAACCACGATTCTCCAAGACTATAAGAATAGTACCTTTGCTTCGTTGCAAACTGAATTTCAATCTCATGAAAGGCAGAGAAATATACTTGGAACTCCTCTACCAGAAATGTCGATCTGTAATATTCAGAATGATAACTCAGTGTAAAAGAAGTTGGCCCGTTTATAATCCTACTCTCTTTTCCACCTCGTAGAACTGATTTATTATAGAGGCATGAAGGTATGGTGCCACTGAGCTTGTTATTTGAAAGATCTAAAAGCCTGATATTGCTCAAATCACACAGCTGCCTAGGAATGGATCCTGTTAAATTGTTCCCCCTTAACAAAAGAATAGTTATGTCCTGTGTATTGACAAACTTCGGGATACTCCCAGAGAGTTTATTGTTCCGCAGATCAAGTATCTCGACACCTTCCAACAATGTGTCTGGAATTGACCCGGTGAAGTTGTTGTTGTTGAGGAAGAAAGTTGTACCTTGTACATGTGACGACGGCAAGGCTCCCGAAAATAGGTTTCCAGAGAGGTCCAGAAACGAAATGAGCAACAAAGAAGGTGGTATCGTACCTACTAAGAAATTGTTTGATAACAATAAGAACTCCAAATAATTAAATTTCGATATCCAACTTGGAATAGCACCAGTGAAACAATTGTGGGACATGTCAAGCATTGACAAGTCAGTAGAGCTAAGCAAACCAACTCCAATCTTCTCTGAAAATAAGTTGTTATCTATTCTCAGTACATCCAATGAAGTGAAGCTTGTTCCTCTTGGAAGAAAATGGCCACTAAATCTGTTGTGAGAGAGCTTCAGGTATTTCAGTGAAAAACAGCCGGTGAGAAAGCTTCTAGGTAACTTCCCAGAGAACTTATTATAAGAGAGGTCAAGAAATGAAATGTTCTTCATCTCACCCATTGACGATGGAAAATCCCCTTGGAACCCATTACTTGAGGCATTCATGTGTACAAGACTCGGAAGCAGACGACCAATGCTATCAAGGAACAGCCCACCAATATCATTCATTGAAAAATCTAAGAACTGTAAATTATGCACTATTGTAGGCATATGGAAGACTGTGAATGAATTATTCTGAAACAGTAAGACTTCAAGTTCTGTATTATTCGCCAGCAGCCAAGTAGGAGAGTTTCCGGATAATCTGTTGCTGGATAGATCAACCAGACGCAAGTTTTTCTGGTACACGAGAAATGAAGGGATTTTCTCCAAGCTGCAAGATCGTAGTACCGCAACTCTCAGCTGAAATTTTGGCTGCCAAGTACCCTCTGACTCTACTTGTAGCATATCAGAGGTTGTAGAAAATTTTAACACTTTGAGATTTGTGAGGTTGGTGAGTGGGTTGAGAGAGAATAAGCTTGAAAAGATATTGTTTAACAATGATAGATACTCCAGTGACTCAAGGCTACTGAAACTAGACGGTAGATTTCCACTTAGTTGGTTGGATGAGAGATCAAGAACACGTAGCTTTTTCAAGCTACCTAGACAAAGAGGAAGTTGGCCAACAAAATGATTTTCACTGAGATCGAGCTCCCGCAGATTCTTCATTTCACAAATAGCTTCAACAAAATAATTTTGAAAATAAAAAGATAATAGCCATGTTCGGGAGGAAGACGCGCAGCGTCAGCGGCCAGAGACGGAAACTACACGTACTCCGATGGCAAACTCACGGCTGACGGTACAAAAATAGCTTCTTTTTAGCCGCTGCGGCCAAGAATCATGGATAAATCAGACGCTAAATATCGCAGCGTCAATGGTATCTTGAGATTACGGGCAAAAAATCACCGCTGCGTCTTACATCTGCAGCCATGGCGTTGAAGACACCGAACATCACGTGTATTTTTTTGACGCCGCCGCTGATCTCAGCGTCAAACAAAAGAACAGGCCTAATGAGAATGATAATAGTTGTATTTGTCTGGAGAATTCATGAGACACTAAAAACATTATGTTGTTCACATAAAATAATATAGAGGTGAAGCAAACACACCTGCTATAGGTCCGCTGAAACTATTCCGGGCAAGATTCAGCAGTTCCAGTTTAGGCAAATTTATTAGCTCTGAAATAAAGTTTCTTCATGTTATGTATGGAGCAAAGTCTGTTAGTATATTCTGACGACCAAAAAAACATTGACAATTGTATTACCTGAGATGGAGCCGTGAAGTCTATTTCCACTTAGGTTCAACAGTTCCAAATTTTTCAAGATTTTTAGGTCTGAGATAAGGCAAAGGCGAAAAGACTGAACATTACTATTAATCGTGCAGTTTTTTTTTTTCTTAAAGAAAAAAAAAACAAGCTTGCCTTGAAATTCCATTGAGCTAGAAAATTCATTTAAACTTAGATCCAGAGTTTTCAGCATTTTGAGGTGACTAAACTCTGGCATAAGACAAAGAGATGCAAAAGGAAGACACTTCTAATTAATATGTAAGAAAATGATCTTTAAGATGATATAAACCAGTTCGACAATTATGTACCATAAGTAGATTATGCTCATTGCCAATGGAAACACACACCTTTAATAGGGAAAGGGCCATCTCTGAAGTTACCCTGGAGAAACAGAGTTGTAAGCGATGTAGCGGCATTTAGAAAAGGAAAGATGCTGTTATTGAGATCATTCCATGATAGATTCAGAATCTTCAGGTTACTTAATCTCCCTAAGCTTTTATAACCTACAAACAAACATCTCATTAATAGAGTACAAAATTAGATATGACTCATCTAAAATTTTTAAAAGGGAAAATTGTTCTTTTAGCCCAAAAATATGTACGTTGTCTCATCATGCTAATTCTAAATTCATACCATTTTTGTCTATAATGTCCTTTTTATTTATACAAATAAATCAAATAAATAATTTTATAAATATGAAAATTTTGAAAAATAGAAACTACTGATGAAATACATATATCAAATTAGAGGTATTTTCTAGTTTTAAAAATATTATACGGACAGCAGAATTGGCATTCTACGAAGTGAAAAATGAAATCCACGTTTTTCTTTGTATCTATTAGGATTAGAATACATCATCTATGTAAATAATAGTAATCTAAAAATATTTGAAATACACATTTTACGCTTAACATATCGCTGTAAAATGTGTAGAACACATAACCTACACGTTACTAGAGATCTAAAATATGTAGAAATTGAGTGCAAATATATTTACTGTATTCTACATATAGAATATGCAGATTCTACTGATAAAAGTAGCAAAATATATAAAGAAAATGTATTCAGTTTTCATAATTGGGGATTTCTGATTTTTTTCTTTTAATTTTAATAATTAACTTATATTTTTATATTTCACCGATTAGTTTTTAATTGTATTTTCGAGAGTACAATTGGTATTTCGAAAAAATTATTCTAATGGGACAATTATAGATTGAGATTAGCTAGTGGAACAATATTAGTGTCTTTTTGCCTAAGAAACAATTTTCCAATATTTATTAAACTATTGAAGCAATGTTTCCAGATAGAGACCACGAGGTAAACAAAACACTGTGAAAAGCATATACCTTCAACATCATCGAAGAAGCCAGTAAATAATGAGTTGACGTATCTTTCCCCGGATAAATCTAGACTTCCAAGCTCCTCAAAGGGATGCAGCAAAGAAAGATTTAGAAGAGAAGGCTCTTCTCCAAAGATCCCACTGGACCCACCACCAACAGAAAGACCAATAACACGCCTGCTTGTATGATTGCACTTAATGCCCTTCCACCGACAGCAATCGCTCTTTGTGTCATTAGTCCAAGTAGCAAAATTAGAGAGAACAAGTTCGGCAGACGCATATTCTTCAGGCCGTTCTTCGAGGACCGTTCCGACCTGCGATTCGGAACTCTTTGACATCAAGTAATTCTTGAGTTCCAACAAAGCTTTCCTCTCTTTCAGAATGCAGCTTTTGCATCCGTGTATCTGCCATAACAATAACATCACCCATATTAAGTAATGGCCATAGAAAAACTTCCCTTCCATTGCAAAATCAGATAAAAAGCAAACAGAGAAAAATAAAATCCAGAGCAGCTTGGGAGTGTGAGTTCAATGCAAATGCCACGAAGAAGTATTTATTGCTAAAAACACTTTGAAAAGGTCCTCTAACAAGCGTTAGATAAGTAATCACCATCGTTTACTTTGAATTGTAATTGTATGATAAGATACAAGTCAAAGTCTTTGTGGAAATTACCCATAATCATATAATATTATATCTTTCCATATCACATTTTAAAACTAATTAAATTATAACAATTTTACTTAAAAGGTGTTTTCAATTAATAGTATATATGTAAAATAACTATTAACAATTAATGATTATAAAATCATGCATTTATACACTAGACAATAATACAAGATGAAGAAAATTAATCGTTAAATTGCCAAACTAAGATTTTATAACATACACAAATCTTTAGAATTTTATTATATATCTACAAAATTAAAAACAAACTGATTAAGTACAAGTTTGCTGTTACAAGAATAGAAATCATTGTTTTGGCTTCTAGTTTTTTTTTTTTTTTTTAATTCTGACTTTTAAAACTATTATTTAATGTTTATATATATTTATATTTACACAAGAAAATAAATTTTGACATTACTGATTAGAAAATCATGCATTTATACACAAGAAAAAAGGAGAAAACAAATTCAGTGCATTACCAAATATATAAATACAAGGGAAAACTTGTATTGCCAAACTAAGATTTTATAACATACAGAAATCTTTAGAATTTTATTATCTATCTAGAACATTAATAACAAACTGAATAATTACAAGCTTGCTGTTACAAAAATAAAAAAAAATAAATTGCCAACTATGCAACTCGATTTCATAATAATGTCACACATACTCAAACATGTATATAAATAAACACCCAGTTTCTCTACCAAATTGTCCAACAAAGCAAAACAACAAAAGCCCCTTGACATAAAGAGAAGTATGATGTCGAAGAAGAAAGAAACCATGGGACGACAGAGAATCCCGATGGTTAGGATTAAGAAAGAGACCCACCGTCAAGTCACGTTCTCAAAACGTAGAGCCGGTCTATTCAAGAAAGCTAGCGAGCTTTGCACATTGTGCGGCGCAGAGGTTGGGATCATCGTGTATTCCCCAGCCAAAAAGCCTTTCTCTTTCGGCCATCCCAGCGTCGAATCCGTATTGGACCGTTACTTGTCCCGCAACAATTTGTCCATAGCACAGGAGCAGAAACCGCAGGGAAACACTGCAGCTAGCGGCGTGCTGAACATGGAGCTGACGCAGATCGTGAGCCAGTTAGAGGAAGAGAAGAAGAAGGGTCAAGCGATGGCAGAAATGAGAAAAGCGAATGCGGTGAGGTGGTCGATGACAAATTGGTGGGAAAGGCCAGTGGAGGAGATGAACATGGTTCAGTTACAGGAAATGAAATCTGCTTTAGTGGAGTTGATGAAGATTGTTGTGTCAGAGACAATTACGGGTAAACCGCTCGGTTTAAGGATGTAAAAGAGGATGTGTTCGGTTCTTTCTTAGATAATAATAAAGTGGCGGCTCCTTCTTACATGAACATGCCTTTTGGTTTTTCTAATGTTTACAAAGGTTGTTTCTGTTAACACATTATAAGCTAGTATCTTGCTAGCTGTTTTTTTTTTCTCAGATTGTTTTTGTTTCTTTGGCAACATAGAAAAATATTAATGTTATCCGGTCAAGGTACTTCAATGTATTGATTATATACTATAACAGACAGAGCTTAGAAGTAACGGATCAAGTTTCCTCAGCACCGCAAAGGTTAAAGGTGAGCTACGGCTCTCTTGAATGCTTCAGAGCTCCACTGTTGGGATTCTGTGATCTATGTGACGTTTCAAGCCTCCATTGGGGCTGTCTTTCTCACTCACTGGACCATTTCAATACCCAGCACCTCAATACCTTCTAGCTTGTGCTTCACAAAACGCCAACGCTGGCAAAATCTGGTGATCGGTTGGTGGTGACGTGACTGTTTTGTCTAGCTACGTGCTAAGTTCCTCGGTTTGAAACTTAAAAATCCATATTCGATCTTTCTCCCGGAGTGATTCATATTTTGCCAGGCAAGGGGCTGGCGACGGATTAGAATAAATTTAACCAATTTTGATCATGGGTCTTATTGATACACTAATCATCAGTTGAAACCGATTTCATTACAAGAATATAACATATTTGACAAAATTTAGTAAATACACAATCAAAAATGGTTATAAGGTTTCACTCATGTGCAAATGTTATTAGCTAAACCTATTGAAAAATATTTTCTGGAGAGTTAAAAAGACACTCTATCATTCTATATAGTAAGCTCTTTCAGGTGCGACAGCGGTAAATGAAAGGTTAACCTAACAATATTTGGGGGTTGAACAATGTTGTCATCCATGTGGGGAGGAGTATGATGAGACGACCAACCATGCTCTATTGACATGACTGCGTTGTTTTCAGTGTTGGGTTTAGTATTTCCCTAAGATGTGGCTTGGAGGATTCATAAAAAGGAGAGGAAACAAGAGCTCGTACTGAAGTGGAAGGCGGCTCACGTGGAGTAAGTCTTGGCAAAGTAAAGCAAGACTCTCAAGGGAGGTGATGTTAGCTCTGCTTTTTTTTTAATGAATTTCAAGTGTTTAGTGTCTCTTAATCGGTCCCTCTGTTTGTTAGGGCTGTGTCTCTGGAGGTTTGGAACCTGCCAGCTAATGTATTCCACCACCAAATCCTTCTCTATATCCTCCCCAGTTTATGTTATGAATGAAGTTTAGTGTGAAAAAAAAAAAAGAAAAGAAAAGAGACTGAGTATATACATGAAGTAGCCTTGAGAGAAATCAAATCAAGTAGTACAGACAGATTAAGGGGAAATGAATAACAAATGAACAAGCAATGATATATTTATACACAATACATGTACAAAGAAAATGTATTCATATTACGCTTGAATTAATGTAAGCATTTGTACAAAGAAAATGTATTCATATTACGCTTGAATCAATGTAAGCATTTGTACTCCGTATATAAATAAATCATCAAAGACCAAAACACTTAACTTGCTTTTTTGTTCATCAACTACAATGGCACTGGAGGCTTTTCCAACCACTTGGCACGAAACCCAGTTCCCTTGCAATCGCTACAGCAAGCAGAACCCTTAGAACCACAAGAAAAAAAAAGAATCGAATATTATTCAAACTTGTAAAGGATATATATAATCAGAAACACCACAAGTAGTTTGAGAAAAGGATGAGTTTATCTGATTAGATTACTAACCTTCCCGGAGCAGATAACACAAGAAGTATTCCTAGAAGGAACCTGGCAAAGCATGTTATCACCGAGGATGAAGAATCCTGTACCCGCACACCATTTGCATTCAACATGACCTTTTGAATTGCACGACGAACACCCAACGGGTCTTGGTTGCTGCAGTGAAAAGAGACAGAAAAACAAATCATTAGTTAAAACAACACAGTCCTT
Source organism: Brassica carinata (assembly GCA_016771965.1). Taxonomy (NCBI): domain Eukaryota; kingdom Viridiplantae; phylum Streptophyta; class Magnoliopsida; order Brassicales; family Brassicaceae; genus Brassica; species Brassica carinata. The sequence continues at coordinate 42,921,107 of CM028692.1, forward strand.
GTAGCATCTAGTAAACTTGATCGATGTGAAATTCACAGATCCAAGTTCTTAATCTCGTCAAACAAAATTGCATATATGGGAGGAGAGAATCAGTTAGCAGGTATAAGAGAACGACAAACCTGAGAGATAAGCCAGGCTTGTTCCATACGCTTAGCGAAATTGGAAGAGCTCTCGGGGGAATCAACCGCCGACGCCCTGACGGTGGCCGTAAAACGGCGAATCGTGGTTGAACTCGGACTGATCGCTAGAAAACCTAGCTTCGTTCTCCTCGGAGATATCCACGGATTCACTATCGATTTCGGAACAATCCGTGACTCGCAACACATGCAAATCGACATTTCTCTTCTTCTTCTTCGCCGGAGGTTTGAATAATTCAGCAGAAATTGAAAGACTTAATTTTTTTTTTTGCAATACCAAATTGGAGGAGGACTGCTGAGGAGGAGAAATGTCTTGGAAATTGTGTTATTGGACCATGGGCCCACAAATTACGCAGAGGTCGGTTCTGTGTTCCGATTCAATTTTAAAGCATCTAACCGGTTGCAAAATCCCGGTTGAGACTACAAATGATTACTTACTAATTACTACTTATCCGAATCAATCACAGACGACGTTTTATTCCGGTCTACAACAATCTTCTGTTTTCTGAAGAACTGTTGGTGATGGTTTCTTGTACACTTTGGTTGCGAGTCATTGCTTCTTTTGGTGTTGAAGTTTAAATTAAGCAACCTCCTGTTTCTAGCTAACAGAAACTACAAATGCCAAAATTAGTAAATAGAAATTGTTGAAAGACAAGGTCCTTTTGGAGGCACAATGAAGTAAGAAGGCTTTTCGGATAAATATGCAAAAAAATTAGCTAAAGAAAGACGCAAAGAGGTTGAAGTGAGAATCTACAGAGGGTTTAAATGGTGACAAAAAATAAAGTGAAATAGTGTATTCTTTAAGATTCTTTATAGATTTTATCATTTTTGAGGAATAATTTTTTTTTCCATTTCTTTTCGTTCATTCATTTTATTGTAAAAAATTATAAAACAAATTTGTTCCTCGTTAATTTTGATAAAGAATTACTATTCCTCATCATTCTTATAATTTTACATATACTCATTCATTTTCTATTATTTCTATCGTTCTTAAGTCCGACAATTGTATTACCTCTGACGACCACAATGCTTAAACCTCTCTTATGATTTTTAATATGGTGACTATTTCTCCTCATTTTTGATCGACATCGACATCCTCTCCCAAACGCCGTTATCTCCATTTTCAGCGTCAATCCTCCGTCAACCTTCTCCTAATCTCATCTTTGCCGATGTCAAAGCAGACGACAAAGTTTTATTACATACAAAGAAGAAAAGGTAATTGTAATCAGTTAATTATCATATTATCTAAGTATGGAATTAATATCATCTTTAAAAAATAATTGTTGCTCGCTAACAAAAATAGTACTATCACTTAAACGAATCTTTTATCTCCATTTCATCATATAGTCCACAAAACATTTATCCATGCTTAAATGAATCAAACTTCTCAAACAAAAAATACACAAACAAAAATAAATTAACAAACTATGTAGCCACTAACAATCCATAAATCATCTAGTGATAACTATTTCGTAATATCAAGAAAACCGTTTTTCAATTTGCCACAATCGTTTGTAACATCTAATAATTATATGTAGAGTTTTAACAGAACCAATAATATATATAACAATTAACATTCATTCGTTTCAAATCATGTATAAATGATAAATCATGTATCATGTAATAAACCACATATCACTTAACAGATAATGCATCGGAAATAACTCGGTTAACAAACCATGTATTAAACCATGTATTAGTTAACAAATAATGCACCACCTAGTCCACACATTCATCTCACTTTTTCGTCACATTGAAGATACAAGGTAAATCATCTATCAACCACTATATTGTAACCGCGTTTTTGGCATCTTGCAACCGCGTTTATTAAAGTTAACAAACCATATATTAATTAAGAACAACTATTTGTCATATATTTATATCAATTAACAAAATTTATATCACAAACGACAAATAATCGTAAGATATATAACCAACTATTATTTGTGATATCCTATTTTGTAACAACCAATCAAACATGTATCTCAAGCAGTTAACAAAACTTGTATCACAAAACGACAAATAATCGTAAGATATATAACCAACTATCATTTGTGATAGTCTATTTTGTAACGACCAATTAAACATGTATCTCAAACAGAAATTTCCGACCATAAAACAGTACAATGGAAGATTTGAATTGTCTTAGTCATAAATCACGAACTCGTATGAGACGACGAATCACTCCAACTTGTCAGATCAAGACCTCAACGTGGAATCGCTAATGATGATGGTAATTTGAGTAATTAGATCTGGAACTGTTGTCTTTCCTATAAGTACAATTGCCTTTGATTGTATTGTATCTATACGCCAAGGATTGAGGAGCTCGGGATTGCGGTAGCGTTATAACCCATGCGATGATTTGGCAATCAATGGAGTAGACAGTGAATACTTACACTGATCAGACTAAATATTGGCATAATATAATGTTTTCATGATACTTGAGAATGAATGGGAAGATGAGTAAAACTATGAACAAAAATCAGAGGTGGAGAAGATATGCAATTGCATAACACCGAAGAATTAATTTGAATGAAAAAAGTGACAGAAGAAAGAGAGTGACGAGAAAAGAACTATGAAATAGAAGTATTTTTAGATTTTTTTTGAACACCAAAAACTATTTCTAAAATTAATAAGAGAGAATATGTGAGGGTAGAAGCTTAATTATGGTTCAAAATGAGGGATATAATCCAATTATCTCTTAAATTATTAGTTTACCGAATTTTAATTATGGACTAATATTTACACATTAACAATAAATTTCAAAATATATACGGATATACCTAATTTATATTCGAAATGACTTTCCTGAAACCGAGAAAGTGTTACTATTTCACTTTACAAAGTGATGTGGAAAAGATGATTCGAAAGTAAATTTTTTATAGTGGAATAAAAAGATAAAAATGCTAATTCCATTTGACCAAAAAAAGCTATTCCACTGATTAGCGAAAAAAAAATATCATTCCACTAAAATATTCGAAAGTAAATACTCTTCAGTCGAATAACAATGTCGTTTTTCCACTATAAATATCCCTCATCTTATCATTTCGATCTTTCCAGAAAAAATTCGATTCCGAGAGAGAGAGAACAAAAATGGAGTTCACGGCAGAGCAGCTTAGCCAGTACAACGGGACCGACTCATCGAAGCCGATCTACGTGGCGATCAAGGGCCGAGTATTCGACGTCACCACCGGCAAATCCTTCTACGGAGCAGGAGGCGATTACGCGATGTTCGCGGGAAAAGATGCGAGCAGAGCCCTGGGGAAGATGAGCAAGAACGAAGAAGACGTCTCCCCTTCTCTCGAAGGTCTCACCGAGAAGGAGATGAACACTCTTAATGATTGGGAGACCAAGTTTGAAGCCAAATATCCCGTCGTTGGCCGCGTTATCTCCTAAGGTCAAATCAAATCCTTGCGTTCTATGGTTTGTAACTATGGTGTGAGGATCTGTGTGTGCTTTTGTGTTTTCGTGTTTGATATGATCGTTTTGATGACGATTCGAGATCTAAGTATGTAATAAATTGGTGTTTCTTACTCTTAAATCTTTTGCTCATGTCAGATTTGTGATTGCTCTCTTTACAGATAGATCTGCGTGGTCTAAGATCAAACTGATAACTGCGTTAGGGATTCCCCAAATCTTGGTTCTATTCTTAATCCGGTTTAGTGAATTTAGAATTATGGTTTAGCAAATTAAGTACAAGCTATTAGTGCCCTGCTAGCAAATTAGATAAGCGTCGTTGCAGAGTGCAGACAATGAGCAAAGACACAGAAAATGAGAGAGATAAGATATTCTGCAGGAAAACTGTTACGGTAACTTATATTGTCTTTTGGATCATTTAAAAGATGCGTAAAGCTTACTTTGTATGTTATTGTTGGCTTTCAAGATCTTGAGCTGCGTTAGGAGTTGTATCTCATTCAGTAAACTTGTTAGCTTGTTGTTGGCTGACATACAGCTGTAAGTGGGTTTACAGACCAGATAAAAGCTTGAGCACAACATGTTTACAACTATAGATGCTGTGTTCTAGATCACAACAAAACAAACAAAAAGCTTAAGCACATCATTGATCAAACCATCATGCTCGTTTGATCGTTTCCTTGGCTAGTTCTCAATCCTAGTCTTCGCAGGTGTAGTGGTTTTCTCTGTCTTTGTTGGCTCACCTAGAGTCAAACAATAAACAAGAAATATGAGAAGTAATTAGAAACAACATATACATCTTATTATCTATTCAGCTGTTATTTAAATTTTTTGAAAACAACTGAATATTTGAAACTCATTAGAAACAAACACATTTAAATATAACATTTTCTAAGTTAGTACGGTAAATTATAAAGACAAAGCAAATATTAAGATTTGTTTGAAACCATGTAAGACGTGTGCGGTCGAAAAAATTATTCTATGTAATTTTAAGATATATTGTCCATTTACATTTTTTTAGCTTATAACCCATACATTCAGTTTTATTAGACATTATAGAAAAAAATAAAAAACATTAAATTGACTAAAAATGAATTTAAAACTGAAATTGATTTTTAATCTTCAATTTGATTTCAAGTTTTCCAAGTCAAAACTTATTTATTATCTGTATCTTCTATAAAAAAAAAAGTCTTTCCAAAAAATTACCTGTTTACTAATTATAACATTACATAAATTGAACGAATCTTAATTCGTTTGTCCTTCCCAAGTATCACCACATAATCATGGACTTGTTAATACCTTGAAATTCATCCAATAGATGAAAAATTTGTAGGATTTTTTTTGCTATCCAAATTTGCATGACCTTCCTGATATTTTTGTTGAAAATGTTTCATTTGAATATCTTCCAAAATTTTGTAAGCATGCAACTGGACACAATTTTTTCATCATTTTAATAAATCTGTGAAAGATTTACTGTGAGGAACTTATGGAAATGACCTATTTATATATTTACATGCAAGACGGATATAAAGAAAAAGGATAGATCTACTTACTTCCCTAATATTGAGACAAACTAAATAGGAGAAGAAGAGAGATGATAGTAAGAGATGAAATTGGTTCAGTGTACAGTTTATATAGAATAGGATATGATCGAAGAGTCATATCTTTTCACATTCCTAATCGTCTTTTCAAATTACTAATCGAAATGAATATATTAAAAATCCAATAACTGAATTACATTTTCGTTAATAGCAAGTGATCTTAATCACATATTTTATTTGCAGTTTTTATACATTTAGGATCCTCATATCTAAGTAAATAATTAATGTTTCATTTAATTATTGTGAGATATAGAGAATATACTAAGATATATAAATGTTTGCTTATTTTTATTTCTTCCGAGTTAAAGGTTTGTTTTTTAATTCAATTAAAAGTTAGGAGTATTTAAATTCGTTGCATCTTGATTGTTTTTATTTAAAACTTAGGAGGTTTTACAATCAGTTACCAAAAGTTTAAGAAAAATATCATTAATTTGGTCAAAATAATTTATAAGTGAGAAATCTACATTTTAAGTTGTTGGTTAGGTAATTCTAGATTCGACTATTTCTAAATCACAATAGTTATATGTTAACTGGTTGACATGATTATTCGTAAAATATAAGTTTATTGATTTTAAATATGATCTAACCAAAACTACAGAAAAACAAAGCAAATTTTTAAAAAAAAAAACGAAATTCAAAAGCCAACATCAAACAAAGCAGGGGCTCAAAGTTACATAACTAATCTTCCTCTGTCTTCTCCATTATTAATTTCTTAGCACATAACTTCTTAGATGTAGAATTCATGTCATTAAGATCAGCATCTCCTTCCTTACGCTTAGAGCAAGATGTTGAAACATCTCCAGATGAACCCTCTATGTTATGATCAATCAAATGAACCTAATAACAAAATATTTTTAGGTCAATACAATGTCATTAATATATCAGTGCAGTTATAAAATAACAAACTTATACCTCGTAGGTATTAACAGGAGATTTGGTCACAATGGAATCCGCTGTGATCCGTATCTTAAATTTATGGCTGGTTTGTCTGCGTATCCCTATGTTTAGGTAAAGGGTGAAATTTCCAAGGTACCTCCATTGACCAATCTGCAATTTCTTAACACGCTCAAGGAAGAGACCCTTACATGTACACTGAATCTCGGTTCCCTACGATAGCAAAACTTATACATTGTTAAGTAGATAGAAATATAAAATTCTAGAAAACAAATAGCTTTTCAAGAAACACGTACCATCTTATCTTCGACTACGAACTCGAAAGTCTCTTGTCCAGCAAAGTGTTGTGTCCACAAACGAAGAACTTTGACCTCAACCTTCCACCTACAGGAATATGGTGTGATATTGTTCAACAAAGTGACTCTGTTGTTTGTAACCATAGACATAGTATATAAATTTTCTACTGTTAGGTGCGGAGGAATTTAGGTTATACAGGATATAAAGAGAGATTGAATTTTGTTTATATAGGCTATAAGGAGAGATTGCGTGTGAATTTAAGTTATGAAGATCTTCTTGGGATATTCTTTTCTATAAATAATCAATTTATAGCATATATTTTGGATTGAATTTTTTTTTATATTGTATGAGGCAGTATAGGTAACTAACTATGGATGTATTGATGGCTTTTAAAGAAGATATTCTTATAGTTTTTGATCTAAGAAAAATATATTATCCTCGCTAATGTTTATTTTTATGTTTGTTCTGATAAATAAAATAATTTGTGTTTATCTTAATTGTTAGATTTAGTTAAAGTAATTTTAATAAATATGTTAATTACCTAGTGAATAAAAATTTTCGTTGGGCCTCAGAGTTATAGAGTTCAAATAAACACATTAGGGTTTCTGTTACAATTTTTTCCGGAACAAAACAGATTTTTCTCGATCAACTAAAGAAAACTTCTTTCTTCTGACAGTCATTCGCACCTTCACCAAAGAGGAGTTATAGGCTCTATTTTATGAAGATCGTTATTGACAACGACATCATATACAGGTTTGACACACTAAAATTATTTTCAACCGATATATATATTTTGTATGTTTACAAATTGATATTCTTATAGTTTTTGATATAAGGAACATATATTATACTTCTATGAATTATAATTTTATGTTTGTTCTGATAAATAAAATAATTTGTGTTTATCTTAATTGTTAGATTTAGTTAAAGTAATTTTAATAAATATGTTAATTACCTAGTGAATAAAAATTTTCGTTGGGCCTCGTAGTTATAGAGTTCAAATAAACACATTAGGGTTTCTGTTACAATTTTTTTCCGGGAACAAAACAGATTTTTTCTGATCAACTAAAGAAAACTTCTTTCTTCTGACAGTCATTCGGCACCTTCGACCAAAGAGGAGTTATAGGCTCTATTTTATGAAGATCGTTATTGACAACGACATCATATACAGGTTTGACACACTAAAATTATTTTCAACCGATATATATATTTTGTATGTTTACAAATTGATATTCTTATAGTTTTTGATATAAGGAACATATATTATACTTGCGAATTATAATTTTTATGTTTGATCTGTATAAACTTTGAATGTGTTTTTTGGTTTGGCAGGTCAAAAACGTTTTGGAGAAGCAAGACCACTATACGGATCACAAAATTAGACATCGCAAATCCTGACGAAGTGGAACAAAAACGGTTAGTAGATTAAATGATTTGACAATTAGGTGAATGAAAAAACTTAGCATCACATAGGATGTGAGGCTAGTTTTTCTATTTCTTTAACTATATTTGTTAGCGATCATCTAGATTATGTGATCAATTAGGTGACTGAATTATCAGTCATGGATTCTCATTAGATGAGTGTAACTTAGCAGCATTTAGGATTTGGAAAACAAAAAATAAATTGCTCTTAATCAATCGTAGCAAACCTGAACAACTGAACAGATGATTTTGCAAAATAGAACCTATAAATAGAACCAACCCCAATCCATGTCGATCACATCAGATGATCGGTTGTGTCGATCACATCCAAAATAGAACCAACCCCAATCCGTGTCAATGGATTCAATTGAACAGATGATTTTGCAGTTCTCAGGCTGTATGGTAATAAAATAATAAAATTAAAACATTGTAGCTAGAGACCAAATGAAGAAACATTGTATATATCTATATTATTACCTCAACGCTAAGCAAAAGATCAGATATGCTTCTCACGTCTACAACATCCCAATCGTCTTTGACCTTTGTCATCATTTTTTTCTCATTCTTCTGATCAAAGAGAGCTAGGGGAAGATGACTATTCTCAATCCTGATAAACACGTTTAGACAATATATTTATATATATTTAAAATTTTATTAATTTTAAACAATGAGTAACACAATAATAAAATAAATCTAACTTATTTTTTTAAATTCAACAACTTCCTTCATTGTTGGATTGAGAAACAACAGTGACGCATCAAATACATTGGTGATTTGGATTTCTCCTGGATTTTTATATTCAAAATATATGTGAAATACAATTCGAAATCATAATATTCAAAATCATGTTGGATGCATCTGATTCTTTTTTGTAGCATGTATAAATCTGTAAATATAATAACCATCGGAAAAATAATAATATTAGTGTATACCTCTGTATTCTTTGATTTTTGCAAACCTTATCAAACATATTTCAATATCAGCTGTAGTTTCTTCGATATGTTTTTCAAATTTCTCAGCATATTTTCCCCATAAGCAACATGCAACTTCATTACCACTGATAGAACATTATGTAAAGTTAAGCAAAAATATAGTTAAATCAATGTATATACTATCTATATTATTAGAGATCTACATACCTTTCATCACGTAAACGAAAGTTCACTCTTTTGGTGTCAATCCCTTTGACTTGGACCGTGGCTACTGCTGCAAGATCAGTAACTTGTCCTATGACATCTGTTGAAAAACACAATAATTTAGTAACTAAAATAGTCATATACTATGAAGTATAACAAAGTAATTAACATTTATGTATACATACCAATCAGAAAATTGGGTTTACACATTCCATTACCAATCTCCTCGTAGCTAGCCAGATCAAGGAATTCACTATCATTAAGATAATCCGAACGGCTGATCATTGTGCCTGTAAGGATAGTCATCTTGTACTGCTGTTTTGTAGGTCGATATTGACCTCCTGCCCCACCTATTTTAAAAGTGTCAATGACCTTCCATTCACCAATGGGTAAGTAACGCTGAACTCGAACCATCAGTGTTTTTTTGCAAGACGCTTGGATCTTGTCACCCTATCACAAATATAAAACGATTCATTATTACTTAAGTTACGTTACTCATCTATATATATATATATAAGTATCTATATTAAGTGGAATGATCTTACACTTTCGTCTACCAAGACGTTGGTGCTTTGCTTCCAAGAATGAAGCAGTTTCACTGTTAGTCGCCATTCATCTTTGTAAGGTTTGAGATCTTTAATAAGACTCATTTTTTTTGACATGTTTGCTTTGAGAGGTCGATGAGAAGTCAAAAATTGTGTCTCGGTATATATAGATGAGTAAAAGAATCTAGGTTAAGTTGTATCCGCATCTAGTAAAGATATTTGAGAGATATTCTCATTTCTGTTTAGTACAAAATAGTATCTATATGGTATATTTATCGCAATAAATGGTAACCAAGTAATGTAGTTATATTTAATTTTTAGAATTACTTGATTGATTTTTTTAAATTACTTGCGCAGGAATTCAACCGAGTTTACGTGGGGAGGGGTCTAAGATATTACATTCAACACGTGCCTTAAATGTAGGAGAATCTAATTGTATATTTAAAAATCTGTTTTTGAATTCATGATTATCAAAATCGGGCATATTATAATTCGATCTCATCTATGAGATTTTAAATTAAATCAAGTTTATGGACTACATTAATATTTCATTCCGTATGAATGAAGTAATTTTCTTTTTGAAAACATCTAAACCTGTTTCCAAACATACTGATTTTACTAAAAGCTATCCAAGTATCCAAACATATTGATTTTGTACTTCAGCTTTAATAATATAGATGATTAGCCTAATTCGAACCAAACTGTTTTTGGTTACTCTGAGAATATAAATAAATGTATTTATGTTACAATTCAATTGATATTCACTGTTTCTCCAGTACCATTTTAAGTAGTTCACAATGTTATTTCTCAGAAGAAAAATATGATGCTTCGGATTATCTCTTCTGAAGACTGCCAAAGGACCATGACTTTAGCCATTTTCCTTGAACATTATGGTATATCTGGAAAAACAGAAATGATAAGATTTATATCAATAGGACTGGTAACCCACGGGAAATTCTTCGGATACAGGAAGTGGAGGGAGTAGTGTGGCAGGGGCGGATCTATAGTGTACAGGGAGGGGGCAGCTACCCTCACAAAAAAATACATATTAGTTTATGTACATTGCATTTGTAAAGTGATTCTGTAGTTCGGGTGGTTAGTTCCTTCACTTTGTCCCCACTGGTCTTCTGTTTGAACCTCCATCTGACCCCTTTGGCGTGGTTTTTAAATTTTGTTTATGACTTTCTTTTTCTTATTTTTTTCTTTCTTTCCCGTCCACCTTGTGACAAGTTGTTTTTCCTCACGTAGTCACGTTGTCTTTTCTTTAGTCCATTTGTTTCCTTTTGTTTTCATTTTTTTAACACAGCTTTTGTTTTTCCACATAGCAACTTTATTTTTTGTCTTTCAAACTTTCAATATTTTTTTAACAACTTTTTCCATTATTTTTTATTTCATTTTATTTTTTTTTTGAATTCATCTTATAATTCTTTTTAAAATAATAATTTTAGTTTCATTAATTTAACTTTATTTTAAACTATATATATAAATATTTATATAATAATATTAAATACAAATATTATTTATTAATTAATTAAATTTTTGCTTCCACTCAGATTATTTTCTAGATCCGCCACTGTAGTGTGGGCAGAAACTCAACAAACGGTTCCTGAAAGGCATTTACCGGTCGATCTGATGGATTGGCATTCTTTAGGACAATCTCGAATTTGCTTTGTCGATGGCGCATGGACGGAGCATGATAAGTTTTCAGGACATGGCTAGCTTTGCCGAACTGTGGGCTCAAACGAGAAGATGACGAGGGCAATTAATCTCCGAAGAAGCTTATCAGCTTTACATGCAGAATGTGAAGCTTTGATATGGGCTATAGAATATATGAAGAACCTCAATTTCTCAGACGTAGTTTTTGCAACAGACTGTTCTCAATTGGTGAAGATGGTGTCATCACCCGAAGAATGACCAACTTTTGCTACACACTTGGAGGAGTTTCGACACAATAAGACTTTCTTTCATACCTTCAAAATCCGACATATTACAAGGACACATAATCTAATGGCGAACAAGCTTGCATGAAGTGCTAGGAGTTCCCCTTCTACTATGTTCTAGGTCGATTATATGCCTCCGGCTTGGTTTTCTGAACCGGTAGAGCATATTTCATAGTTTTTAGTTTATTGTTGTCAAAAATAAATATGATGCTCCTATACCTTCAGAGATTTCCTTAAATCAGCTTCAAGGAAACAAAATACAGTAAATTCAAATCGATGATCATGGATATACAATACACTTTTGAAATTTTATTATCTAGTAACTCAATACGGAGATCAAACCGCTAATACCGAACTGATAGGTAGTATTAAAAAGTAACTTTATTCTTATTAGGATTAATAGATGAATAAGAACATTTTTATAATTGTTTTTTTTTTTTTGAAAGAGGGCTTACTATAAACTTAAACGGCACAGAAGGCAATGAGTTTGGGCTAGCCCATTACATCAAGTTACCAAAAAATCAAGGATGGGCCTAGCCCTAGAGAAAATATAATTGAACCCATAGAGAAAGTATGAAGAGTCGGGAGATGACGATCAGTTTTGGAACCATCGCTGAAGCATTTTTGAAGAGAGGGAGGGATTTCCTTCTCTGATGCCTGAGATTCTATTCCTGATGAGAAGATCAGCTTGCTTATACAAGGAAGAGGAGGATCAAAATTGATGCCAGTGGTGCCTATTGTTCCGTTCCGTCCATAGAAGATAAATTGCCGCTTCCCAAGCTAGAAGAAGCAGGAGTCGTTCGTGCTTTGGGATAGACAGCGCCTGCATGCAACCTAATTCCGTCGACCAGTTCCGAGAAGGGAGCCAGTGAGCCTGTCGAGCTAATTCCTTCCAAAGACTCCAGGAGAAGGGGCATTCAAAGTACAAGTGGTCTCTTGATTCCATCGGAGCATTACAAAGGATACAGCTTGCGTTAGTTTGAATCCCCCAATTCAGCATTCGGTCTTTTGTAGGGCATCTGTCCAGTACCGTGAGCCAAGTGAGGAAATTGTGGCGAGGGATTCCCCTAGAGGTCCAGACTGCTGCTTTCCAAGGAACTAGAGGTCAGTGGTCCTTGATTAGATCATAAACCATGCCTGTCGAGTAAGACAGCTGAGATGATCCTTGAGGAGACCATTCATATACATCGCTTTCTCCTGATAGTGTGATGGTAGAAAGGTATGCATGAAGAGACAGTTGATTCTCCGACCTTGGATGTGGTAAGCGCCACTGATCATTCCGAAATAGATCCCGAAGGGTTGCTGCTTGATGAATGCCAAGGTTAGAGTTGGGTGGGAGTTGAAGGAACTTCCTAATGTTTCCGAATGGGCTCCAATTATCAGACCAGAACCGAGTGTTGCTCCCATTACCTGGTAAGATCTTAATCCAGCTAAATGCGAAATCCCTGACTCGCAGGTTCTTTTTTGTTCAGAAGAGTGTGATTGTTTCTCCTTGATTGTCCACAGATTATTCACCTGTCCAGAGAGAATGTTTTTGGTGAACCAGGCTACCCAGATAGAGCCCCCTCTAAGAAAAGCAATCACAACAGCTTTATCGAACATGCTCTGTTCCAGAAGACAAGATCTCTGATTCCAAGCCCGCCTTCCTTTTTTGCCAGCGTAACAAACTCCCAGGAAACTTTAGCTGAGTGGTGTCCTTCTAACGTCCCTTTCCAAAGGTAAACACCACAAAGAGAATTTATAATTTTTATGTACTTTTTAGGGATAGTAAAAGTAGCACACCAGAAATTCGAGATGCCGGCAATGACTGAATTGATCAAAACTAATTTTCCCGCAAAAGATAAAGTTTTTGCAGTCCAGCTATTTATCTTGCTCTTCACTTGTTGTATCAGGGGTTCACAGTTGGCAAGCGTGAGTTTCTTTGTGCACAGCGGTACGCCTAGGTAGCGGACATGGAGTGATCCCTGCGTTAAGCCACATTGAGCAAGTATATGTTCGATCTCAAGCTGCTGAACTCCACAAGCAAAGAAACATGTTTTGGAGATGCTCACTGATATTCATGACAGTGCTCTGAAGTGTTCTAAGACCTCAAGAATATTTTTTACTGATCTCAGGGAGCCATCACAAAAGATAAGTAAATCATCAGCAAAACACAGATGTGTTAACTTTGTTTCCTTGCAGGCATAGTGATAATCAAACCTTCCTTCCACTGCAACTTGATCAAGAAGAAGAGACAAGCAATTCATCGCGATGACAAAGAGATAGGGGGAAAGAGGATCACCTTGACGGAGGCCTCTGTTACTCTTGAAATATCCCTGGACCGTTCTGTTGAATTCGACCATAAAGCTCGGGGAAGTGATGCAAGAGTGGACCCATTGGATGAACTGCGGAGGTAAGCTCATACCTTGGAGACAGTTGAAAATGAAGTTCCAGTTCACAGTGTCAAAGGCCTTTGCGATATCCACTTTTAAGGTGATTCTACTTGGACCTTTATTTCTGTGGTAACCATGAATGATCTCTGAAGCTAGCATTGTATTCTCCACCAAGAGCCTTCCTTGAACAAATTCTGTTTGATTGGGCAGAATTAGATCCGGAAGAAGAGGCTTGAGGCGGTGGACCAAGATCTTGGAAATGAGTTTGTACAATGTGTTGCAGCAAGAGATTGGACGGTAATCACTTAACGAAGATGCTCCAGGGTGCTTCGGGATCAGGGAGAGAATAGTTGAATTCATGGCAAGCGAAGGTGGCCCATATAGAAGAAGGAGTTGATTCCTGTGATGACATCAATACCTACTGCATTCCAAGCCGCCTTAAAAAACCCTGAGGTAAGACCAACGGGACCTGGAGATTTATTTGGATTGAGCTTAAACAGAGTTTTCCTGATTTTTTTCCTCTGATGGATGCAGCGTCATAGGATCAAGCAGATGAGAGGGGCATCTAAAGGCAGAGATACTTTGAAACCAGGAAACAGAGGAAGTAGTTGGAGGAGGTGACAACGGTGCGAGTATGCTTTGGAAATGGGAGATAGCTATCAGACCCATTGCAAGGGGGTCTGATATTTGATCACCGTTAGCAACGCAGAAGGAACGAATTGAATTTAGAGAGTTCCTGACCTGAGTCAATCGGTGGAAGAAGGTTGTGTTGCCATCTCCTTCATTCAACCAGTTGATGCGCGAACGTTGCTTAAAGTAGCTTTCCTCTATCACTCGGAGAAAGTTTAGCTTGTCCATCAAAATCTTTTCCTCCTGAAAATTGGCGGGAGAGGGATCAGCAAGAGCTTTAATCTGCACAAGTTGAAGCAAACCGTTAGTTTCTCGAACTCTCTCTTGGATATTTGAAAAATTATCTCTATTTAGTTTTTTAACACTCTTTTTATCTGTTTCAGCTTCCAACAGAGATGAGAGAGGTCCAAACCAGCCCCGCCGCACTGACTCCAACCCGATCCTACCAGCTGGCAAAAGTCCGGGTGTTTCGTAAGGTAGTTAAAAAATTTGAATGGTTTGGTTCCAGATCTAGGGAGGTCTACGGCTAGGTCCAGGATATTTGGGCAGTGGTCTGATATTTCAGGAGCAAGGAAGGAGGCTTGGCTTTGGGAATAGGACGCGATCCAAGGCTGGTTAACAAGGAGACGGTCGAGTTTTTTAGCTATAGGGTTGGAAGGGCATTTGTTACTCCAAGTGAAGCAAGGACCAGAATAGCGAAGATCAAAGAGACCTAGCTGGCTAAGGGTGTTGCGGAAGTCAGTCATAGGGGAGTCGATGTGGTTCACACTGGGGTTCGAGTGTTCAGCAAAGTGATATATTTGGTTGAATTCTCCTCCTACAACCCAAGGGTGGACATCGAGTTGTAAGAGTTGCTGCACATTGAGGAGGTCAACCCAGAGATCAGCTCGATCCGCAGCTAAGTTTGAAGCGTAGATCGCTGTGAAAGTGAATCTATGAGCTCCAGCAATAGTGACCTCGCAAGTTAGGGGTTGACGAGATTGATGGAGGACGGTTACACTTGCTGGTGCTTTCCAGATGATCACTATTCTCCCATCAAGATCAGAGGCGTGGTTTGAGGTATAACTCCAGTCTCTACATACTTTCATCATAACATGGTTCAGTTGGATTTCCTTAATATGAGTTTCCAAAAAAGCTCCAAAAAATACTTGATGATCTCCTATCCATTTATTTACAGGTTGATGCTTATCCGGGTCATTTAGACCTCGGATGTTCCAAAAAAAATGTCTTTGCACTCATAGAGCAAAGAAGCCTCCTCATGAGGATCGTGAGGCTCGTTAGCAGTAGAGACAGCAGGGGGACATGGCAGTACAAGGAGTTTAGGGGGAGAAGGTGAGAAGGCTGAAAAGGTGAATTTAGCGAGGTTAGATGGGTCAGAGGTTTCAGAGATTTTAGTAGCTTTATTTTGGGGTTGCATCAAGCAGGGAGAAAGGATTTAAGAGGGTGAGGGAAGGAGGAGAGTTAGAAGGAGGTCTTTTTAGGGATGGTTTGAGTTTGGGTGGAGAAGACTTTTTAGTGCGGGAGGCTTGGAGGATGGAAGGGTCAGACTCAGGGATAGAGGCTAAAACAAGAGGGGACATGGGAATGGAAGAGCCGGGAGAGGAGGGGTGGTCTGGTGACAGGATTTCAAGGAGATCACTTTCAAAAATTTTCTGATCTTCAGGAGAATCATCCATCGGAGCAGTGGCTTCAGAGTTGGGAACTTCTTTAGTTTTCTGATGCGCTACTTCTTCTGCAGCAGGGTTTTTTCCAGTTGCTTGTTCCTCAGCAGTGTTTGGTACCAGAGGGGGAGCAGTTTCTGTTGGAACAGGAGTTTCTTGAGATTCAGCCTGCTGCTGAGGAGTATTATTTTTCTCCACCCATGTCGGATTTGCTGAAAGACAATCTTTCATAATGTGTCCCAGTTCCCGGCAGTGAGGAATCCAAGGATATGACACTTCAACCGGAATGATCTCTCCATTAGTTCTACGAAGCTCGATTAGCTCAGGCAGGGGTTTTGAGAGGTCTGCATCTATTTTGACGTGAGCCAAATCCAAATCAGTGAGGTTCTTGGTGAATTCATCAGTCTCCTTTGGCTCACCTACCAAACCAGCTGCAAAGCTAAGCCCCTCAAGACTACGCAAATCCAGAGGAAGACCCTTTAGGTGTGCCCAGAGAGGTAACGAAGTAGGGACAGATTACGGAGCTGAATCAGCACTGCTTGTGTTCCAGCTGGAGACTTGAAACATAGCAGTTCCCACATACCAAATTTTTTTCTCAAGAACTTTTGCTCTGATATAATCATTTGGTATTCTGACCATAAAAGAGCGAGCTTTTGGGTTGGTTCTAATGTCAAGCTTTGAACCTTTTCCCCACATAAAGTTTAGCACACTCTGCAGAGCTTGGAAAGAAGGCATTTTTGCAAAGAAGAAACCTTGAATGAAGTCTTTGTGGAGATCAGCTCCTCTCTGAAAAACTTCATCTGGAATTGTTACTTGAGGAATGCCAGCTGCAGAGAAGGTAAGGGGAGCAAGTCGATGTAAGGATTTATTAGTGTTAGCCTTAGCTTTCTGAGCATAGGATTGTGGGGGGAGGGGGGGGGGCTGAGTTTCAGGGGCGGGGAGATTGGGAGGAACAGATCGGGATTGGATGGGAGGTAAAGGGATACGTTTAGTTTTGGGAGTAATTGATTTTTTATTAGTTTGTCTGGGATTATTGGGGTGGATTTTTGTGGAGGAGGGAATTGGGAAAGGGATCGAATTTTTGGGAATATGAACAGTAAAACCCTTGAAAGGGTCAGAGGAAATAGCAGCATTGAGGGTGAGCCCAGAGTCTGCCTGAGCAGGAACGTCTGTAGTAGGTGAGAGATCTTGTGCCATAGAGGAGGCGCAAGCAGTATCAGATATTGATTCAACCTGAGCTGAAGATGCAGTCCCAAAAGCTCGGGAAATTTGCTTCTTTGATAGAGGAGGCGAAACAATAGAAGATTGGAGGGAGGGGAAGTGGTCGGCGGGAAGGGGAGCGGGGTCAGGGGGGTCAGGGAGGGGCGGAGGGGACAACCAGCGGTGGTCGGAGGCGGAAGCAGGGCGGCGGGGCGGTCTGGAGAGAACCAGGGGTTCGCTTTCTCTCTCTCACTCATTTTATAATTGTTGCTTTTTATTTCTAATTATTTATAACATGTTTACAACTATAGATGTTGTGTTCTAGATAACAACCAAACAAACAAAAGCTTGAGCTCATCATTGATCAAACCATCATGCTCGTTTCGTTGGCTAGTTCTCAATCATAGTCTTCGCAGGTTTAGTTTTTTCGTCTTCTTTGGCTCACATCTATCTTATTAAAGTAGAAGTATCTTTTAGATTTGTTTGGAAACAAGAATAACAAGATATATATATATATATATATATATATATATATATATATATATATATATATATATATATATATATATATATATATATATATATATATATATATATATATATATATATATATATATGTGTTGTTTGGAAACATAGATAGCAATATATTAAAAAAAGATAATGGGCTTATGTTATTAAGAAAAAATTGAAAGTCCATTATATTATGAGAGACTATATATCTGGGCCAGATTTTAAATATACGAAATGATCCAATCTAACATGTTTTGTCTAAAATAATCATAAAAAAAAATTTAAACTCTATATACATATCAAAATATTAATTTAAAATTGATTTATATAAAAAATTGATTAAAATATACATATATTAAAAATTGATTTTTACTACAATATTTTCCAATAACCATTATAAAAATATTTTAAATATATATAGAAAAATGCAATTCAAACCCCAATTTCAAACACAAATTTAATTATGGTTTTATATTTTACATTAAGTTTTAAAATATAATATATATGATGGTACGTATAAAATACTATTAATTATATGATTACTTTTATGCAGTGTTCTAAAATACGGTCTAGAAACGTCTAGCGTCTAGCGCCTATCTGATAGCGTGATGCGGTTTCCGTTATACAGTATTTTATGCGGACTTATATAATTCGGGCGTATAATAGCGTTTAAACGGACATTATGCGGTCTACGCGGACGCCTAGACGGATTTTGAACATTAATATTCAAAAAAATTATTAATATTATTATTATATTACATTAATGTTATTATTTATATTAAATTTACTTATTTTATGTGTTTATGTGATTGTAGATATTAGCTTAATTATTGCAAAATCATTTTAAATTTGTCATATTTATATATTTAAAATG
This sequence comes from Brassica carinata, assembly GCA_016771965.1. Lineage (NCBI taxonomy): Eukaryota > Viridiplantae > Streptophyta > Magnoliopsida > Brassicales > Brassicaceae > Brassica > Brassica carinata. The sequence continues at coordinate 42,939,740 of CM028692.1, forward strand.
ATTTTAATTTTTATAATTTAAGACTATTTATATATTTCAAACTATATACTTATACAAAAAAATTATTTTAAATATATTTATAATGTATGTATATTAATTTTATATTTATATTTTGTATAAAATTATATATCCGTATATACCCCGTTTAGGCCCCTATTTATATGCTACTATACTATCTATCACAGAATGAGCTTCTAGCGATTTTAGAACACTGCTTTTATGATGGTACATATAAAATACAATTAATTATATGATGACACATATATGATATATAATAGTGACATGAAAAATAAATAGCAACATATTTTGAAAAATAGTATGTGTAATATTATATTATATTTATAAGAAAAACAAAATAACATTTAATACAAAATAATAATAACACGGTCTACTTACGAACAAGGTTTACAAAAATTTAGAATATATATAAAATAGATTTTTAAACATAATTAAAAACTAAAAAAAGAGTTATATATTGGTTAAACCAGTGGTTCAATAGATACCAGGTTCCAGCTTAGTGCTTTTTTGCGTGTTTTATTGGGTTTTTAAATTCTCTTTTTTTTCACAAAACCCGAACCAAATTTATCTTGGGACACCGGATTTTCTGGTTCAACGTGGATCCGGATCGGGTTTCAAAACACTGTTTACAATAGATATATATTTATTTAAAAGAGAAAGTAAACACCCGTGCGGATGCACAGGTCAAAATCTAGTTAGAGTTAAACCAGAACAAGAACATGTCAGTCAACAAGAGAAGTAAAAGACAATGTTTGCTTTGAGACATCTTATATGCTAATTAAAAACTATAAATTTCAAACCACGTTGTGTTAATACAATCTTTGTAGCGAGCAGCCAAAATGTGATCTTCACCTCTACTCATTTTTATATTTACCTCTATAATAACATCAAGACTCAAATTCATTCAAATAAATTTATTCTTCTGAAATAAAAATCGCTATTTTCTTTTATATCAGGGGAAAATTAACACTACTCAACTTTTTATTTTTAAAAAAATTATATTTTAAAAAAATAAATCAAAGTAAATTTTCATTTCTATTATAAAGTTTTTATTTTATTTTATAAGATAAAATAATAAAATATTGTATATCGGAGATGGTCAAGAAAGCTAACAAATTGGAGTAACTCTTCTAAATGTGTTTATTCGTTGGGCCTTAACAAAATGAAAGGCTAAGCCCAAACATAGAAAGGGATAGAATAAACAAGAGGAGAGAAAGAGCACAGAGAGCCAAACAGAAATAATTCGGGATTAGGTTTAATCTCTCTCCCAAACTCCGCCCTATCTCTCTCTCTCCGCCGCGCGCAACTATAACCGCTACCTATATACACACACACACACTGGTCCTGCTTCTCAGCTATCATGAGCGGTCAAACCTCTTGCAATGACCGTACGAGAACGTACTGGACCCCAACGATGGAGCGTTTCTTCATAGATCTAATGCTCGACCATCTCCACAGAGGCAACAGAACCGGCCACACTTTCAACAAGCAAGCCTGGAACGAGATGCTCTCCGTTTTCAACTCCAAGTTCGAGTCCCAGTACGACAAGGACGTGCTGAAGATCCGGTACACGACTCTGTGGAAACAGTACAACGACGTCAAGAGCCTTCTTGATCACGGCGGGTTCTCTTGGGACCAGGCTCATGAGATGGTGGTCGGAGATGAGAGTCTGTGGAGCTGTTATCTCAAGTCTCACCCTGAGGCGCGTGCCTACAAGACGAAGCCTGTGTTGAATTTTAATGATCTGTGTTTGATCTATGGGTATACGGTTGCAGATGGGAGGTACAGTAGGTCAAGCCATGATGTAGAGTTTGAAGATGACATCAGTGGAGTCAACATTGGTGTGTTCTTGCTCTTTCTTGATTTTTATTACAAACTGTGTTTTGTCTGTAGGTGAAAGTAGTAGTGGAAGTCTTGTTCTGTCGAGAAGTAGTAGGTCCTCTTTGTTTACTGATATTTTTCTGTAGCTTGTAGTTAGTTTTGTGTTTAGGCCTAATGACAGGTGGAACAACTGCGGTGCAGGTTTAATAGTAACAAAAATATATAAATAGATATGTAAAGATTTTTGTTACTGTGACGGATTGTTGCTTTTAATTATTTCTGCTGCAAGTTCTCTTTGTATAACATTTCTTACCAAACAAGAAAAGAAAAAAACTTACACTGTGTGATGATTTCTATGTTCTGTAGGTGAAAGTAGTAGTGGAAGTATTGTTATGTGGAGTAAAGAAACCTCGAAAACCGAGTGGACTCCGGTGATGGACCAATACTTCATCAGCCTTATGCTTGATCAAATCGGAAGAGGTAACAAGACTGGTAACGCTTTCAGCAAACAAGCCTGGACAGATATGCTAGCTTTGTTCAACGCTAGGTTCAGCGGTCAGTATGGGAAAAGAGTTTTACGGCATAGGTACAACAAGTTGTCTAAATACTACAAGGACATGGGAGCTATCTTGAAACAAGACGGGTTTTCGTGGGACGAAACTCTGCAGATGATAGCTGCTGATGATGCCGTTTGGAACTCTTACATCAAGGTTTTGAAACTCTTTACTTTTGTAATAAATCTTTTGATCTGAAATCTTAGATGTAATGATGTGTGATGAAAAGCAGGAGCATCCACTTGCTAGAACATATAGGATGAGGTCGTTACCTAGCTACAACGATTTAGACATAATATTTGCTAATCCAGTCCAAGGCAAAGATGATGATGCTTTGCCAGATGAGACTAAGGCGAGCCAGCAGGCGCAGAGTTCTGATCGTACAAGGACGTTTTGGACGCCGCCAATGGACAACTATCTGATCGATTTGCTATATGACCAAGTGAACAAAGGGAACAGAGTTGGGCAGACTTTCATAACGAGTGCTTGGAACGAAATGATCACATCATTTAATACCAAGTTCGGATCTCAACACGGCAGAGACGTTCTGAAGAACCGGTACAAACACTTGAGGAGGTTGTACAACGACATCAAGCTTCTTCTCGAGCAAAGCGGGTTCTCGTGGGATGCAAGGAGAGATATGGTGGTTGCAGATGATAGCGTTTGGTATCCATATATAAAGGCATGCAACATTCTTTCCCCTTTAGAGATATCAGTTATATATATATATATATGTGTGTGTGTGTGTGTGATTAAATGAAACGTGTGCAGGGGCATCCAGAAGCTCGACCATATCGAGTCAAAACTATTCCAATTTACCCAAATCTTTGCTTCATTTTTGGTAAGGAAGTGTCTGATGGGAGATACACACGCTTGGCTCAAGCTTTTGATCCCACTCCAGCAGAAACTGTGCGTATAAACGGTTAGCTTTCTATATACTTTTGATTCATTAAGCTGTGTATGTAAGACTACTGCTACTGAAGAAGTGTTCCATTTATATGAATCCTTGGCAGAAAGTGAAAGCGAAGATGGATTCAAGGATAATTTCCAGGTGGTGCTAGCCGGTGAAGAGAAAGATGATTACCTCTGTAGCAGCAGTGGCCCTCCTTCTGTGGAATGGACACCGGTCATGGACCGATGTCTCATTGATCTGATGCTTGAGCAGGTCAACAGAGGAAACAAGGTTGGTGAGACATTCACAGAACAAGCTTGGGGGGAGATGGCAGAATCCTTCAATGGAAAGTTCGGAATGCAGGCTGACATGTTTACGCTGGAGAATCGTTACATACTGATGATGAAAGAGCGTGATGACGTCAACAGTATCCTTAATCTTGATGGCTTTGTTTGGGATGGAGAGAAGCAAATCGTAGTTGCAGAAGATGAACATTGGGAAGCTTATATTAAGGTAAGGAGGCTATCTAATGTTGTTTTCTTTGAAGGTGTGTGTGATTCTGAGAGATTAGTGTCTGAATTTTGGCAGGAACATCCAGATGCAACTATATATAAAGGTAAAACATTGGATAGTTACGGTGATTTGTGCAAGCTGTATGAACATCTCTCACACGAAGGCTTCAACTGTGAGAATCTCATGATAGAGTTGGATAACTATGGCCAAGAGATTGATATAGTTGATGACTTTAGTTCTACTCAAAAGCAGCATTGTAAGCGAGCCAACCCAGTTCCACATCTCGGGATAAATGCACGCAAGGCTCAGAAGACGGGAGTGGAGACGATGAGGAAGCCTCTAAGTGAGACAGAAGGTGATGGCGATGGTTACGTGAAGGCCATGCCTCAGGCGGATAATTTCACAAGAATACATCACGCCATTGATGCACTGCAAGCTTTACCAGATGTGGATGATGAGCTTCTACTGGATGCTTGTGATCTTTTAGAAGATGAGAAGAAAGCAAAGACGTTCTTGGCTTTGGACGTCTCTTTAAGAAGGAAATGGCTAGTGAGGAAGCTCCGTCCTCCTTCGTCTAACGTTTAAGCAGTGTGTGTCTCTCTGTTTTCTACCCAAATTTGTAACCACAGCAGAATAGTTTATGTAGTTGTAAAAGTATGTGGTGATCTTAGATACACAATCAAAAGCACAGTTTAGATTAAATGCAGAAGTTGAGTAGTGTATTAACTCTGAAAAATATTTATGGGTTTTATATAGTATATGATACATTTAAATAATTTTAGTTTACATATCTATTAAATAGGCTTCTTACTCACATGATTTATGGCCATTTGTATTTTCTTATAACAAAAGTTTTAAGCCATTGGTCACAAAAACTTTCAATATGGAGGTTACAAAAGTTTTAGTAATTTATAATCATTTTTAAAAACTCAAAATATATCATATATAAAAATATAGATTTTAATATATGGTTAATATGATTGCTTATTTATTTTAATAATATAAAATTAAGAAAAAATGAAAATATATACATAAATTGTTATTAAATCTTAATTAGTCAATAACATTAGTTGTCATATTTATTTCAAATCATATAAAGTAATTCTTTAGCTTTTATTTAAAGAAATAAAAATGAATATTTACTTGTGAACACTTGATTAATGAATGGTCCATCATATTATATACAACAACATGATTTGTAAATTTTCTAGTAAATAAAAGCTTTTTAAATAGATGGTGTAAAAGAACATGTAGAAATGACACATCATCGAGAATACAATATTACAACTTAAAAATGTTCATTTTTAATATAAAAGGATTATTATTTTGATTAAAAGCATTGCTAGTTTGTAATAATAACCTTGAGATTTAACCAGAAATGAAAATTGGAAGTCAAGAACATAAGAGCATGAGTACTGGTAGAAGACTTGTGTGCCTCTCAAGTAATAGTATTGTTTTTGTTTTGTAATTTTTAAAAAAGAAAATATGAACCATTGATTAAGTGACACATGTAAAAAACAGTTCTCAAAATTCTTAGGGCATTATTATTGGGTGGTCCTTGCTGTGTCTTTAGGGAGGGAGGACCACAAATTGCAAAAACCAAGAAGAACAAAGAGAGAGAAGTCGTTAGATAGGGACGTTTCGCTTCTGGCTCAAGATTGCTTACGGGCCCACGACACATAGTGGCCATGATCTTCATTTTAAAAAATAAATAAAACAGAAAACAAAAAGAAAAAAGATTCTAAGGACCAAACTAAAGTCCCCACCTATATTCTTGCCCTTAGAGCCGCTGTATGAAAAGAAGTTGTTCTTTCCATTTTCTTCCTTTGCTCTTACTTTATTTATTTAATTGGCAATACCAGTTCTAATTCATAACATGGATGCTCTAAAGTAAGGTAATTTTATTTGGTGAAATTTAAAGTAAAGAAAGAGAGCATAGTGCATTGGATGAAGAGAGAGAGGGTTTCATTTGAAGGACAAGTCAAAACCGTAGCATGCTGGTACGTTGCTGCTTTGCGTGTTTGACAAAAGTGACAAGGCTTAACTATGGTTAAGGATTAACTCTACCTCCTATGGTTAGTTGTCGCTTTAGTGAGAGAAACCGTCACCTCTGCAGCATATGGCGCTGTGGCAGGAGCTATTTTCGGCGGTATAACAGGAATTGTCCTGACCCCTCTGCTCCGGCGTCACTTTCGAGCCATAGGCCTACCCCCACTGAGTCGAGCTCAGGTTTTTTTCATAAACCCCATTTTCCAAGTTATTTCATTAATTTCTAATCAAAAAGTGAATAATTTGGTTTCGTGAAATCAGAATACTCTTATCGGTTTTCGGGACTGTGCAGCATACACCGCTACAGGGTTTGGTATTGAATCCATGTTGAGAGGCGAAGATGATATTAAGTACCGGTGAAAGTTTCATTCTTTCGCCAAACTTTTTACTTCTTTTTTTATCCTGTTTATGCACTTTCCTTAGCTGAGAAATCTTTAAAGTTGTTTTCGCTAATGTATATGCTTTTCTAAATGTGTTCTCTGGTTGATGATATTGATTGACGAAACCCTGTTTATGTTTTGACTGAATAGACTTCGTTATCTGATTTTGGGTTTTTTTTTTTTTTGACAAAACTCTGCAGCTTGCTCTTAGCATCAGGTGCTGGGTTGGCATACACTTTTCTGAGACACGGCTTCAAAGCCCATCCTTTCCACGCACTCTCCTACGTTGCTGCTTTCACTTGTGTGTCAGGACCAACGTTTCAGGTGATTGATCGTTCATTGATCAACCACAGGATTATATATCTTTCTTCTTTACTTAACAAGGTTTTTGTTTTTTCCTTCAGCTGAGGGAAACACTCAGAGCAAGAAGTGAAGATTCCACCAGGGGCAAAGGCTTTTGATACTTGAGATCATATCAAGAGGTTTGAATATAAAAGCTTCTCTACTCTCACATGGATCAAATATAGGAATAGAATCCGACCATGCTCTGTTGTTTTGAGTGCAGGTACCCTAACCGCGAGTAAGGAAAGCAGTAATTTGACGACCCCTATACCCTTTTGTCTAATATGGTGGTAGTGATTTAGAATCCTGGAGATTAGTTTGTAATAATAACCTTAAGACTTAACCACCTATGAAAAGTCGAAGCGAAGAACATAACATAACTATTTTCACTGAAATTTTATTTCTGCTCAAGTAAAAATAACTTTATTGAAATATCAAACCCGAACCTCGTAGACTAACATCCAACCATCTCTTCAATCATTTACCCCATTTGAGGAGTGAGATAATTCTTCCAATCACCAACTTCACCTTTCCCTAAAGAACACATTAGTATCTACACAGACTACACCAACTCTATCGTCCCATTGTTATAAATCTCCAAAATGCTCAAACTACGGGGAATGGACAATTGCGGATGATAGCGTTTGGTATCCATATATAAAGGCATGCAACATTATTTCCCCTTGTGAGATATATCAGTCATATATTAGGTGTTTAGTTCTGCCCACAAGCAACATTGTAAGCGAACCAACTCAATTCCACATCTTGGGATAAATGCACGCAAGGCAGAAGACGGGAGTAAAGGTGATGAGGAAGCCTCTAAGCGAGACTGAAGGTGCTGACGGTGGTTACGTGAAGGCCATGCCTCAGGAGGATAATTTCACAAGAATACATAGCGCCATTGATGCACTACAAGCTTTAACAGACATGGATGATGAGCTTCTACTGGATGCTTGTGTTCGTTTGGAAGATGAGAAGAAAGCAAAGACGTTCTTGGCTTTGGACGTCTCTTTAAGAAGGAAATGGCTAGTGAGGAAGCTCCGTCCTCCTTCGTCTAACGTTTAAGCAGTGTGTGTCTCTCTGTTTTCTACCCAAATTTGTAACCACAGCAGAATAGTTTATGTAGTTGTAAAAGTATGTGGTGATCTTAGATACACAATCAAAAGCACAGTTTAGATTAAATGCAGAAGTTGAGTAGTGTATTAACTCTGAAAAATATTTATGGGTTTTATATAGTATATGATACATTTAAATAATTTTAGTTTACATATCTATTAAATAGGCTTCTTACTCACATGATTTATGGCCATTTGTATTTTCTTATAACAAAAGTTTTAAGCCATTGGTCACAAAAACTTTCAATATGGAGGTTACAAAAGTTTTAGTAATTTATAATCATTTTTAAAAACTCAAAATATATCATATATAAAAATATAGATTTTAATATATGGTTAATATGATTGCTTATTTATTTTAATAATATAAAATTAAGAAAAATGAAAATATATACATAAATTGTTATTAAATCTTAATTAGTCAATAACATTAGTTGTCATATTTATTTCAAATCATATAAAGTAATTTTTAGCTTTTATTTAAAGAAATAAAATGAATATTTACTTGTGAACACTTGATTAATGAATGGTCCATCATATTATATACAACAACATGATTTGTAAATTTTCTAGTAAATAAAAGCTTTTAAATAGATGGTGTAAAAGAACATGTAGAAATGACACATCATCGAGAATACAATATTACAACTTAAAATGTTCATTTTAATATAAAAGGATTATTATTTTGATTAAAAGCATTGCTAGTTTGTAATAATAACCTTGAGATTTAACCGAAATGAAAATTGGAAGTCAAGAACATAAGAGCATGAGTACTTGGTAGAAGACTTGTGTGCCTCTCAAGTAATAGTATTGTTTTTGTTTTGTAATTTTAAAAAGAAAATATGAACCATTGATTAAGTGACACATGTAAAAACAGTTCTCAAAATTCTGCGATTATTATCGGTGGTCCTTTCATTCGGTTTTGGGAGGAGGACCACAAATTGCAAAACCAAGAAGAACAAAGAGAAGTCGCTAGATAGGGACGTCTTGCTCTGGCTCAAGATCGCTATTTGTTTACGCGACCAATTACATATATTTTTTCATTTTTAAAAAAAATAAATAAAACAGAAAACAAAAAGAAAAAAGATTCTAAGGACCAAACTAAAGTCCCCACCTATATTCTTGCCCTTAGAGCCGCTGTATGAAAAGAAGTTGTTCTTTCCATTTTCTTCCTTTGCTCTTACTTTATTTATTTAATTGGCAATACCAGTTCTAATTCATAACATGGATGCTCTAAAGTAAGGTAATTTTATTTGGTGAAATTTAAAGTAAAGAAAGAGAGCATAGTGCATTGGATGAAGAGAGAGAGGGTTTCATTTGAAGGACAAGTCAAAACCGTAGCATGCTGGTACGTTGCTGCTTTGCGTGTTTGACAAAAGTGACAAGGCTTAACTATGGTTAAGGATTAACTCTACCTCCTATGGTTAGTTGTCGCTTTAGTGAGAGAAACCGTCACCTCTGCAGCATATGGCGCTGTGGCAGGAGCTATTTTCGGCGGTATAACAGGAATTGTCCTGACCCCTCTGCTCCGGCGTCACTTTCGAGCCATAGGCCTACCCCCACTGAGTCGAGCTCAGGTTTTTTTCATAAACCCCATTTTCCAAGTTATTTCATTAATTTCTAATCAAAAGTGAATAATTTGGTTTCGTGAAATCAGAATACTCTTATCGGTTTTCGGACTGTGCAGCATACACCGCTACAGGGTTTGGTATTGAATCCATGTTGAGAGGCGAAGATGATATTAAGTACCGGTGAAAGTTTCATTCTTTCGCCAAACTTTTACTTCTTTTTATCCTGTTTATGCACTTTCCTTAGCTGAGAAATCTTTAAAGTTGTTTTCGCTAATGTATATGCTTTTCTAAATGTGTTCTCTGGTTGATGATATTGATTGACGAAACCCTGTTTATGTTTTGACTGAATAGACTTCGTTATCTGATTTTGGGTTTTTTTGACAAAACTCTGCAGCTTGCTCTTAGCATCAGGTGCTGGGTTGGCATACACTTTTCTGAGACACGGCTTCAAAGCCCATCCTTTCCACGCACTCTCCTACGTTGCTGCTTTCACTTGTGTGTCAGGACCAACGTTTCAGGTGATTGATCGTTCATTGATCAACCACAGGATTATATATCTTTCTTCTTTACTTAACAAGGTTTTGTTTTTCCTTCAGCTGAGGGAAACACTCAGAGCAAGAAGTGAAGATTCCACCAGGGCAAAGGCTTTTGATACTTGAGATCATATCAAGAGGTTTGAATATAAAAGCTTCTCTACTCTCACATGGATCAAATATAGGAATAGAATCCGACCATGCTCTGTTGTTTTGAGTGCAGGTACCCTAACCGCGAGTAAGGAAAGCAGTAATTTGACGACCCCTATACCCTTTTGTCTAATATGGTGGTAGTGATTTAGAATCCTGGAGATTAGTTTGTAATAATAACCTTAAGACTTAACCACCTATGAAAAGTCGAAGCGAAGAACATAACATAACTATTTTCACTGAAATTTTATTTCTGCTCAAGTAAAAATAACTTTATTGAAATATCAAACCCGAACCTCGTAGACTAACATCCAACCATCTCTTCAATCATTTACCCCATTTGAGGAGTGAGATAATTCTTCCAATCACCAACTTCACCTTTCCCTAAAGAACACATTAGTATCTACACAGACTACACCAACTCTATCGTCCCATTGTTATAAATCTCCAAAATGCTCAAACTACGGGGAATGGACAATTGCGGATGATAGCGTTTGGTATCCATATATAAAGGCATGCAACATTATTTCCCCTTGTGAGATATATCAGTCATATATTAGGTGTTTAGTTCTGCCCACAAGCAACATTGTAAGCGAACCAACTCAATTCCACATCTTGGGATAAATGCACGCAAGGCAGAAGACGGGAGTAAAGGTGATGAGGAAGCCTCTAAGCGAGACTGAAGGTGCTGACGGTGGTTACGTGAAGGCCATGCCTCAGGAGGATAATTTCACAAGAATACATAGCGCCATTGATGCACTACAAGCTTTAACAGACATGGATGATGAGCTTCTACTGGATGCTTGTGTTCGTTTGGAAGATGAGAAGAAAGCAAAGACGTCTTCTTTATCTGCCTCTGTCTCTCCCACTGTATCAGAAACAAGAAGCATCACTTAGGAAAATAACTCAATACCTGAAGAACTGCAATGCATAACTCAATCTTTCCATGACATTCAGTGGTTATTCCATGTTCACTAGTCATTGATACAAGAAATGAATGTAAACTGGGAAATAAAGAGATTCAAAATTTCTTTTACTAAACTAAACTCAATAATTTCAAAAATAATAATTAACTAGATTTTGATCCGCGCTTAGAAAGCACGGGTTTTTTTTGAGGTTTTACATTATAAATAAATTGAATATAAATTAGTATGGTTTGTTGTATATTATTATGTTATAAAGTCGTATTAAATTGGATAAGAATTTTTTTTGTAAAATTAGTTTATTTAAGATTTTGTGTGTACATTCTTATGTAACTTTCTTTTAAGCATGAGGATTTTTCCAGTTCTAAAACAACACTGAGAAACCAACACAAAATATAGGTTTTGGTCTCGGATCGCGGACGTATTAGATTTTTTTGGACCCGTGGATCTACGTTCGAATCTGGATATCCAAAGTAAAGAAATGTTTTGTGTATATTATGTAATAATTGGATATTTTAGTTATGTTTTCAGTATTTCAGATATTTTTAAAAAATTTGGGTTCACATTTTCGATTATATTTTTGGGTTTCATCTTAATTTTCAAATTTTTAAAAATATATTTCGACTACTCGAATAAAACTTTGAATATTTTTGGTTTATCAGTAATATTTCAAGAGAAAATGTAACAAATCTATCTTTGGCTATTTTTAAAAAATAGTTTGAATTTGTGAAATGTTATATGTGGCTCTATTATTTAATAATGCATGTTGGAAACTAAAATTTAAGAAATATATTATATTTCGGTTGTGTTATTTTTACCAAAAAATATGAATATGGAATAAAATGTTTATATTTATTTTATATAAAAAGGTTAATATGATTTTTTATAAAGGTTGGACTAAAATATTTAATTTTGAAATTCTTAACCCATAAACACAATAAAAATGGCCCAACATGAATATTGTAAATAAAGTCCGTATGCTAACTAAATTTTTCAGGAATGAAAAAACTAAGTTACATTATCAAAAAAGTTACCAAGCATTGAATGTTGTATATAAAGAGAATGTCGTACATAAAGAGAATTTAATGTCCTATAGTTAGCGAAATATAAGAGAAGATCAAATAATTAATTGGTCACATAGTGTTATAATATTTAGGGTAGGGGAAGATCAAATAAAAAGGAAAGTGTCCAAAACAACTTTCAAAGGTAGATTTATTTAAACTCTTTCCCTTTTAATAAAGTAGATAGATTATGATCCACACTTCAAAAGCGTGGGTTATTTTAAATTATAATCAAATTTGCATTTTAAATAATATTTTTGGTTATTGTACATTATTGTGTTACAAATATATCGAATAAGATAATTTTTTAAAAAATTTATACCGTTTATGAATTAGTTTATTTGAGATCTTTTATGTACACTCTTATGTAATTCTCTCTTAGGCATAGACATTTTATCCGGATTCAAAAACTTGAATCAAAACTGATTTTAAAAAATAGGTTTGGATTTGATTCGGATCCAGAACAAAGTACCTATTGGATATATTTTGGACCCGCAAGTCTTTGTTTAGTCTATATCCTACCCAAGACCGATTGGGAGTCCAAAGTACTCAAAATATTTTGTGTATATTAGGTATATTTAGATATTTTGAATATGTTTTCTTTATTAAGGATAATTTTTAATTTTCAGGTTTGGGTTTTCGGTTTTAGTTTCGTGTCTCAGGTAATATTTCAAAAAAGGATATTCACATAAAATTTTAGGTAAAATTTTGGACCTTTTTGAATATTTGGATATTTTTGAATATTTGTTTGAGTTTTCAGATATGTTGGTGTCAATATTTTTTGGGTTTTCGAGCATTTTTTCGGTTTTCTTCTGATTTTTTTGTGGTAAAAAGTATATATAATTATGTTGTCCAAACATATAATATACTTTTTCATTATAGTGCTTCTTTCTGTAGACTCTAAAATAATGTTTTATCATAATTACATATCTTATGATAAAAAATTGATTAGTATTGAGAACTGCTAACTTAATATTAGATCAATTATTGTTTTCTTGTAGTGTTCCTTTTAAATCGATTAATAAAAACAATACATAAGCAAAGTAATATTCCTTAAAAACAGGAGTATATATATTTTGATTGATTAAGGTAACTTATTGCTGGACTAAGTGATTGTTAGAGAAATTTTAGGCTATATATATTGTTAGTCAAATATTATGATAAGACCAAAATAATTTTTAAAAAGGAAAGGGTTCAAAACAACTTTCATAGGTATATTTATTAAAATTCCTTCTCTTTTAATAAAATAGATTAATGCTTTTGTAAACTCAGAAATTGATATTTCAAGAGAATGAAAACTTGTTATCTCATTATTTTAAACAATATCAAGAGCAACTAGATAAAATGTAATTTTAAATTATGTAACACGATGGAAATAGAAAATCACTGTTCTAAAAACATATAATTACAAGTTTAATAATTATAATTGTTACAATTCAGAAAAATCGTAAGTCAATCAATATAACTATAAAACTAAGCATAGTATGTAATAATATAATTATACAATATGAAAATCTGAATATGTAATAATATAATTAGTGATTAGATTTATTATAAAATTTGCACGTTTACCTTAAAAACTGATGGGAAATGCTTTATTGAACCCGCACTTGAATCCCAATTATCTTTAGTTATTTAAAAAGATACATAAAAAATCTTAACTCAGTTACTTAGATATATATGGTATATATGTTTTGAAATCTCTACCATAATTATTATTTTTCGTTTAATTTTCTTACCATAGTAATGTAATATTATTACTCAACCTTCTACCATAAATACAAGTATAAACTCTGAAAATTTGGACTAAACGTATATGAGATTATTTAAATATTTACCATATAGCATAATACTACCAATTTGCAGGTTTGGCCAAATTGTTCTTAATTGTTTGAAAAGGTTTATTAAGTTGACAAAAAATATTTTGAATATTTTTTGGCATCCAATTAACTTAATTATTTCAATACATTGCAATTTTTTTTTAAAAAATATTTATGCATTATTAAAGAACATGATAAATAACGTTGATACTTGCAAAATAAAATGATTACATTTCAAATTAATATAATGAAAATCCATTTGTATATTTTCTTCGATCAAAGTTTATTTGTATATATAACGCATAAAATTTATAAATCGAAAGTTGAGTATTAATATAACACCCTATGATTAACCTGATTTAAACCAAACAGTAATTGGTTACTCTTGAATATAACGATTTGTATTTACATTACAGTGCAATAGATATTTACTGTTTCTCTGATACCCTTTAAGTAGTTCATATTGTTCACTTCTTAAAAGAAAATTTTGCTGCTCCGGAGAGTTCCTTAAATCGGCTTAGATGAAACAAAATATAGTGAAATCAGATCGTTGATTATAGATAAAATATAAATACTTTTAAGATTAGGATTATCTAGTAACTAGTTATGTAGATCAAGCCGCTAATATAACACTGATAAGTAATATTTAATAAAATAAGAAACTCATTCTTATTTTTATTTATAGATAAACAATCAATTTTAACTGTTTCTTTTTTATTTCTAATTATTAAAAACTCCATTATTTTGCCACCTCTCTATGTAAATTATACAAGTTGGGTTCACACAAATTAGAATAAAATGATATATAAATTACCAAAACTAAATTAGTATATTCTATGCTTTAGTAAAATAGTTTAGTAAATCCATTATCTAACCACATAAAATACAAATTGAGATTTGTTAATATAAAAATAGATAAAGCCATGGTTTATGTTTAAAAACCAAATAATGTGAAAGCTCTAGTTATCCAGACAAAGCAAATAAAAGTAAATATGATTATAATGTGTTATATAACTTTTGTAAACCCAAACTTTTGGAAAAACAAACTGAAACCAAATAGATATTTTAACTGAACATGACTATGTGACATTTATGGCGGAAGATGAAAAAACAAAACCATAAAATTCAATCAGCATTACATAAAAACATTAATTTTTTTTTTTGCACAAACATAAGCACTTAAACAAACGAAAACATCAACATTTGTATCCCAATAACAGAAAAACACAAACACAAATAACATTTTTTTTGAACACATACAAACACAAATAACATAAAACCACAATTTTAATTGTTTCGGGCGTCCATATGGCCACAAAATTATTGTAAACACAAATACAAGACAAATAAGTTTTCAAGTTTGCCTAGGAAATTTTCTTAAGCAAACATCACACAACAGTTATGAATAAACTGTGGAAGTTCAGCACCAGCACACCAATGTTTTAATTCTTCCCAGTGCTGCTCTTTCACATCTGGAGAAGGACGGCATAAGTAGACTTTTGTTGTCCCATTCCGAGAATGAGAAGTTCCAACAACCAGAAGTCTATCTCCCAGCGATTTAAACGCAACCCCCCAACCAAAGACCGTATTTGCGCTCACAGGGACAGCACCAAGTTTCTTCCAAATGTTTGTGTTTATATCATATACGCGAAGCTCGTTCAAAGATGTTTCCAACATGTATAGATTGTCATCAACCACAGCAATAAGGGGCGGAGATTGGGAAGGCATAATGAATGTCACGTCTTTTAGCATATCAGGTATCAACTCCCAAGAATTTGTCGCTGCATCATATCTTTCTCCACAAGTGAGGTGTTTATCATTCTCATCTCGGCCACCGAGAACGTAAAACTTTCCACGCAAGAAACATCCTGAGCTGAACTGCCTTGCTTTATGCATTCCATTAATCATAGCCCACCTTTTTGTATCAGCATTATACTTTTCTACAGTTCGCACAACAACAGGGTTACCATTATCATCCATTTGAATGCCTCCTGCAAAAAATGCAGTTTTTCCATAGCTAGCAGAACCGTACATGACCCTCGGTGTGATCATTGAAGGACCTTTGAACCACTTATGATTCTCTAGCTCGTAACGAAACACCACAATTCCCTCTATTTCTCTCCCTACGACAATTAGTTGAGTACCCACACTAATTGTTTCTTTATCGCTGTAGAAAAAGCAATAGTCAGAAGAAGGAATTTTAGGAAGTCTTCGAAAGGTTTTAAAATCCTTATCAAACATTTCCCAGTCAGATTCAGCCCCTGAATGCATAATCACATAGGGTTTCACAAGTCCCCTTTCTTGTCTCACACTGAAGATTTCACGGCTCTTTAACAACTGCAAAAATTTCTTGTTAAGAAACTGCAATTTCCAGTATTCGAAGCATGGCATACGAGCAATAATCTCGACCTCGAGCTCGTACAAAAGCTTATGATCAACATAACATGCATCATGAGGTTTTAAACCTGCAAGATTCTGAAATGCTTTTGTAATTTCTCCTTTTTCTACCTCATCCAAATCAAAACAAGGTTTCAAATTCAGGTCAGGTATGTTGGTTTTAATGCCAACAATTGAAATCTTCCTTCTTTCAGACTGTCTCAAGCTTGCTCCATCTTTAGGAGCCTGGTCATCTCTTAGCATTAGCATATCTCGATTTATTTTTGTCCTTTCTTTTGACATCATTTCCTGTGAATTCCAAAATAATACTATGAAGAACATCACTCAATTGCAAGAATGTGACAGAAAAATTTACTGCATATAATTAAAACTAGGTGTTTTCCTACACTATGTGCAGTGATAAATTTTTAATTTTTAATATATTAAAAATAAAATTATATTATTTTTTTTACTAATATTTTAATATAAATTTTAATTTAATTGAATAAAATCTTAAGATAAAAAATATTTATTTTAAATTATGCTTAAGAATAGATATGTATATATTTAAAATTATAATCTTAAATAGATTTTTATCTATTTCTTTTTGATCAAATATATTAATCAATTTTTATAAAACTAATAAAAATTAAATTAAAACCTGTATAATTATCAAAAAGTACAATTTAACAGTATTTAAAAATTAAATATATAAAAGAAGCAAATAATATTATGATTAAAAAAATTATATTTTTAAAAAAATTGTACAAAAATTTGAAAATCTCTTTTAGTAGTAAAATTTTATAATTATTTAAAACAGAACTAAATAGTATTTCCGAATTTGTAAAATATTATCATATTTATATTATTATATTATCTAATGCCATTTTGAAAAGATTTATTTTAATGATGATGTATAATTTACTGCCATATATATTATAAAAAGTTTACCAAAAATATAATAAGCATTAATTGTAATTGTCTATGTCATCATTCTAACATGTTGTTGACATGTCACATTTATTTGGTGAAAGTGATTGTCGAGAGGACATGTGTCAAAATCACTTGGCAAATAATGTCTAAGGGATTTAAAAATTTAAACTCCCAATATATATTAATGTATTCAGAAATTGATATTGTAAGAGAGTAAAGAAATCAATCTCATTATTTTAAATAATAGTGAAAGCCACTATAAACAAAACAAAAGATATAATGAAATTTTAAATTGTGCAACACGATGGAAATAAAAAATCACTTTTCCAAAACATATATAATACATGCTTTATTGATTATAATTTTTACTATTCAAAGAACTTGTAGAATATGAAATTGATAATATGTATTATTTATCATAATTAAATCAATATAAATCAATATAATTTCAAAACTAAGCATATTATGACAAAGATAAATATATTTTATGATGGTGATATAGTATAAAAATCTAAATATTTAATAATATAACTAATGATTATATTTATTATAAAATTTGAATGTATACCTTAAAAGCTGATAGAAATGTTTTACTAAACGCGCACTTGAATCTCTATTATATTTAGTTAGTTGAAAAGATACATAAGAAATCTAGACTCAGTTACTCAGATATATATAGTATATATGTTTTGAATTCTCTACCATAACTATTATGTTTGATTTTCTTACCTTAGTAATGCAATATTCTTATTCAACCTTCTACCATAAATACAAATAATAAATTCTCTGGAAAAGTTTGACTAAATGTTTATGAATTCATTTAAATCTTTTCCATACATCATAAATTAGTAATTAGGGACGAATCTTTGCAAGTTTGACTATGTTTTTTATTGTTTGAGAATATTTATTAAGTTGACAAAAAAAGAATTTGAATATTTTTGGCTTTGAATTGACTTACTTATTTTAATTCATTGTAATTTAAAAAATATGTATCCATTATCAAAGATCTTAATAAAAAATATATAAATCTATTTCAGATATATTCGGGTACCCATTATACTTCGGTTCGTGTCAAATTCGGTTCCGGTAACAAAATTGATACTTGCGAAATAAAATGGTTGCATTTCAAATTAATATAATGAAAGTCCATTTGTATAATTTTTCTTCGATCAAAGTCTATTTGTATATATAACACATAAACTTTATAAATCAAAATTCGTGTATTAATTTAACACACTATGATTTGAACCAAACTGTATTTGGTTATTCACAGAATATAAATAAATGTATTCATGTTACAATGCAATTGATATTAACTGTTTCTCCAATACCATTTTGTGTAGTTGACAATATTCATTTCTCAGAAGAAAAAAAATGATGCTCCTATACTTTTAGAGATTTCTTTAAGTCGGCTTCAAGGAAACAAATACAGTAAATTAAAATCGATGACCATGGATATACAATAAACTTTTGAAAATTGATAATCTAGTAACCAGTTGTGAAGATCAAACCGCTAATATCGATTTTATTGGGACTATAGATACATAAGAACATTTTATAATTTTTGCTTTTTATTTCTAATTATTTATAACTCCATTATTTTTTGTCACTCCTCTGTGTAAGTAAATTCAATTTGGTTTCAAACAAAATATAATAAAATAATATATCAAAATTACCAAAACTAAATTAGCATATCTTTGCTTTAAATAAAATCTTTTAGTAAATCCATTATCTAACCACATAAAATAAAATAGGCAATTTTATAAATAAAGATACAACCATGGTTTACGGTTAAAACCAAAAAAAAAAACCTGAAACTGTAGTTATTCAAACCAAGCAAATCCCTTATATATTAATTGAGGATCTTTTAAAGATGTAACCTCAAATTTGTATTAATTAAATTTTAGACTTGCTGATGTGCCAATCTCTTAAATATTATTTTTGCTGATATGTCATAATTAGAAAGAGTTAAACCAAACCTTAGTCTAATATTATTAATCTTTAGGAATGTGAAATAACGGACCGATTTTTTGTCGAGTTAATATAGTTGCTGTTTCATAGTCTATGTTTTGTTGAAAATATAACAGCTACTTAAAAAGATATATACTGGCTCTGTCAAGAACTATAAAAAGGTTCTTGATCAATGTTTATAAGAAGTTGTCCATAACCACTGGGATGTGATTCAGTTGTGTATCTATGCAAAATAATATTTTAAAAGGGTGTATGAACATGTCCATAACTATACAAAGGTTCTTTATCATTGTTCATAGCAAGTTATCTATCTTTTGTTTATAATGTTCTTTACTTGTGTATCCGTTCTTCATAAATCCTAACCTATACACTAGTGTATTGAAGAATACATTACACGAATTTTAAAGAGAGCATAAAAAGACACCCGTGAAAGTGATTTATTCTAAAATGTTTCTCAAACATCAAACTATACAATGCTGTGCAGTTCATCCTAAAAGCAAATTAAATGTATGTATTGAACTAATTTTCCGTGCAAAGCATAAAGCATATACGGTCAGCTTAGTAGTGATTTTGGTTAACACGCAATTTAATTTTAATTGAACCAAATCACAATTAATCTTTTAATTTTGTATTTATTTGAATGAGGTGGTGACAAACAAATCTTTTATAACGTGATGCTCTTATAAATAAAAACTAGGTGATTCTCCCGTGCTCATGCACGGATATAAATCTTTATAAAGTCAATTTTATTATAATTAATTGATATTTACTGTTGGTTTTAATTCAATTTATATTATATGTATAATTTATATTAATAATATTATTTATTTTAATTAGACATGTGATTCTGGATATGTTATATCTAGTCGGTTTAGTTGTTTTTGGATCAATAATCGATTTGTTTATCGCTTGGGTATATTGGATTGAAATATTTCTCCAAATTCAACTATAATATTTTATTCTAAATTTAGTTAATTTTGATTAAATTATTATTTGCATTTAGATTGGTTATTTTACTTAGATATGTAAATACATAATAAGATTATATATAACGTAATATATATATTGTGTTTAGAATTAAATAAAAAAATAAACTAAAGTCTTTGATTCAAAATTACATAAATGAATATAACTATAATATTTTGAAGTCTCATGCATATATATAAAATATATATTGTAACAATTATTTAATATTTTATTTTATTTATTAATATGTTTTTGAGTCATCCTGCAATTTATATGTATAAAAATAAATAGTTTCTTATTATAAAATTATATTTTCTTTTTGTAGTTAGATATTTGATTTTGGATATTAGTTGGATTAGTCGAATCACTCATATTGTGAGTATATTGAGTCACATATATTCTTTCAAATTTAAACTCAAGTATAATTATTTTTTATTCTAATTAAGTCAAATCAAATTAGTTTTATTTCTCGCTTAAATGTGCATGTATTTTCATAATATTTATCAAAATTATATGTTGGTTTTTTAAAAAAATATTAGAAAATAAAGAGGTGATCAATAGGAAACTACGTACATAAGGATAGCTCATAAGAATTGTTACTTGTATGTCTTAGATTTATTGAAAGGTAAACTGAAAAATATTTTAAGCAATCTTAAAAATGAGAATTCAGATTTGCTTGAGTATTTGATTATGGGCATAAACATAAAGAAAATATAAAATAAAAATAAACTAAATATTATGAAAACCGTTCTAATCTGGGGTAAAAGCTTCAGTGTATTTTCACCTATAACGTCAGCTGCAAATTGTTGCACATAGCAAAAATCTTGGTATCAGCGATTGTTCCTCATTACTGGTTTCTAACTTTTTCTCCTATGATCCCTTTAATATATAATCTCGCTGCAAAAACAAATAAACCTACATACATCACATATCCATCTAATCACCTCAGTCAAATAATATTAATCAAAAACATGAAAGGGATAATTATCAGTAGTTTCCTTTTAAAACCATCCTTCATCCTCCATACCAAACGTTTCCCAGTTTTTCCGAAATGACAGTTCAAGTCCCTCCCCTCTTTTCAGAGAAAGGATCACACCATCCCTATCAATCCCTCCGGCTCCACACCTAACAAAACCAGTACTCTTACCTAAAATCAGAATGTACAAATAGACAGAGATCATACTACTGAATTGTCTAGCTGTTCTCTGCAATCCAAGTGAAAAAAACATATTGTTGAAGAATCATATTGCTGACAGAAGCAGATATAAAAGAACATACTGTACCTATGATTCACAGGAGCTACAAATAGCATTACCAAACTCAACAACATAAATCCGACACCACCAATAAAGCAACCAGTAACACAGCCGTAAAAATAACCAAATAAATGAAGAAGAAAAACCTCAGACATAGAATGAAGACAATGCAATCTCTAATACTCATCCAAACCACAAATCTTCCATTTACCATAACTTGATGTCCACCTATATAGTTCTGTTAGGCCAGGAATTATTATCCGGGATCTGGATTCGATCCGAGATCCGATCCGGATCCGCTCCGAAAATCCGGATATCCGGAGGGACCGAATCCGGATCCGGATAGTAAAATATTGGATCCGTCAAAACCGAATCCGGATATCTCATTTTTTAGTTCGGATATCCGGATCCGTAATTTTTATTAATATTATTTTAAAAATAGTAATATATATTTATAAAAATTAATTTTATTTATTATATTTTCATTTTTATAATAGTATATAGAATTTTTATATAAAATTAGTAATATCATACATAATAATAATTAAAAACATTATATACATTTTTTATTTTTAAATATTTGTTAATATTTTAATATTATTTTTTATTTATTTTAAAGTTTCAAATCCAGATCCGGATATTTGCCGGATATTACAATTTTTAGAAGGATATCTGACACCCGGATACCCGAGAACTCCGGATCCGGATAAGGATAGTAAAATCATGGATCCGCCGGATAAGATCCGGATCCGGATACCTCGAAATTCCCCGGATATCCGATCCGTTCCACCCCTAAGTTCTGTATTGTATTATAGAAATCAGAAAACTTGTACCTTGTAAAAGCTGTCAACCTTGATTCGATCAGATTTCCAGTGTAAATGACACTTTAGTTGACTGGTTCTCCTGATTTTCACTCGATCCCAAATATACTCCTGCGAATCAGTTTTCTTCATATCTCTCTTTTCGAAAATTACCAATCTTACAGATCTTTATGCAATCCTCATTGTTCCTTTACGAATCCCCATCCAGATCGAGAAGTTTCCGCTAACAATCTGAATCTTTTATAACTTATATACACCGACGAAACTCAAAAAAACCTCGAAAGATGAAAACCCGAAATCGTCATTATAATTTTTTTTCCGGAACCGAGTTCTGAAGCTCTGAACATGGGTTTCAATAGCTAATAATAACAAAACATATTTTATGAGAATGAAGATCGACTCTGGTTTTTTTTAGTTAGATTGTTTCGAAAAGAAAGGAAATTTTAAAAGAAATTGTAGCTGGATTAAAAGGTTTATCAATAATACATCTATATAATTAAAAACATAGGTTTAAATTAGCCACCGGCAGAGTTCTGTAAATACTTCTAAAACAAAAGGACACCTCAAAAAAATATCTTCTATTTTAATAGTATTGATAATATTTTATGTTTTTGACCTTAATTTAATGTAAATTTTTAGTAGATAATATTTTAGTAAATATATTTTATTTATTAACATTTTTGTAAATTCTTAAATATGATTTATGTAGTATTTAGCTAGATTTTTTACATCTTTTACAAAACAATATTTCATTAGTTATTTTATAACATTATAGTTAGACATATATGTATATATACATAGTTTAATTGGTTTGTAGATCAAATTTTTTTGTCCATAAAAATTATTAAAATCCAAAAAATGAACTCATACGACGAATAAACTCTCACTTGCAAAGTAGAAAACACAAAAATTATTAAGTAAAAAATGAAACTCTATATATATGTGAATTCTATTAAATTAATATAAAGTTAACAATATAAAAAATTTCATAAATTTAGGAATATACTTTTATTCATTATATTCTTTGGATTATTTTATTACTGATGTAATTTTTGGGGTTATTTGGCTTTTAGATAAAATCAAAATGATTTTTTTTTGTATTTGAGATTTTTGAAAAACGTTTTTGAAAATGATGAACTTATGAAGAAAATAATATTTTGCGATTGATTCTGATTTGATAATTTTTTTACCTCTTATAAAGGAAAATATACAATTATAAATAATTTATAAAATATTTACAAATTTTAATGGTTTTATACAATAAATAATTTATGAATATACAATTATACAATTATAAATAATTTACAAATATTTATAACTCAAGAAATTAATTTTTTATATATGATAAATAATTTATAAACTTAAAAAATAATTTAAGAATTTTATAAAATATTTTCTAAATACTTACAGATTGTTTTTATTTTTAAATAATTTACAAACCTGTTAACCTTCATAAATAGTTTTTTTTACTCCTATAACTGGAGAGAAATTCTTCCTTATAAATGGTTTTCATAAATCTTTATAACATTTTATAGATTTTTATATATTGATTTGTAAACTTTTATTAATGATACAATAATTTTTATTGATGATTTAAAATCTTTAAAATAATTACCAGATATTTATATAATTATAAAATATTATATATCTTTAGTAAACCATTAGAAATGAATCAACATAAATGACTTAAAATTTTTGTACAAAATATATATTAATCATCACAGATGATTTTAAACTAATGTAAATAATTTATAAACGCATTATATGATGCATTGATAGTTATTATAATACGTTTATATTAAAATTACATGTTTTTACGACAGTTCATAATAGAAAAATGAAGCTACTATATTAATTTATTAACTACTTTTTAACAACATATAATTTATAAATAGACTATTATTGTAAAATAAATAAATGATGAAATATTATAAAAAAAATTTCCATAACTGCAACCATTAGATATACTATAAATGATTATTCATAAGATTATATAAATTATTTGGCAACTAACATTAATTAGTTTTAGGATTGCTTTTTTAGATTTGATTGAAAGCTTTGCAATATTTGCTTAAAGTTCATAATATTCGATTATTACATTTATTGTATAATATTAATTCTAAAAAGGATTGTAGTCTAACTATTCAGCACTGTTTTGTCCGAGTATGACACTAAAACTAATTTTCGTAAAAAAAAAATACTGTTCATTTTCCATCAGTCGAACATTAAAATAATGAAAAGAGCTTTGAACCAGTACCAAAAGAATTCTAAGTTTTAATCACCTATTCTACTAAAATTGTTCCCGATCTAGTGTAATAAACAATCTAAAATTATAAAGACATTGAAAATATGACCATACTATAAA
The DNA here is from genome assembly GCA_016771965.1 of Brassica carinata. Lineage (NCBI taxonomy): Eukaryota > Viridiplantae > Streptophyta > Magnoliopsida > Brassicales > Brassicaceae > Brassica > Brassica carinata. The sequence continues at coordinate 42,964,170 of CM028692.1, forward strand.
ATTATGAAATTTGTCAATCTTACATATTTTATATTTCAGCTATGTACACTCATCCTTCGCAAAAAGCGGATCTTATCCTAGTAAACATTTTAAATGGTATATAACTTTTGTAAACCTGAAATTTTGAAAGACAAACTTAAATCGGATAGTGATTTTAACTAAATACTAGATTTTGATCCGCGTTTTGAAAGTGCAAGTATTTTTTCTTTGCAAGTTTTATATAAATATATCAAAACGCGGATGTTGTTTAAGCCAATCAGAAAGATAAGTTTTTGGTTTATATTGATTTTACTCGAACAAAAGAGCATGCTATATTCTAGTAATCATTATTGTTGATGGGTTTGACAACGTTTCGATCTGGGACATTTACACTTCATATATAAAGATCTTAAATATATTTAATGCTTATAAAGATTTCTTACATAAATTGTTTCCTAAAATATCAAGGATATAAAATATTCTAAATCTTGTTAGGTAAATAAAATCTTGTTAACCACAATTTATATTATATTATTTATTTTAAAAAATATTAATAAGAAAACAAATATCAAGAAAAATAGAAAATAGAAAATATCAACAAATTACCGGTTTTACAGCTAGAAAAACGCTAATGGAGGTAACCTACCGCGATTTTGGATTCTCGGCACTGTAGAATTGTAAAAATTTAAACGGTTGATTTAACAACTAAACATTATTACTCGGATTAATTGCTAAAGAGTGATAAAAAAATTGTTTAAACTCAATCAAAAAGATATGCTCTGCGTTTATCATGGGCCATTTGATTTTATTCAAGCAAAAGAACATGCGATATTTATAGTAATCATTCTTATTGATGAGTTTCATAAAGTTTCGATGTGGGACATTTACACTTCATATATATAAAGATCTCAAATATATTTAATGCTTATAGAGATTCCTTCATAAATTGTTTCTTAAAATCTTGAGAATATATAATATTATAAATCTTATTAGATAAATAAAATCTTGTTACCCACGATTTATATTATATTATTTATTTTTAAAAATATTAAAAAGGAAATAAATAGCAAGAAAATAGAGAAATATGTTAGGTAGTTTAATGTTTTAAAACTTCCAAATCACCTTTAATGAATGACACAATTTTTTCTTTGTAAGTTTCATATAAATGTGTCAAATATTTGTAAGTTCATGGTTTTCGATATTATTAAAATTTAATTCAAAATGTGGAAAAGCATTTGAAGTTTAATATTTTTGAGAATTGTTCATGTTTTTACATGGTGACTATATTCTCTTCTTCAAACTCAAAAACTTGGCCGATTTACCAGATTTGCACCGGAAAAACGCTAAAAGAAGTTATCCACCGCGATTTTGGCTACTCGGCACGATAAACCAGTAATGATTTAAACGGTCGATTCAACATAACTAAACATTATTACTCGACTAATTGTCAAATAATAATAAAATTTGTTGTTTAAGCCTAATAAAAAAATAGGCTTTGAGTTTACTACAACCCATTTGATTTTACTCAAACAAAACAAAAGAAGATGCTTATTTATAGTAGTCATTCTTGTTAATAAGTTTCACAAAATTGTGATGTGAGACATTTACATTTGATACATATAAATATTATAAATAAATTTAATGCTTATTTCCTAAAATTTCGAGAAATATTAATAAGAAAATAAATAGCAAAAAATAGGGAAATATATATTAGGTTATTTAATGTTTTTCGCAGACCAGATTAGAATTAGAAAAACACGGTTCAATGTCAAACCATTAGAACGGTTAAAGTTAAACCGGCACGGAAGGTCCGAAATACCCTTAATGAAAAGGAAGGAAAGGCTAAACCGGTAAGAATAAAAAAGTGTGTTTTGGAACTCATTTTGTGTTTTTGAAACAAAAAATATGTGTACTCACTACTCATATTCTATATATTCTTTTGCCAATAGAATACAAAACCAAATAGAACTTGTTACTGGATAAAGCCAAATCGACCAAAATTTCTAACCATACACGAACCAAAGACCTACACCAATTTAATTGAGAACCGGTTTATGATAGCTGATAAATAAAGAAAAAAAGGGTTTCGGTATCTTCTTCCTCTGAATCCTTCTCGCCGCTTCGCTTAACAAAAAAAAAAAAGAATGGAGGAAGTTATAGCAGAGCCGCCGCCTCATATCTCTCCGGCGATTGTTGATTACGACGAGCAGATCGACGATGAAGACGAAGACGATCTATCTATTTCGCCAGACTCCGATATAGGTGAAGCTCTAGACTGGCTCGACGGCAAAGACGACGACGAGCTCATCGGCGGCGGCTTCTCTCTCCACGCTCGTCGTCCTAACGCCAACGGCGGAAACGGAGCTAGGCCTAACTCGGGGGCTCTTCAGCCTCTTTCAAACAAGGCTCAGAAGCTTTCTAGCCATGTCCGTGCTTCCCCTTTGGAGGCGTGGGAAGGTAGAGTTGAAGTTGGGATGTCGAACTCTGTGACGACTGCGATACGTGGAAGTCTCAGAGACACGGAGATTGGGAGGAGCAGAAACACTGATAAAGCGGACAGGGCGACAGTTGAACAGGTGAAAGTTTGTTAATTGTTTCAAAAAAAATAAACAATCTTGTCGGAATGTGCTGATGTTGTTTTTGTTTTCACCAGGCTCTTGATCCGAGGACACGTATGGTGTTGTTTAGGATGCTTAATCGTGGTGTGTTCAATGATGTTAATGGATGTATTTCCACTGGCAAAGAAGTATGTCTCATTTTCACTACTCTCATTTATTTTGATAATTATTTAAGTATGTATTCCTATGTTAACAGCGCTCTCTTTTATAAGGCTAATGTTTATCATGCTACAAAATCTGATGGTGCGGAACTTGCAATAAAAGTGTACAAGACATCAGTTCTGGTTTTCAAGTGAGCTAATACATGTTCTCTTTTTTCATTTTCTATCAAAAGTTACCATATTGTTATTGACGCTTGATTTCAACTTTGATGATTTGCAGGGATCGAGATCGATATGTACAAGGAGATTACCGTTTCAGATATGGCTACTGTAAGCATAATCCCCGGAAGATGGTGAAGACGTGGGCTGAGAAAGAACACAGAAATCTTAAGAGGTAAAAAATAAACTACATACAATTTCTTATTGATGTATGTGCTGGAGATTAAGAGTTGAGTGTAATTAGAATAAGGAATCCTGGTAGTACACGTAATACATATGAAACATGATAACTGTAGGTTATCCAAACATGATCCTTAGTTTTATATATGTTTCATTGGCAGGCTTCAGGCAGCAGGAATTAGATGTCCAGTTCCTATCCTTCTACGACTTCATGTTCTTGTCATGGAGTTTATAGGTTAGCGATGATTCATTATATGTTGTTTTGGTCACTTATTCAAGAATTCTCTTCTTTTTTTTCATGTGTTTCAAAGAGAGAAATATTGAAGCAAAGGATGTGTCAGTTAACTAGTCAAAATAATTTTTTAAAATTTTTATATATAAATTTGCAGGAAGAGATGGTTGGGCTGCACCTCGTCTCAAGGATGCTGCACTATCACTAGACAAGTTACGCGAGTCTTATCTAGAGGTAAGCGAGTGGCTTAATATCTTTATGGTCTCATTGATACTATAATGGGAAATTTGCTGACATCTTTTCGTTTAATTTTTTTTTTCTGTACAGTTGATAATCCAAATGAGAACATTGTATCAGAAGTGCAAACTGGTGCATGGAGATCTCAGTGAGTATAACATTCTTTATTTCGAGGTGAGTTTTGAGTTGGATTTGTTCTTAAAGGACCTCTTTAGATTTACATGGCTCACTTATTTGTCATTGATATTATTATCCTGACCATTGTTCAGGGGCACCTTTATATTATTGATGTTTCACAATCTGTGGATCTGGACCATCCTCTTGCCCTCAATTTTCTACGGGAAGATTGTGACCACGTCTCTGTAAGTGCCAGACAATGTTTTTACCAATACATGATTTGACTGGAAAATGGGTTTCTCATGTATGGACTATTTATTAATGTGCAGGATTTTTTCAAGAAACATGGTGTTGCTGTAATGACGATAAGGGAGCTATTTGACTTCATAGTCGACCCGACAATCTCAGACGAGAATGTTGATAGCTATTTGGAAGAGGTATGTAACGTTTAACCTGTTGCAGCTTCACTTTTAAAGTTGTAACGGTTTTGTATTTGCAAAAGCTATATTAATGAAGTCTTTATTATGGGGCAGATCCAACGCAAAGTGATAGAGCGAGGAGAGATATCCGTAGAGGATGAGATCGCGGATTCAGTATTCATGAAGGTTAGTGAAGTATATATCTAGTCTGTCTGAACGATCATCTTAATCTTATTTTTGTTTTGTTGTTATGGTGAACAGTCATACATACCGAAGTCTCTGGACGATGTGAAGAACCCGGAAGCTGATGTGGAGAAGATAACAAGCGGGCAGGATACAGGAGACATGCTGTACCAGACAATAACGGGGCTCAAGGATGCTCTTCCTAAAGTAGATGAGCAGCAAGTAAAGGTTGATGTTGAAGAGGGAAAAGAGGAACAAGGACAAGAAAAAGAAGAAGAAGAAGAAAGTGAAAACGAAGAAGATGAAAGTGAAAGTGAGAGTGAAGAAGAGTTGGGTCCTGAAGACAAGAAAGCAGCAAGGAAAGAGCACAAGAAGAAAGTGAAAGAAGAGAAGAGAGAGGCTAGGAAGAACAAGACACCCAAATCTGTGAAGAAGAGAAAGAAGAAAATCTCTAAACCCCACAAGACCCGTTAGTTCTATTCCGAATGTTTACTTGTCCTTTTGTTATTTATAATTATTTATGAGTTTTTTTTATTATAATCTAATAGAATTGTGAGACGATTTGTGTTAAAATTTTGAATTAGTATAAACATGGGATTGTTCCTCTTTTCTTGCATGTGGTTAAAATAACAATATATGCAACATATATTACCAGACAGTAGTAAAATCGAACACATGATATGAAGGTACATGTTTCGTTCAAGAGTTTAAAATTAACCTGATTTTTTAGGACACTAAAACAAGCCAAATAGCTCGCTAATAAGAGTACACCGCAGGTTGCTTTTAGACAGAAAAACATTGGAACAGCCGGAGGAGTAACTTCGACCAATAAGAGAAAAGCTAACCAAACTGAAAAACAGTAACACTTGAATCTAACACATGATAAGCACCTAGCTGTTCTTGGACAACAAAACAAAACAAGTCTAGCAATCCATAATCGTTTAGTGCAGCAACGCCAACCTCCGTTGGACCGGACGTATATACAGGGCAGTGCCTGAGTACAAGTCCTACATATAAGTTCAGATATACCTATCTATTTTTTTTTAAAAAAAATATCTTGGAATCATTTTATTAATGTTTCTCAGTAATAGATATTATTAGGTTAATTTGAAATTACATTAAATAAAACTTTTAAAAGATGGTCCAACTTTTTTAAAAAAAATACACATAAAAGAGGTGTCATTTCTATTCTAATAGATAAGACACATGATTCCCTAAAAAATATAATTTTTCAAAACGGAGATAATTAAATGTTTTGTTGTCACCGTTATCCCCAAAATTGATGATTATAATTTTTATCTTTACCTTTGAAATGAGTAAGCTTAAAAATAGTCACTTTCATTATTATTTGAAAAATAACTGTATTCTGCAAATTGTATTGATCATCTCTATCATCAATTTCTACTAACGTGCAAAAGAAATTTATATTCACCTGATTCGAATTGGTGGAGAATATTTTAGGTAATGGGTTTTTAAATTATAGGTAGAAGAAATAAAAGCCCACTAATTTATTAGCTCAATAATACATGTTTAGTAAAAACTAAAAAGTAAAAACCAGTGTTTTTAAAACCGGACCGACTAGCGAACCGGAAATATTTTGGGTCATGGGTCATTGTGGTTCGACCGGGTTCGATCGGGTTCGAACCGGGTTTGATTGAAATAAACTAAATTTAATAATATTTTGAATTTGCATACTCTTATAAAGATAGATCATATCAAATAAAATATTTCAATAATCATAATGCTTAGAAATTTTTAAAAAAGTAACAAACTGAAAATGTAATAAAAGTAATAAAATAATTTAATAATTCAAATCTAAAATCAAAAGGAAAAAAACGCATTTAAACTTTATCCAAATCTTTATCACTCTAAATCTTCATCACCTTAAAAAAAAATTATTGACACATTAGTTTAAACTTTAAATTTTAAAATTTATATTTTGAAATAAAATTATAAATTATACCATGATCGAGTTCTTCGCCATCTTTAAGATATTCTTCAAGAAATTTATCTTCTAATTCGGAAAAATCAAGTTCCCCTTCTCCTTCTTCTTCCATGATCCAAAACTCAGTCTTATCAATCGACTCGTAATCAACAGGATCATATGATCTTTTTCTCCCACATCTACATAACAAACAATAACACATTACCAAATGAATAATAGCACACAAATATTTTTATAAACTTCAGAACTAACAAACCTGTTTTGTAAACGCAAGTTGCAGTGAACATATACAAGATCATTGAGTCTTTGATGCCCTAGCCTGTTTTTTTTTTAGTGTGAATGCGTTCAAAGACACTCCAATTTCGCTCACATCCAGATGAAGAAGCTGTTTGGCTAAGGATTCGGATTGCAAGCTTTTGCAAATCAGGAATATCACAACCAAAAAGTTTCCACCATTCATCTGTAAGTACAATAAAATATATATTAGTAACTGACAAGATTAAATGGAAAGCATGTTATATGAGTATATAAATATAACAATATTACTTACCGGGTCGAGTAGTTTTGCTACAAGTAAGCGCCAATTCTCGAGAGAAACTAAGTTCTCGATCTCTATAGCAACGAAGAGTAGATACCAACATTGTTTCACTTAGACTGCCCCTCTGCTTATCAATCAGATTTAGCATTCCTCTTGTAATCTCGGCTTTGACGCAAAAGTTCTTTTTGTCATACAAGAAGGCTGGATTCAGGAAATAAGCTGCAGCATAGATATCACGACGCAACATCCTATCCCACCTATTGTCAATGATCTTCGTATAAGACCCATAAAGATTTTTATCTTTCTTGAATATATTTTTGATGCATAAGGCAACGATGGTTTCTCATCAGCATCACAAATACGCAGCAAACGGATCAACGGAGTCATAATCTGCACAATCATAAAGCACTCATTCCAAAAGTCTTCATCAAAGATAAGCTGTTTCACACGTTTGGCTTTCTCAGACCTTGAGATCTTTCTGAACTCCTCATCAACAACCATACTCTGAAAATCATCCTTATGGGCATGTAAACTTTGTAAAGCTATAAAACTTGTAGCAAACCGAGTTTCCCCAGGGCGAATTATCTCTCTCCAACCCGGCCTGTTTCTCAACCAGTTCAAAATATGCTTATGGTTATACGCAAACACAGTGATCTTTGATGCATTGCTGGTTAATTTCTCCACATGAGGTAGCTTTCCCACATCTTCTAATATCAAGTTAATACAGTGAGCTGCACAGGGTGACCAATATATGGTAGGATATCTTTCTGCAAGCCTACCACCAGCAGCTTTGTAGTTAGGTGCACTATCTGTCACCATATGTACCACATTTTGGGGGCCAATCATCTCCACAACCTCAGAAAATAAGTTACACAAATTCTCAGCATTTGTATATATTCCTGAAGCATCAACTGACTTGATGAAAGTTATCCCCTTAGGACAATAAACCAAAAAATTAATTAATGGCCTATGCCTTGTATCTTTCCATCCATCACCCATCAAAGTACAACCAGTATCAGCCCATGTACTCCTAAAGGAGTCGATAATCAAAGAAACTTGCAGCTTAGCATCACGCAGCAAACCAACCCTTAAAGCATGATAAGAAGGCCCTACATAACCATGACCCATGCTTGCAATTTTGCTGATCATAGGCTGATAAAACCTAGAATTAACTGCATTCATAGGCATGCATACATCATAGAAAAATAATGCAATAGCCATATCAACATCATGAACCTTCTCCTTACTTTGCAAGCATGATTTTATAGTTGACTGTGTCTGATCTTCTAGACCCCTTTTAAAGTATGAGTTTATATCAGCACTGACCTTTCTTCTCTGACTTGGAGGCATACAAACTTGAGTAGAACCTTCACCACCATCCAAATCGTGAAGTTGCATATTCACTCCTCTCTTCTCTTTAGCTCTGTCCTCATTTTCTTTCAGTGATTTTCTCATTTCGTGTTGAACTTCTGCAGGAACCTTTGGGCATCCGTTTGTGCTCCCTTTCACTCCTGCCAAATGTTGTTTCATTCTATTGATTCCACCTCCATGATTAACCTTACGACAAAAATCACAAGTAAGAATGCTTTTCCCCTTTGAATCTAAAGTATGAGTGACATGTGCCCATGCTAAATCTTGTTTTTGACGAGTGGAACGTTGCGACTGTTGTTGATTTTCTGTTTACACTGGATCATTCTCTTCCATTGCTAAGTAAACTGAAAACAAAATTAAAAGAAAAAATAAAAACTTGAACCACAAGCAAGAACAGGCTAAAGCATATACCGGACACCAATCGATCACTTTTATAAGGAAGTCCACACGTGAGTTGGTCTTTTAAATTATATCACAAACCTAAGTTTTCAATTCTTAAAATCTTCGACACAAAAACAATACCTTAAAAAGTAGGTAACACCTTGTGAGTTGCTGTTTTGCAGAGAAGTCAAAAACTCAAAGAAAAAGAGAAGACAGATTTAGGTTATGAAACCCTATTTTATTTTAAAAAAGGAAATTTTAATTGTTTTATTAATAAATTTTTGGTTTATTTAAGAACCAGGGTTTGATTGGTTCGTTGGGTCGCCGGTTCCCGGGTTTTTAACGGTTTAATATGGGTTTTTAACCGGTTCAACTTTAGTTGGGTTTAGCACTAACCTAACCCGGATTTGTGTCCGGTTCGCGGTTGAACCTGGTCCGACCGCCGGTTCGGTCCGGGTTTAAAAACACTGGTAAAAACCCAAAATTAAATAAAACGCCCAAATGGAACAAGACAATCAGCTAGGGTTTGGTTCCAAATAGATGGTCTTTAACCGCATAAGGTGGGAGAGCTGCAAGATCTCAGACGCTTCGGATTAACTAGATTTGGTCAGGTTGACAACGAGTCTTGCCAATCTCGAAATGGAAGGTTGCTCCGAGGATGAGAACGGATCGAATAACAGTATTACGCAAAAGAGGCAACGTACTTCGACCGAATCCGAGGAGAAGAAGAAACGCACCGGGACGCTGTTGGATCTGGATGCTACTGACTGTCCCGTTTGCTTCGATTCCCTCACCATTCCCATCTTTCAGGTCACATTTCTCATCCCTGAACCGAACTGCACTTCTCTACTCTCATAAATTAGTTAATTAATCATAAAACTTTCTTTTTGGACCATAATAGTGTGAGAATGGTCATATAGCATGCTCCACTTGCTGCGGAAAGTTGAGTCAAAAGTGTGCAACATGCTCCTTACCCACTCTTTCCCGCAACAGAGCTCTGGAACGAATTCTCGAGCTACTTACAGTCCCATGTCCAAATGCTGGTTGCTCCCAGACTGTCCCTTACGCTGAAACATCAACACATGTGAATCACTGTGCTTACACCCACCGTCCTTGCCCTTTTAGCTAGAGCTGTCAAATGGGAAAGACCATGTCCATTAGCCCATATCCGTTTGTCCATTTATAGTTTGTGGACAGAGAGTGACCATGTCCATTAAAGACCAGTCCATTAAAGACCATGTCCATCAAAACCCATATTTATATGGGCTGCCATGGGATCCATTAGTGACCATTTATGAAATTTTTAAATTTCAATCTATAAACTTATATATACAAATACAAGTTACTAATATTAAAATTCATTCATAAATCCCCAAGTACAACAATAATAAGTTCAAAATACCATAAAATAGCATAATTTCATAATTTTCATACATAAGCAATAAGTTATAAGTTCATAACTCCATACATTCTAAAAAGTAGAAAACAATACACATAAGTCAAGAGATTTATTAAAACTCATGAACAGAAACCCATCTTCCTTGCCTTCTCCTCCATCTTCCACCAAGTACATAAACCCTACAAAACATGTGATTTATTATAAGAACATCAGGATGTCATGTTGTGCTCAACCAAAACAGTAACCCATCAAAACAAGTGATTCAACCAAGCCTGGCGAGGACCTACTTAAGAGCTACACACACTAACTGACATACTTATACACCAAGTCCATAATTAACGAGGATACTTATACACTAGCGAGGACCTTCCAAGAGTAAAGATGCGATAATTATCATGTCTACTTAAGCTACACACACTAACTGACATACTTATACACCAATTAATGCAAATACAAGAGTAAAGATGGCATGAACTTACACATAAACTCATACTTGACCTGCTTCATTAACTTCTTCTCCAACTTTCTCCAAGGATTCAAAATCCTCTTCATCACCTAAGCAATTTCAATAATCAGTTGCAAGTACAAAGATAACAAAATTCAGAAAGATCAAGGGACTTACTGGCTAAAGACTCAAATCCTCTTAGCCAGTTCCTTGCGCAAATCAGTGCTCGAACATTCGAAGGGAGAAGGGAGCTTCTATACTTGTTCAACACGCGGCTTCCAATGCTGAAGGATGATTCTGAAGCAACAGTGGTGATGGGTATGCTCAAAACGTCACATGCCATTGATGCTAGCTCCTTAAATCGATTAGCATTGTCTCTCCAATAGGTCAAAACATTCAGAGTGGGGAAAGCCATAATGTCTAAGATAGGTTCTTCTAGGTATGCATCTAAGGATTTATTTGAACACTGCGTTTTCACTGCATTTTTAAACACTGCGAGTCCTCGTACATGTTTGAATGTGGAACGCAAGTGTTTTTAAGACCCTCAAGTGGTAAGAGGATCATTCTCAAGGAAGAGACTACCGAAGGAGAAGGAGAAGGAGAAGTTGTGGTTGTGGAGTGTTTCGACATGCCTCAAGGCCGAATCATATATGCTAGCTGTATTGGACCAGGAACAGAAGAGTACTCCTGCAAATTCGATCTGCATCCAGCTTCGGGTAAGCGTTTGTCTTCTGAATCAAAACTCGAAAGAATCCGTGAAGTAAGCAATGAACTACGGGGTGGGTCTGTTATGTTTGTTCCTTCATCCACGTGCCCTGACTACAAGTTTTCCATAACCATCAAGCGGGGAGACTTACTAGGATCATGAAGAAGCCACAACTTCACTACTCTATGTTTGTGCTTAAGAGTTTGAAAAAGAGCTCTTGAGTTTAGCTATCGGAAATGTATATCTAATGCAACATCTACCTTTTGTTTATTAGATTTCGTCTGTAAACTATATCATCTAACACTTTTAAATTAATGTGTGATGTGGACCTAAGTTCATATTAGTCAATATGCGCAAACAAATTGGAGAAACTTTCTGCTTTCTGAATCACAAGACAAATCAGAAATGTTTGAAGAGAAGTGTGAAAGCATTTGTAATACTCTGTATTATACCCATTTCGTCTACAAACTATTGCAGAGCTACTTTACACTCGGTTTACAACTAGAAGTTTTAGGTTCTGATGATTCTCTTTTCAATAAATCTATACCACAGCATATGCAGTTGTGTACCCGGTAACTTCCTCTTTTCTGTTTCCAGATTTTTCTACTCATTCAGTCTTTTGTCTTTAATTTTTTTTAACTCATTAAAACAAGCCTAATAGCTCTCTAATATGCAGGTTGCTTTTAGACGGAAAAAACATTGGAACAGCCAGAAGAGTAACTTCATCTAATAAGAGACAAAAGCTGACCAAACCGGAAATAGTAACACATGCAAAGCATTGAAAGGACAGTAGTGTTGAATCAACAGATGATAAGCACCCGACTGTTCTTCGGACAACAAAAAAATAATACGCCTAACAATCCATAATCGTCGAGTGCAACAACCGCCTTAATCATCAGAACTATTTGTTGAGGAATAAGTTTCTATTCTGGTACAAGGCGTGATCGTTGAGGACTTCAAGTGACAAGCGAGTTTGATGATAAAACAGACAAAGTCTCTCTCTTCTTGTCTTCCCCTGTAATCTGCAAACTCGAAAGTTCCAAGGCTCTCCAACAAACATGTAGGAACAGCACTGGAGTCATCGTTCCAGCTGATCGGCTAATACTTCTTGAAACGTCCACCACTCTTGAGAAAAAACAAAGAAAAGAAAGAAAGAGAGAGCTATATATAGTATATGAAGACTACAACAAACAGTATTCTTTTCATAGAAAATTAGTCAAAGGAAGAAACTTACATGAACGTAGAGTTTGAGGACTCGCAGCTTAGGAGCATCCCGGAGCAACCGGAAAAGCAACTTGAACCAATAATCAAAGCGTATACCTAACTTCAGATGTTCAAGCTGACTAAAGAATATACCATCATAATACATATACTGCTCACATGTGATAACAAAAGTAAGTGATATATTAATAGTGTGAACTTGACGTTGATAGAAGATTTATTTACCCTTTCTTCAAAGTCTATTAAGACGCATAACGAAAGGCGTTGGACTGATGTGATCGTGTAATTGAGGCGCGTATACAATTACACGATATCTAGCTCGGCGATGCAGCGAGAGACCGTGGTTGCAACCCACCTGAGTGATTTCCTCGGGTGGAAACGATGAAAAGCATTTGAGGCGAAAGGTTTCTATGACGGGAGGTTTGAGTAATGGCAGATTTTTTTTGATGAAATCCCTAATGGCAAGGTCTGATCCGTACTTGTTATCCACGAACTCGAGTTTAGGCACCCACGTCCATACAAACTCCCATCGTTTAGACAAAAGGCTAGTGGAAACAGCAACTTTTGTCGGAACAAACGTTAGAATCCTGACCAGTAACTCGTCGGACAGTCCACTGATTCTGTCCATACCTTCACCAAAACAATAGAAAAGAGTTGAAATGTTGAACATGACAAAAACCCCAGAGAAAGAAAAAAAAAAGCTAGAGTCTTGATAGCTAGAACAAGACAGAAACCTTAGAAAAATCTGTATTTTTACTAAAGGGTAAGAAGACAAACGCTAACAATTGGAAAACATAGCGACACGGAGGAATGAAGCAAAACCCTAGAAAAAGCTTGAAACGTTGGGGAAGAAAATAACCTGTTTGAGTTTAGTGGAGGCACGATCTCTGCTAGAATGCTAGAATGTCGACACTACTGACTGTGTAAAATTCAGAAAGAGAATGACGAAGAAGAAGGAAGCGAAAGGAGAAGAAACTTTAAAGGGCTTCGAGATGCAGAGCCCATTACTGTTACTTTAGTGGGCCTAAACCCAAAACTGAACAACGACAACAAAAAAAAAAATCAGACAATAAGCTAGGGCTTCGAGATGCAGAGCTATGGGTTGACCAACGACGCTCGTCTCTGGTAGTTTTTTTTTTCTTTTAAATTATATATTAACCAATCCGAAAGGGTTTCAAAGTCGAAATACAAACCCGACTCAACCAAAGATCTAGATCAATATTTTACAAATCTAGTTTAGCATCACCACTATCCGTAGCGTTACGCTGAAGCCGCTCGATAATCACTAAATTACCAATGACCGTTCTCTTCTATTGACGTTAACCCCGGGGAGGTGGGTTTTACCTCGTTTCCTTGGACGCCGGAGTCCCCGGGACGCCGCCTGAAGTAGCTGGAATCGGTGATCTTACCAAGTTTGCATTCTTCTTTGTCCATTAAGCGCAAGACAATCAAAGGAGAGACGGAACGAGAACATCCATACCTGAGGAGAGCTCGAACCCCACTGCACACTCGCCTTCAACGCAAAAGTCGGGTCTGATCTCGAACGCCTCACATTGCCTAGGAGAGTCCTGAAAACCTGCACAACCAGCCAAAGGCACTACTGATAGGATCAAGTAACCCGACTCAGAACTGGGATATGCCCTTGGCCAACCGAGACACTGAAACGAGCAACGACAAATACTCGCTACCGGCTGTCGCCTTTGAGAACCAAAGGACAAAAGGTTGAGACACGTCAAAACCATCCTCTGGTGTCAACAAAGGAAGATAAGAAAACCACAGAGACCAAATTCTTAAGCAGAGACCGTCGTCACCACCATAGAAGTCGAAGGCAAGGACGAGAACTGAAGATCCAAAGCTAGAGCGAGCCCTCGAGAGCACATCTACCAGCCATAGACGACTGAAATCCGAGCTAAAGAGAGATCACCACGAACCGGAACCGAGTTGGGCATCACTACCGACTGCATACCACAACACGCATTCGTCTCCGAAAGAACCGGACCTAACTTGGTTTCACCGGAGAGGAGACGAGTCTCCACGACACCGCAGAAGACCACAAAAACACCCAGCTGAACCGCAAACAACCTCCGCAAGACCTACTAACCACCGCAAGACCTACTAACTACCGTCTCTGGTAGTTAGTTCTCTCGAAATGGAGCCCGGAGACTCCGACGACGACGAATGGAGAGGCGGCGAATGTGTGATAGCTAGTTCTCCCGAAATGGAGCCCCGACACTCCGACGACGACGAATATCAGATAGCTAGTTCTCCCGAAATGGAGCCCCGACACTCCGACGACGACGAATCTCTGATGGCTAGTTCTCCCGAAATGGAGCCCCGACACTCCGACGACGACGACACGATTGTATTCAAAAGAACTTGGCTAAAGAGGCAACGTTCTCCGACTGAACGCACTGCGACGCTGGTGGATCTTGATGTTACAGACTGTCCCATTTGCTTTAATCCTCTCACCATTCCCATCTTCCAGGTTACTACATTTTTCTCAATCTGTTTCTACCTCAATTCCACTTCTCCTCTCACGATATCTTTTTTTTTTTTTTTTTTTGGCATACAGTGTGATAATGGCCATATAGCATGCTCTTCTTGCTGCCAAAGGCTGAGCCAGAAGTGTGCGACATGCTCCTTACTCACTCTTTCCCGCAACAGAGCAATGGAGCGGGTCATTGAACTACTTAGAGTTCCATGTCCCAATGCTGGTTGCTCCGAGATTGTCTCTTGTTCTGAAACATCTGCACATGTGAATCATTGTCCATTCACCCAACGTATTTGTCCCTTTAGCAGCTGTGACTTTACTTGCTCCTTCAAGGATTTATATAAACACAGCGTTGCTAAACACAGCATTGCGGCACCTAGCTCTGATAACCATGGCGTGTCCTTTTGCTTGACCATGTTTGAATGTGGAACGGACATGCGTTTGATTCTCTCAGTGGGTAAGAGGATCATTCTCAAGGAACAGACTACGGAAGGAGAGGGAGAAATTGTGGTTGTGGAGTGGTTCGACATGCCAGACGGTCGGATATTCTATGCCTGCTGTATTGGACCAGGAACAGACAAGTTCTCCTACCATCTGGAGCTATCTTTAGATTCTGGTGATGAGCTGTTGTTTAACTCAAACCTTCAAAGAGTCCGTGAAGTGAGCAATGAACCACCACGTGCGCATTTTCTGTTGGTTCCTTCATGTATGTTGCCTTGCCGCGAGTGTTGTATATGCATCAAGCGGAAGACTAACTAGGATTATCAAGACGCTAGTACTTCATTACTCATCAGCCACAACGATGCTCTTAACTAATGTATGTTTTGTAGGAGCCGAATAACCGTAAAATTGGCCCAACATGTTTGTACTGCAATCGCTATCTCATGTGTGAACAAACTTTATCTAATCCTGCGAACAAACTTTATCTAATACGATGAAAATCGTAATTTATCTTCTCACTCTTCTCTTCCACAGCCTCTAGCATAACTTCTGACTTTTAATTAGTATTAGAGCTACCAAATATTACGACTTCAAAATTACCGAAAATACTGATAGACCTTAAATAGCTACATGAACTTATGCATCATCTGTGTGGCATGCCTATGCTACCTGAAGCGGTGTTGGATCACCATTCACCAACAAAATCAGGAGACAAAACCAGAAGAGCCGAAGTTGAAGAGAAGTGTGTTACCCTACAGAGAGTGTATTTCATGAAGAAGTTACACGATAACAACAAGATGCTGGCAGCACCGGAAACATAGGAAATAGAGGAATCAAATACTCTACGAAGATTGTAGGCAGCAATTATATTATTGGCACGGTTCGGTTAATCTAAATTGAAAACTCTATTACTATATGGTTCACATATTCGGTTTAAATTAACCAAACCAAAATAACCGGTACAGCTGATATGACCGAGACACCGAGTCCAATTTAGGGTACAGTTAGCTTTCCATCCCCAACTTCTGCATTCTCCATGGATATTGATGTCGGACCCGTTGATCCATCTGTCCTTTACGAACAAGATCTCCATGTTTCATCTGCTGTCTGGGAAGCACAGGTTCTTATTCGAATTCCCTTTTATCTTTCAATTCTCAATTCGATACAAATCTCTTCTCTTTCTTCCCCCGCAGGAACGAGGTCTACTCCGTTGCCAAGAACACACTTCACTTCTCCATCAATGGAAGCTCACAGACGAACAAATCAAGCTCGTCGACAAAGCAGGCTTCGGACTCTTCCGCAGAATCGGCCCAATGACACTAAACAACTCCCTAATCTCCGCTCTCGTCGAGCGGTGGAGAAGAGAAACCAACACTTTCCACCTCCCTCTAGGCGAGATGACGATAACACTCGACGAAGTATCCTCAGTCCTCGGCCTCCAGATCGACGGAGACCCCGTCGTGGGTTCCAAAGTAGGCGATGAGGCGGCGATGGAAACGTGCGGGAGACTCCTGGGGAAGCTCCCCTCCGCTGCGAACAAGGAAGTGAACTGCTCGAGGGTGAAGCTGAACTGGCTCAAGAGAACGTTCTCCGAGTGTCCTGAAGACGCTTCTTCCGACGTTGTGAAATGTCATACTCGGGCTTATCTTTTGTATCTGATTGGTAGCACGATCTTCGCTACGACTGATGGTGATAAAGTCTCTGTGAAGTATTTGCCTTTGTTTGAGGATTTTGAGAGAGCTGGGAGGTACGCTTGGGGTGCTGCTGCGTTGGCTTGTCTTTATCGTGCTCTTGGTAATGCCTCGCTTAAGTCTCAGAGTAATATTTGTGGCTGCTTGACGCTGCTTCAGGTATGGTTTTGCTGTTTTAGTGTAGTAGACACATTTGAGTTTTTTGGTTTATGATTGTTTCATGTGTGTATGTGTGTAGTGTTGGAGTTACTTTCATTTAGATATTGGTAGACCGGAGAGATCTGAAGCGAGTTTTCCGCTCGCTCTTTTGTGGAAAGGTAAAGGAAGTAGATCCAAAACTGATCTCTCTGAGTACCGGAGAGAGCTTGATGATCTAGATCCAAGCAAGGTAATAATAATACCTCATCAGTTCATCCTTTGATTATGTTGTTGTTGATTTGAGTGTTGTTGAAGATGCAGATCAGTTGGTGCCCATATGAAAGATATGAGAACATGATCCCTCCACATGTTAAAGCCAAGCTGAGTCTAGGAAGGTCGAAGACGACTCTTGTATGCTTCGAGAAGATCGAGTTGCATTTTCCAGACAGGTGTTTGAGGCAGTTTGGGAAACGCCAGCCGATACCTCAGAAAGTGAAACGCCGTGACAGGAAGAACCGGCGGCTCGATGACTTGGACACGTCGATGACTGCAGCATGCGAGGAATGGGCTGAACGTGGAGACCATATTGTGGATAGTTCTGGAGGTGGCAATGTGGTTGATGATGGTGCTTACATGGAGTGGTATGCTCGGATCAGTATCACCAAACTTTACAGAGAAGCGTTTCTCGAGAGCCAAGTCATGAATATGGTAAGAAAAAAGGATGAATCATCTTTGTATTTTGGAACTAGCAAACGTTGATTTTGTGTTTGGTTTTTGTGTAGATTGCTTGTATGAGGGAGTTTGAGGAAGCTGCTTCAGGGATTTCGATGGAGAGATTGTCTCCGGTAGAGAGGGAAGTGATGGAGAGTGTGAAGGATACGTTTTCTAGTAACTTGACGTTTGGAGGATGGCAAGAGGTGGCGGTTAACAGTAATTATGGGAAGAGGCGGCGTCGGAATGAACAAACTCCGACGATGAATAATGGTGGTGGTGATCTTTCATCTCTATTGCTTCAAAAGGACACATGAACCCTTTTCTTTGTATTAGTTTACTTTTACAACTTGTTTCAGTGTTTATGCATATATTATTGGGAATTAGGGGCGAGGACAATGACAATATCTATTTAAATACAATGACATGATTAGTCCAACTGTAGTGTCATATTTTTAGTGCATTCAGAGGCGTCACTGTGTTTAAACTCATAGCTCCAGTCATCTGTCTTCACCGCTAATTTTGACTGCTTCATCCCCATTGATCCGGATACCACATTCAATGATGTCGTGGAACTCACAGCTGAACTTGAACAGCGTATCTCGTTATCCACTTCAAACATATGTCCGGTTCGAACCTCCAAACGTGGGGATATAGTAAACATGAAGTTTCTTCTACAAGCCAACCACTTTTGCCAATACGATGACACACATGGGTCAAAGGGATCTCACCATGCATTCTACCACTACGTACCTCGCCTTTCACGAGTCTAGTTCCAAATAAAATTAACTCATGAAGTTCATAAAGTTGAAAATAGTAATTTCCAATGGTTCATGATAGGCCCCGTCGATGTTATGTGAGGAAGAAGAACGTTGAGAAGAGAAGAGTTTAAAGCGTTGATGAGACTATGGGTCTTTTATGCAATTTGTTGCGATTGTATCTTGGTTCTGGTAGAGTATTCTACAGGAATTGGCTCTATACCGTACTTGACGGTTAGAGATTGTATTCACGACGATAAGAGCAATAAACGTATCTTTTGTTCTTATCAATTGGTGCGGAGATCGACTCGATCATGGCGACGACGATGACGGATGGATTATCCGAAGAGATGGTGGTTCAGTTCAGCGATCTGGAAGCGTCGCTCCACGATACGAAGGAGCAGCTACGATACCTCACTGGCGGTTATAAGGTGTTATCGGAGGCGTCGACGACGGCGGATAAGCGGTGGACTTGCGATTAAACTCGATCGAAACAACCTTGCAAACGATGGCAAAATCAATGGAGTAATTGACGTCATCGATTCACGGAAAGGCTCTGATGTATTCGCAGCTCCCTAGTTCTTCACATAACGTTGATCAGGTACTTCCGATGAATCTGGGAACAAATCCGGAGGTGAATCCGTTAGGTTATCGATCGGTAGGGTCTAGCTTGACTGATAGGGATACTCGGTTACAAAAAGTGGAGATGCTTGTGCTGAGTGGTCCAAATCCCTATTCTTGGTTAGCTCGAGCCGAAAGATTCTTTCGAATCGGTCATTATAATTTGATCGCAAGAATGAAGATTGTTTCGTTGAGCTCGGAAGATGATGCGTTGAGTTGGTACAATTATGAGGTGGAACATCGTCCATTTCAAGATTGGTACGACTTCAAGCACAGAATGTTGGCAAGATTTGCTGAATCTTATGAGAAAACACCTGGGAAACATTTGTTTGGCACTCGTCAAACTGGTACTATTGCTGAGTATGTGAAGGAGTTTCAGGAGTTGGCAACTCATGTGAAATTAGATGAGAAAAATTTGGAAGACATATTCTTCAATGGGTTGAAGAAAGAGTTTCAGGAAGTCATAAAGATGAAAGAACCTGTTGGTTTACCAAACTTCATCGCGGCTGTGATCATGATGGAAGACAGCGAGTTTTGTAAGTTGTTTACGAGTAAAAGCTCTGAGACTAAGACTACGAAACAAGGGCAGAATGTTTCATTCAGAAGCGCACCAGTGAACCAGAATGGATGGAGAAACCAGAGCAGTGAGACAGGACAACATACGGGAAAAACAAATGAGAAACAGTCAGGAAATAAATCTCAAGGCACAATTCCCTATAAACTGTCTGAAGTTGAGTATGCTAAGAAGAAAAAAGAGGGCACTTTCTTCACGTGCGATGAGAAATGGTCGAAATCACATAATTGTCATAATAGAAAGCTCTATGTGATTGTGGTTTTACATAGCGAAGAGGACGATAACAATGAAGTATTTCATGATTCTATGGGCAACGTGGATGAGATAGTAGCAGAAGTCATGGAACTGTCCTTATACTCGTTTTTGGGAAGGTCTTCTCCAAAGACAACCAAGTTGTGGGGTTACATTGGGAAAACCAGAGTGTTGGTGATGATAGATAGTGGAGCAACACATAACTTCATATCTCCCTCGATTGTCACTAAAGCTCAGTTGAAGTTGGAACAAAGATCATCGATGAGAATCAAGGTGGGTACGGGAATAATGGTTTCAGGAACTGGTGTATGCATGAAGGTTCCATTGTCAGCTCAATCAGTTGATCTAACCAATGATTTCATCGTTTTGGACCCGGAAGCTGTTGATATCATACTGGGGGTCCAATTGTTACGCACCTTAGGAAAGTGTGAAGTGGATTGGGAGAATCAAACACTTTCTTTTTGGAGTAACAACAAGAAGTGGACATTAAAAGGAGATCCTTCTATTATGGGAAAAGAACGAGAGTTGGATATGATGTCTGTTGCGTGGGAATTACAGACCGTGGAAGGAGTAAGAGTAGAAGAGAGGAAAATACTTCCAGAGCTCAGTGCAGTGTTGGATGAATTTGCAGGAGTTTTTGCAGAGCCTACACAGCTACCTCCGAGAAGAGGTTATGAGCATTCTGTTCGGCTTATACCGGGGACGAAACCTATCTGCATGAGACCATATCGTTATCCTCACTCTCACATGGAAGCCATGGAGAAATTAGTTGAGGAAATGTTGCAGTCGGGAGTTATACGTCCAAGCAGAAGTCCTTATGCAAGCCTGGTTTTATTGGTCAAAAAGAAAGATAAATCTTGGAGGTTTTGCGTGGATTACAAAGAAGTGAATAAAGCTACTGTGCCTGATAAGTTTCCCATTCCAGTAATAGACCAATTACTAGATGAATTGGAGGGAGCTAAAGTCTTCTCAAAGCTGGATTTACGCTCTGGTTATCACCAAATAAGAATGGAGGAGGGTGATATTAAGAAGTCGGCTTTTCGAACGCACGCAGGACATTATCAGTTCGTGGTTATGCCGTTTGGGCTATCAAACGCACCTGCAACGTTCCAAGCACTCATGAATGAAGTGTTTAGACCACTATTGAGAAGATTCGTGTTGGTTTTTTTCGACGATATATTGATATATAGTCAAAGCGTGGAGGAGCATATATATCATTTGAAGGAAGTGTTGGGAATTTTGGTCAAACATCAATTGTTTGCGAATAGAAAGAAATGTTCGTTTGGCCAACGAAGTATGGAGTATTTGGGTCATGTCATATCGGCTGAGGGTGTAGCTACTGACCCTGCAAAAACAGATGCAATAACGAAGTGGCCTGCGCCTAAAATGGTGAAAGAGTTAAGAAGTTTCTTTGGTCTTACCGGGTATTACCGTCGCTTCGTCAAGGCACATGGAGTGATTGCTCGACCGTTGACTGACTTGCTGAAGCGAGAAGGGTTCGATTGGGGGGAGAAGGAACAGAGAGCATTTGAAGTACTTAAAAGCAAGATGGTTACTTCTCCAGTTTTGGCATTACCAAATTTTAAAGAACCGTTTGTGGTTGAATCAGATGCTTCGGGTTATGGACTTGGGGCTGTTCTCATGCAGAACAAAAGACCTATTGCCTTCTTTAGTAAAGGTCTCACTGATAGAGAGCAATTGAAAGCCGGTTTACGAGAGAGAGCTTATGGCCATTGTCATGGCGGTTCAGAAATGGAAACACTACCTATTGGGGAGAAAGTTTCAGATTTTCACTGATCAAAAGAGCTTAAAATTCCTTCTTGATCAACGTGATGTGTCTATGGATTATCAACGTTGGCTCACCAAGCTTTTGGGTTATGACTTTGAGATCATTTACAAGGCTGGTGTTGATAACCAAGTGGCGGATGGTCTATCTCGAGTAATGTCTGATCAGTCATTGTCTGTGATGGAGCTCTTCACAGTAGCACTTACTCAGACTACTAACTTGGAGATACAAGATATATTGGAGGAAGTTGACAGGGATGAGAATATACAGAAGATGTTGAAGGATCTGTTGGCGGGAGTTTGTGAGAAACCAGGTTTTCAAATGAAGGGAGGTCGTTTGTTTTACAAAGACAGATTGGTACTTCCAAAGAGTTCAAAGTACATTTCTGTAATCCTGGAGGAGTTTCACAGTGGTACTGCGGGCGGCCACTACGGGGTTTTAAAAGCTGTTAAGAGAATTCAGCGGTTATTCCCCTGGACAAATTTGAAGAAAGACGTGCAGAATTTTGTAGCTGAATGTCGGGTTTGCCAAACCCATAAGACGTCCACTCTAAACCCAGAAGGTCTTTTGCAACCCATTGATCTTCCAAACCAAATTTGGGAGGAATTATCCATGGATTTTATTGGAGGTTTACCAAAGTCTAATGGCGCAGAGGTGATTTGACTAAGAGGTTCTATCAAAAACTAGCAGCACGGTTTTACGGTCCCTTTAAAGTGCTGGAGAAAATTGGAGCTGCGGCATATCGTTTGGAGTTGCCAGCAAGTTGTAAGATACATCCCGTGTTCCACGTATCTCAACTGAAACCTGTGTTGGGGAAGGATCATTCGGTGGTTCCACTACCAGCGTCACTGACAGAGCTGGATGAGCTGGTTTTGTTTCCGGAAGAGTTGATGGATTCACGTTATGATGAGGATGGCTTGATGGAAGTGTTAGTTCGTTGGAAAGGGTTGCCGGATTACGAACATACATGGATGAAGATCACTGAGTTCGAGCAGAGTTTTCCTAGCTTTGAGCTTGAGGGCAAGCTCAATTTTGGGGAGGGGGTATTGATAGGCCCATCGATGTTATTTGAGGAAGAAGAACGTTGAGAAGAGAAGAGTTTGAAGCGTTGATGACGGGGAGTTATGAGAGGCGGTTACAGAAGTTGTTAGAGTCGTTGAGTTGTAAAGCATAGTATAAAAAGAATAGCAAGTAGTAGAGAGTCTTTTATGCAATTTATTGAGATTGTATCTTGGTCGTAGTAGAATATTCTACAGGAATTGGCTCTATACCGTACTTGACGGTTAGAGATTGTATTCACGACTATAAGAGCAGTAAACATATCTTTTGTTCTTATCAGTTCATGAAGTTCTTCCTCATTTAGTCTCATAGTTTGATTAACTCATGAAGTTCATGAAGGTTCTTCCTCATTTAGTCTTTGGTGGAAAATATTTTTCTTTCTGTTTTACTCTGCATACAAGATACATATATTAATCATAATTAATTTATTTAAATTACTTTAATTCAAATAATGTATTTATGCATACAATATGACGACTGTCGTATATATATATATATATATATGTATATTTATTAAGAATAATTTTTATAATTTCCAAATAAATATTTATTTTCAAATTAAATTCATGCATGCACATGCATCAGCTAATAATTATTTACGTTCCTAATATAATATTTAATTTCGTTGTTAACTTTCTATCTTTCCTGTAATTATGTTTCCTTTTTAACGTATGTACCAAAATCTTTCCATTCATTAAAACACTGATTTGCGTCTTCTCCAAACACTCGTTTGCTTCTTCGCCAAGCACCCTAAACCTGTCTTCCTCTTTATAAAAAGAAAAATCAAACACTCTTCTACCTGTTCCATTAAGCTTGACATGGCGTCCAGAAGATTGTCAAAGTCTGTTTCTTTAGCCATCAAGGTTCACAATGCTTTGTCGAGACCCTCTCTCCTCCTCCGTGCTCGCGCTCTCTCTGCCGCTGCTCACCACTTCAGCTCAAGTTCCTCTCTTCTCCGGCCAAGTTTCTTCATCGGAGCTCCCGGGAACCGCATAACTTCAGCCACTCAAGCCGCTACTCGTGGTGGCCAACTGTTACCTCTTTCTCTCCAGCTCCCTTCTCCGCGCCGCTTCATGTCTACGGTTCGTGGTCGGTTACATGTCGTTTTTCTCAGTGTATTTTCGATTTTAATTCAGTATTTTCATTAACTCAAAGATCAATTGTTTTGTCTTTCATTTAGGACGGAGTTGGGAATGCACTTGAAAAGTATGGAACTGATTTAACTGAGATGGCTAGACAAGGAAAGCTCCCTCCTCTCATTGGACGTGATGATGAGATCAAGCGTTGCATCCAGATACTATGCAGGATGACAAAAAGCAATCCTGTTATCATCGGTGAACCTGGTGTAGGAAAAACTGCTATTGCAGAAGGGTAAGGCTTGTAATTAATTATATAATTGAAACTTTATCGAGGGATGGTTCTGAGCCAAATGCCAAATTTTATATAAAGAGTTGTATCAAATTCTTTTAGTATAATGGTTTATATACATGCATTTTTATATATTTTATGTATAGACGCCTAACTACGTAAGCTGAGAGATACTAATCTTTTTTCAGGTTAGCCCAGCGAATTGTAAGAGGGGAAGTCCCTGAAGCTCTCTTGAATCGGAAGGTTGCTCCATATTTCTGTTTTTTTAACCCTTTAGATGGCCAGAGGAAGATTGTTGTTACATTGTTGCTTAAAATGTAACGTAGGTGATATCTCTAGACATGGGTTCGTTGCTTGCTGGCACCTCACATCGAGGCGAATTTGAGGAAAAACTGAAAGCATTAGTCAAGGAAATAACTGCTTCCAATGGGAAGACACTCTTGTTCATTGATGAAATCCACACTCTCGTTGGTGCAGGTGCTTGTTTATTACTAGTAAAATGATGAACATCTCATTGCCAATATACTATGGGTTTTTTTAGGAGTTGGAAGTTAATGAAATAGTATCTTTGCGTAGGATCTTGTGAAGGTGATCCAATGGATGCGAGCAACCTCTTGAAACCAATGCTTGCAAGAGGCGAACTGCGATGCATTGGTGCAACCACCCTGTCCGAATACCGCAAATACATAGAGAAAGATCCAGCTCTGCAACGTAGGTTTCAGCAGGTGTTCTGTGGCCAGCCTTCTGTTCAAGACACCGTCTCTATACTTCGTGGGTTAAGACAGCGGTACGAGAAGCACCATGGTGTTAAGATATCAGATGGTTCCCTTGTTTCAGCAGCGGTTTTGTCAGACCGCTACATCACTGAACGCTTCCTTCCAGACAAAGGTTTAAACTTGCACTTCACGTAATTATTATTTTTTTCTTGTGAAGATGTTTGGTGTGTTTAAGATAATAAGATGTCTTTTTGTTTAGCTATTGATCTGGTTGACGAAGCTGCTGCAAAGCTGAAGATGGAGACCACTTCGAAACCAACTGAACTCGACGAAATAGACAAAGCTGTGATCAAACTGGAGATGAAGAAGCTTTCTTTGACAAAAGATTCGTTTGAATCATCTGCAGATTTCTTTGAAAAAGAAAAGAAGATTGAGAATGATTTGACCAAGCTCAAGGATAAACAGAAAGAACTCACAAAGCAATGGGTGGAAGACAAGTCTCTCATTACTAAACTACGTTCACTTAAAGAAGAGGTAAATAAAATTTCACTTTTCTTCGGTTTAGGGTTTACAAAATGCTTAAAATTTCACTCCTCACACTTTCATTGTTTTTTACAGATTGATGTATCTGCTAAACGTGAATATAGTCTAAACCGTTCTGCTGAGCCTAAGTATGGAACACTTATGTCCCTCCAAGGCCAGTTAGAAGAAGCTGAGAAGAATCTCACCAAGTCAGGAGTATCTGAACTGCCACAACTCAAAGAAGGGGTAACCGATCGCCACATAGAAGAGATAATAAGCAAGTGGACAGGTATTCCGCTATCAAATCTTCAGCAATCAGAGAAAGACAAGCTGGTCCTGCTAGAAGACGTGCTTCACAAGAAAGTTATCGGTCAAGGAAAGGCTGTAGAATCAATAGCAGATGCTATCCGCTGTTCAAAGGCCGGTCTCTCAGACCCTAACCGTCCAATAGCAAGTTTTATGTTCATGGGTCCAACAGGTGTTGGTAAAACCGAGCTTGCCAAGGCCCTAGCCGGATACCTTTTCAACACTGACGACGCAATAGTGAGGATCGATATGAGTGAGTACATGGACAAAGCCAACGTCTCGCGGCTCATTGGTGCATCTCCTGGCTGTGTCGGTTATGAAGAAGGTGGGCAGTTAACCGAAGCTGTGCGCAGGAGACCTTACTCGGTGGTTCTGTTTGATGAGATCGAGAAAGCCCACCCTGACGTCTTCAATATCCTGCTTCAGCTACTAGACGATGGAAGAGTAACTGATTCTCACGGGAGGACAGTGAGTTTCAGAAACTGCTTTGTGATAATGACGTCTAACATAGGAGCTCAAAGCATACTCGAGACTTTCCGGGGGAATGAAGACCGCAAAGAGGCGGTTTATGAGACGATGAAGGAACAAGTTGTGGAGTCGGCAAGAAAAACTTTCAAGCCAGAGTTCATGAACAGAATTGACGAATACATAGTCTTCCAGCCTTTGGATACAAAAGAAATATCCAAAATCGTGGAGATTCAGGTATGTATTTATTTATTTATAGTCTTTTTTTTTTCGGTTTCAGATATTTTTAGTCTTTTTAGGTTTGGTATAAATGAATTGTTACCAATGGGTGTAGATGAGACGAGTCAAGAATAGGTTGGAGGAGAATAAAATAAAACTTGAGTACACACAAGAAGCAGTGGACCACCTTGCTCAGCTTGGGTTTGACCCCAACAATGGGGCAAGACCCGTGAAGCGAGTGATTGAGAAGATTGTGAAGAAGGAGATCGCCAACAAAGTTCTGAAAGGAGAGTTTGCTGAGGATGACACTATTCTTCTCGATGTTGACCAGACAAACAAGGAATTGTTTATCAAGAAGCTCGAGAGTGATGCTCCTGTTGAAGAAATGGCTGCTTGATCATACAAACAGATGTTAGACGATTTGGTTATATAAGCGGATTTAGCAAATGTGACAGCATGTGTGGCACATCATTTTAGATAACAAAGTTTTCAACCACATGTGCATGGGGCATTCATTATTTACTCAATTTTCAATAAAACTAGTGAAAAATATATTTGCCCTTTGCAGTAGAGTTATGTAGAAACAAACAACAATCTATAAATTTGTAACCACACGTTTTTATAGATTATCGTCACATCTGTCTCAGTAAGATTTTTTCAAATATTTAATTAAGCAAAATGAAAGAGAATGATGAAATTTGAGACAAAACTAGAAAGACATTGTAGAATATGCTACTAGTTCAAAAATGTTGTTAGTTACCATCTAGAGAATTAGAAGAAGCAATAGAACTCTTGAGTGAAGAAGAATACACCAACATTTTGCCAATCTCATTAATAGTTTTGCATACATCAGAATATGAAAATATTCTTAAACAACATTTTCCCACAAACCACAAGAGAAACTATACAAAGTCGTTTTCTGATTGCAGGAACCGATAAAACCAGTCTATAGGTAAAGAGAAGCAGTGAAAACTGAGAAAAAAAAAAAAAAAAAAACTGAAATCCCAATAAATGCAAGCTTCTGCTTCTCTAAACCCACTCAAAAGCATTTTCAATGTTGAACCAAAGACAATGATATAGGACTTGCAATTCTCCCTCTTGGCTCCTTTAAAGACATCTAGCTTGATGAGCTCGGCTCGTCCTGGGCCTCCTGGCTTGGTTCTGGTTTGACTTCTTCTTCATCTTCTGCTTTGGTCTCGGATGGGTTAGGCTTCTTGAACTGGACCAAGATGATGGTCATATTATCACAACCTTCACCACTCGCAGTGTCTGGAGCCAAACATCTATCAACAATCTTTTCACATACTGTCGAAAGCTTTGTTTCCTGAAAGTTATATCAAATTTCACATACCCATTCAGTGAAAAAAGAATGAAATAGAGAGAGGAGAAGGAAATAGACTTACAGATTTTAACTGTTCATGGATAAAATCCACCAGTTGCTGGCTTGACATACAATCCCTGAGGAAGATGACATCAGATCAAATTCATCATCAAGAAACTAACTTACATGTACAAAATGAAACACTAGGCATTATTTTACCAGATACCGTCACATGCAACAACAAGAAAGTCATCATCTTCACATAGATCAATCTGAGGAGAGAAAACAATAACAAATCAGCTAAAAGAAAGAAAAAATACAAAAATCGAGAACAAAAATACAAAAAGTCAGTTAGATTCTTACAGTGTTTATATCTGGATTAGCAGTAACCATTTGCTTATCAGATGATAAGAACTTATTCTGCTTGAACTCCATGTCACCTATAAAGAACCAGAAGTGATGCTCCAATGCTTAAAAAAGAAGCTATAATGAACGAAAATGGAAGAAAAAATAAGCTTTTACCAATGGCTCTTGTCAGATTCAAGCTTCCATTAATACGCCCAGCATGAATGAAGCCACCAGCCTTTAATATCCTTTCCTTTTCAACTTCAAGATCAGGCTTGTGATCTTTAGAAAGATCGTAAGCCTGACCTTTCCTCGATATCACACACCGTGAGTCACCGGCATTTGCAACAAAGAGCTTCTTATCTTTAATTAGAGCTACACATGCTGTGCACCCGCAAGTAGGTCCAGCGAAATCAGAATGTGGACCCTGCATAAGAACAAAGGCACAGGTTATAACCTTTAGAGTTCCCTATTCAAGATATAGCAAACACTTAAACATACATCCTCAAGAGGCCAATTATCAGGCTGGTTATTGACGTCACCACCGCTTCTTGGTGACCATATGAATCCTTCAATCATGCCGCTAAACTTGTTCATCTTGTCGCCGAAAGTGCGGCTAACTCTCGCCATCCTCTCTGTCCTTGCATCATGTCATCCATTCTACAATATTCATAATGAACAGTTTTAAATGAATATGTCTTCATGATAATTTGTTGAGCGTTTTATATGACATACTGCATACGTACAAATAAAGTTAGTCTTCTTTATTTTATTCTTCGACACCACTTTCTCCAACAAATTCTTCTTTATTTGTTGAGTGGAATGTCTCTATTGCTTACACCTTTGATCCATAATGCTTCAACTGAACTCTCATCATTAACCAAGTTTCTCAGAAAGTGTAAATATCACTGTGTTTGCGCTTCCCACGAAACATTGTTCTTTGACTTGTGTTGTAATAATTTTGAAGGATAATCTAAAAAAATTAAGCATAAAAATTATGACATCTGTTTTAAGATGACATAAAAAAATCTCGATTAGGAAGAAACTTTAAAAAGATTCAAATATTTTATTTTGTCAAAAAAAAAAGATTCAAATATTGTAAGATTCCTCCAGATCCAAATATTTTATTGTAGAATATTAAAAACATAATTTAGTAATTTTCCGTCTGTCCCCACAAAACATATTGTATATTATAATTTTTATTCGTGACCTCAAGTTTTTGGTGATCAATACAAGACCATCATTAAGAAATTATTTTTATTTTTCATTTTTTGTTTAAAAAAATTAAAAAGGAACCAATCATGGAATCGCGTGTCGGTGGAGTCATGAGCAGAACCGCGTGGAATCCGCGAGCGGTGCAAAAACCCTTGTCTTTATTTCACTTCTAAAACCGATTTTTGCAAAAATAATGGAACTCACCGCTAAAGACCCACTTAAACCAACCCCCGGTTAATTATGCCCTTGAAATTAAATATTTGTTGTTTTAGAAAGAAAACAAAGTCATTGTACAAAATTGATCTTACAGGAATGTGTTTTTTGGGTCAAAAGTTAATGTTTACCTTGCGACAATTTTGTTAATTTTATTACTATTTTTACCATTTGCAGTAGAATTATGTAGAAATAAACAACAATCCATAAATTTGAAGAGATCGTAAGCCTGACCTTTCCTCGATATCACACACCGTGAGTCACCGGCATTTGCAACAAAGAGCTTCTTATCTTTAATTAGAGCTACACATGCTGTGCACCCGCAAGTAGGTCCAGCGAAATCAGAATGTGGACCCTGCATAAGAACAAAGGCACAGGTTATAACCTTTAGAGTTCCCTATTCAAGATATAGCAAACACTTAAACATACATCCTCAAGAGGCCAATTATCAGGCTGGTTATTGACGTCACCACCGCTTCTTGGTGACCATATGAATCCTTCAATCATGCCGCTAAACTTGTTCATCTTGTCGCCGAGTGCGGCTAACTCTCGCCATCCTCTCTGTCCTTGCATCATGTCATCCATTCTACAATATTCATAATGAACAGTTTTAAATGGAATCCTCTTTTTGCTTGTAATAGACAAGAACGAGGGGAAGAGAAACAAAAAATACCTAAAGAATGCTCTTTGAAGAGATGTTTCAATGTCTCCAGCTCCATATGCTTGATTACTGAGAACCTGCTGGTGTAGGTACTTTGCACAGAACTTTGCTACAACTTTGCCTATACCATTTAGTAAAATACTTCTTTCAGTTCCTTAACAAAAAGGGATGCAAACATCAAAAACATCTAGCTTATAATTTAGATTATGATTTTAGATAGTTCCTTACCTCCATGACCATCATACACACCGAAGAAAGATGTCTTATCATCCAGATCAAGAATTGCAGCATGCTAGCAACCAATTACAATCGAGGGAAACAAGATCAGTCAAGTAAATAAAACCAAGGTTACACAGTTAGGAGCAAACGGTGGCCTCAGTGATTATTAATGTTTGACTCACCGCATCTTCCATGGTGGCACGCCAACCTTGCATAGAAGATGAACCATATCTAAGCGTATCATTCTCACCTTCTTCTGATAGCTTATCAGTTTTAGGTGAACTCAGGTAAGTCCCCATCTCTTCTGCAACCAAACAAGCTTGAACCAATCAGAATCTTACGGAATCCATTCTCAGTGATCAAAATCCAGAAAAGAATCTAAGCTTTAACCAATCCATGTATAATAGAACCTAATCAAACTAAGAACTCCTCAGGACAAAGACTAAGACAAAAAGGAGTTTTGAATTGATTCGAACAAACAAGAAACTACTTATGACAAAGACAACGATTCAACCAAAAGATTCAGATACTTACTAAAGGTTATGGGAGAAAGATAGCAACTTACAGGTAGAAAAAAAGAAAGCCGCCCTTTTCTGAGAACCAAAGAAACTCGATCGGGACGAGAAGACCAACCAACTTGAAGCTACTAGAGATCAGATGTACAAAATCCTAAGGAAAAATAAAATAATAAAAGAAATACGAGAAAATGTTTTCCTTTTTTTCTTGCCGAAGCGAAAGGTTTTAACTTTTAAACCCTTTTTCTTTGAGAAATTGTTTTCCTTTTTTTTGAAACACTTACAGGAACCGTTTAGAACCAGAGTCTGTTGAGTAAAGAGAAGCAGTGAAAACTGAGGTAAAGAAAACCTTAAATCCCAATAAATACTAGCTTCCGCTTCTCTAACCCACTCAAAAGCATTTTAAATGTTGAACCAAAGACAATGATATAGGACTTGCAATTCTCCCTCTTGGCTCCTTTAAAGACATCTAGCTTGATGAGCTCGGCTCGTCCTGGGCCTCCTGGCTTGGTTCTGGACCTTCTGGTTTGACTTCATCTTCTTCTTCTACTTTTGTCTCCGATGAGTTAGGCTTCTTGAACTGGACCAAGATGATGGTCATATTATCACAACCTTCACCACTCGCAGTGTCTGGAGCCAAACATCTATCAACAATCTTTTCACAGACCGTAGAAAGATTTGTTTCCTGGAAGTTATATCAAATGTTCAGTAAAAAAACTGCAATATAGAGAGGAAGAGAAGGAAACAGATTAACTTACAGATTTTAACTGCTCATGGATAAAATCCACCAGTTGCTGGCTTGTCATACAATCCCTGAGGAAGATGAGATCAAACTCAAATTCATCATCAAGAAACTAACTTATATATACAAAACGAAAACACTTGGAGAATTATTTTACCAGATTCCATCACATGCAACAACAAGAAAGTCATCATCATCACATAGGTCAATCTAAGGAGAGAAAACAATAACAAATCAGCTAAAAAAACAAAAGTGAGCACAAAAATACTAAAAGTCACTTAAGATTCTTACAGTGTTTATATCTGGATTAGCAGTAACCATTTGCTTATCAGATGATAAGAACTTATTCTGCTTGAACTCCATGTCACCTGTAAAGAACCATAACCGATGCTTCAAATCAAGACTATGCGTAAAATAATAAGGTCTAAAGAAGTAAAAAATAAGCTTACCAATGGCTCTAGTCAGATTCAAGCTTCCATTAATACGCCCAGCATGAATAAAGCCACCAGCATTTAATATCCTTTCCTTTTCAGCTTCAAGATCAGGCTTGTGATCTTTAGAAAGATCATAAGCCTGACCTTTCCTCGAGATCACACAACGTGAGTCACCAGCATTAGCAACAAAGAGCTTCTTATCTTTAATAAGAGCTACACACGCTGTGCACCCGCAATTAGGTCCGGTGAAATCAGAATGAGGACCCTGCACAAGTTTATAACCTTTAGAGAACCCTATTCAAGATATAGCAAACATTAAAGAATGGTCTACATACATCCTCAAGAGGCCAATTATCAGGCTGGTTATTGACGTCACCACCGCTTCTCGGTGACCAGATGAATCCTTCAATCATGCCGCTAAACTTATTCATCTTGTCGCCAAGTGCAGCCAGCTCTCGCCAACCTCTCTGTCCTTGCATCATGTCATCCATTCTAAAGAATGCTCTTTGAAGAGATGTTTCAATGTCTCCAGCTCCATACGCTTGGTTACTCAGAACCTGCTGGTGTAGATACTTTGCACAGAACTTTGCTACAACCTTACCTCCATGCCCATCGTACACACCGAAGAAGGATGTCTTATCATCCACATCAAGAATTGCGGCATGCTAGCAACCAGTTACAATCGAAAGAAAACAAGATCAGTCAAGTAAATAAAACCAAGGTTACAGTAAACGGTGCCGTTTGACTCACCGCATCTTCCATGGTGGCGCGCCAACCTTGCATAGAGGATAAACCATATCTGAGCGTATCATTCTCACCTTCTTCTGATAGCTTATCAGTTTTGGGAGAACTCAGGTATGTCCCCATCTCTTTTCTGCAAAGATGAAAGCTTGAACCAATCAGAATCTTACGGAATCCATTCTCAGTGATCAAAATCCAGAAAAGAATCTAAGCTTTAACCAATCCATGTATAATAGAACCTAATCAAACTAAGAACTCCTCAGGACAAAGACTAAGACAAAAAGGAGTTTTGAATTGATTCGAACAAACAAGAAACTACTTATGACAAAGACAACGATTCAACCAAAAGATTCAGATACTTACTAAAGGTTATGGGAGAAAGATAGCAACTTACAGGTAGAAAAAAAGAAAAAGCCGCCCTTTTCTGAGAACCAAAGAAACTCGATCGGGACGAGAAGACCAACCAACTTGAAGCTACTAGAGATCAGATGTACAAAATCCTAAGGAAAAATAAAATAATAAAAGAAATACGAGAAAATGTTTTCCTTTTTTTCTTGCCGAAACGAAAGGTTTCAACCTTTGAAACCCTTTTTCTTTGAGAAATTGTTTTCCTTTTTTTTGAAACACTTACAGGAACCGTTTAGAACCAGAGTCTGTTGAGTAAAGAGAAGCAGTGAAAACTGAGAAAAAAAAAAAACTGAAATCCCAATAAATGCAAGCTTCTGCTTCTCTAAACCCACTCAAAAGCATTTTCAATGTTGAACCAAAGACAATGATATAGGACTTGCAATTCTCCCTCTTGGCTCCTTTAAAGACATCTAGCTTGATGAGCTCGGCTCGTCCTGGGCCTCCTGGCTTGGTTCTGGTTTGACTTCTTCTTCATCTTCTGCTTTGGTCTCGGATGGGTTAGGCTTCTTGAACTGGACCAAGATGATGGTCATATTATCACAACCTTCACCACTCGCAGTGTCTGGAGCCAAACATCTATCAACAATCTTTTCACATACTGTCGAAAGCTTTGTTTCCTGAAAGTTATATCAAATTTCACATACCCATTCAGTGAAAAAAGAATGAAATAGAGAGAGGAGAAGGAAATAGACTTACAGATTTTAACTGTTCATGGATAAAATCCACCAGTTGCTGGCTTGACATACAATCCCTGAGGAAGATGACATCAGATCAAATTCATCATCAAGAAACTAACTTACATGTACAAAATGAAACACTAGGCATTATTTTACCAGATACCGTCACATGCAACAACAAGAAAGTCATCATCTTCACATAGATCAATCTGAGGAGAGAAAACAATAACAAATCAGCTAAAAGAAAGAAAAAATACAAAAATCGAGAACAAAAATACAAAAAGTCAGTTAGATTCTTACAGTGTTTATATCTGGATTAGCAGTAACCATTTGCTTATCAGATGATAAGAACTTATTCTGCTTGAACTCCATGTCACCTATAAAGAACCAGAAGTGATGCTCCAATGCTTAAAAAAAAAGAAGCTATAATGAACGAAAATGGAAGAAAAAAAATAAGCTTTTACCAATGGCTCTTGTCAGATTCAAGCTTCCATTAATACGCCCAGCATGAATGAAGCCACCAGCCTTTAATATCCTTTCCTTTTCAACTTCAAGATCAGGCTTGTGATCTTTAGAAAGATCGTAAGCCTGACCTTTCCTCGATATCACACACCGTGAGTCACCGGCATTTGCAACAAAGAGCTTCTTATCTTTAATTAGAGCTACACATGCTGTGCACCCGCAAGTAGGTCCAGCGAAATCAGAATGTGGACCCTGCATAAGAACAAAGGCACAGGTTATAACCTTTAGAGTTCCCTATTCAAGATATAGCAAACACTTAAACATACATCCTCAAGAGGCCAATTATCAGGCTGGTTATTGACGTCACCACCGCTTCTTGGTGACCATATGAATCCTTCAATCATGCCGCTAAACTTGTTCATCTTGTCGCCGAGTGCGGCTAACTCTCGCCATCCTCTCTGTCCTTGCATCATGTCATCCATTCTACAATATTCATAATGAACAGTTTTAAATGGAATCCTCTTTTTGCTTGTAATAGACAAGAACGAGGAAGAGAAACAAAAATACCTAAAGAATGCTCTTTGAAGAGATGTTTCAATGTCTCCAGCTCCATATGCTTGATTACTGAGAACCTGCTGGTGTAGGTACTTTGCACAGAACTTTGCTACAACTTTGCCTATACCATTTAGTAAAATACTTCTTTCAGTTCCTTAACAAAAAGGGATGCAAACATCAAAAACATCTAGCTTATAATTTAGATTATGATTTTAGATAGTTCCTTACCTCCATGACCATCATACACACCGAAGAAAGATGTCTTATCATCCAGATCAAGAATTGCAGCATGCTAGCAACCAATTACAATCGAGGGAAACAAGATCAGTCAAGTAAATAAAACCAAGGTTACACAGTTAGGAGCAAACGGTGGCCTCAGTGATTATTAATGTTTGACTCACCGCATCTTCCATGGTGGCACGCCAACCTTGCATAGAAGATGAACCATATCTAAGCGTATCATTCTCACCTTCTTCTGATAGCTTATCAGTTTTAGGTGAACTCAGGTAAGTCCCCATCTCTTCTGCAACCAAACAAGCTTGAACCAATCAGAATCTTACGGAATCCATTCTCAGTGATCAAAATCCAGAAAAGAATCTAAGCTTTAACCAATCCATGTATAATAGAACCTAATCAAACTAAGAACTCCTCAGGACAAAGACTAAGACAAAAAAAAGGAGTTTTTGAATTGATTCGAACAAACAAGAAACTACTTATGACAAAGACAACGATTCAACCAAAAAGATTCAGATACTTACTAAAGGTTATGGGAGAAAGATAGCAACTTACAGGTAGAAAAAAAAAGAAAAAAGAAAGCCGCCCTTTTCTGAGAACCAAAGAAACTCGATCGGGACGAGAAGACCAACCAACTTGAAGCTACTAGAGATCAGATGTACAAAATCCTAAGGAAAAAATAAAATAATAAAAAGAAATACGAGAAAATGTTTTCCCTTTTTTTTTTCTTGCCGAAGCGAAAGGTTTTAACTTTTTAAACCCTTTTTCTTTGAGAAATTGTTTTCCTTTTTTTTTCTTGCCGAAACGAAAGGTTTCAACCTTTGAAACCCTTTTCTTGTTAATTAAATCTTTACAGCTTCTTTTCTTCGTCATTACAGCTTCCACAATGTGCGTGAATGTATTATCAAAGGAAACAGCTATTTAAAAAAAAAAAAAAAACTAATTGTGGATTTGCTCGATGTGGTTTAAAAAAGTATTATCAAAGGAAACAGCTATTTAAAAAAAAAACTATTTAGGGCTTGGTAGTTATGCAAGTAGCGATTCTTGGATCTTGATTCGCGGGAGTTTGTGGATGCGGGTAGTTGTGGTTTTAAGCGTTTTATAGAGATTTGTACGATTGGCACAACGGTTAGAAATTGGTGCGTTTGCGGAACTTTTATGACTGGTAAACTACCAAACGCAACAGCTGTTATAATATAAATTAACAATATTTACATTTTATATAATTATAAAGTATTAAAAATCAAAATATTATAATAAATATAAAAATTTTATTTATAAAATCATAATTTTAAAAATTTTAAAATTATAGAAAATATTTTTGTTTTAAAGTTTTATAATATAAATTAAAATATAATATGTATACATTTTACAATTTCTATTATTTCAATTTAAAATTTTTATTGAATACTTTTTAGTTTTATTTTTATTTTTTAAGAAAAAAAATTACCCTCCCTCAACCGCCCACAATCGCAAACGTTAGCTGGAACCAGCTCTTGATTTTAAGAGGTTCAGAGCAGTTTGAAGTGATTTGTAACGTTTACTGTGATTGTTTCAAAACGCCAACAACTGCTACCAACCGCAAAAGCTGCATTTGCGGGTGCGGGTAGTAGCGGGGAAACCAGTCAAGCCCTTAGTATGGAGCACATATTGTAAAAACTAAAAAGTATTTCAGCTAAAAGCACTAACACGAAGAAGGATCTAAGACCAACACATTTTGTCTTCTATAATCTATGTATATTGGGTAATTTGCAAATATTAGGTTTATCTACAGAAGTTAAATCAAACTCATTAACTACCTGCTATTGAAAAAGTGGCATTTTGTTTCATAAATTTATGTTCCCGCGAGACTCAGTTTTAAATATTACTATATAAAAAAAAATCTCAAACAAAAAAAAGCTATATATAAAAAATTTAAATTATAAAACGCAAATTATTTAACGAATATATACAACTGGGATAATTTTGAGATAATTTTTTAGAAAAAAATATTATGAAGTGCTTGGTGGTAAAATATTTATTCAAAAATCTTATAAAAAGAAGAAATTGTATTAGCAACCACTTGTTCAAGAGAGAAATGTGCAAAAGAGCAAATCGTTTGTATGGCATTGTTGTAGTATTAGATCCTTTTGTTCACTCAATTGGATGACTTTTTAAGAAGGTAAAAAATAATCCATGTAAATTTAGATTCCATCTCTGAAGTAATAAACTACTTGGGATATATCTCTAAAACACACATGAAAAACTCCACATATCAGAATGCAGTAAGTTAAAACATTTTTCATAGATAGTTGACGATGTTAGAAAACAGATCTACCTTTTATGTTTTAAGATTTTGTAACTCAACATCATCAAGCCTAAAGATAGCTTGACAATTAAAACCAGATATTGCTTCCCTATTGAAAGTATAATAGAGGTAAAAGTAAAACTATGCATCATGGACTTAGATTATCTATCAAACAAAGATAAAACTACGCAAATAGAAATATAGAATGGACTAGATTCTCTATCAAACAAACTTGAGTTTCTTGGCTGGCCTAATATCCTTGATAAGATTCCGATCGCTAATTATATGATGTGACTCTCCTGAATCTATAACAAATGGCTTAGGTGTGTTAAGAGCAAGAGAAAGTGTATCGGATTTCTTAGAAGATAGGATGCCCTTGAGGGCTTTGATGATAGGTGCTAGATCACTTCTTACAACCTCATCTTGACTGGATGTTTGTGGCGTTTGTCTCACCTTTCACGATCTTTAATTGTGAAGGAAGTATATATACATGGCTTACTTGCATTCAATAGTTTTGGTTTCCGTAACTGTATGTTTCTTCGAGAAAGGCTTAGTGTGTGTTTGACAAGTCTCTTATTAATCTTCATGTACCCAAACCATCCTATCTTTCTGCTTGTATCTCTTTGTTGGTAGTGACTGGCTTTCTTTTCCCACCAAATAGTTCATTTGATCCATGTTCTCTTTGAACATGTGCACACACTTCAACAACGGTTGGAAGTTTGTAGGGATGCTTGATCAAGTCATTGTAGGTTAAATTCAGGGTCATACGAAGGTTGAAGACCTTGTCTTACGCCTTTCACTTGAAAAAGTTGGATTGGTTGAGTTTCAAGGAAAGCAGAACTGCGCTCAGAGATATCCTTAGACAGTATGAGCAAGCCTCGGGTCAGACAATCAATGCGGATAAATCAGCAATTACCTTCTCTAGGAAAACTCCGGCATCGCTAAAGGCAGCAGTGAAGGCAGACCTCCAAATCCAACGAGAGGGAGGAGTTGGGAAATATCTTGGACTCCCGGAACACTTTGGACGAAGAAAAAGAGATCTATTTGCTGCGATACTGGACAAGATAAAACAGAGAGCACTTGGGTGGTCAAACAAGATGTTATCGTCGGCTGGCAAATTGGTGTTGATGAAAAGCGTTCTTTTTGCTATACCTTCCCATGCTATGACAAGCTTTAAACTGCCAGTCTCCTTATGCAAACGCATCCAAGCAGCGATTCTGGCGTTTCTGGTGGGATGGCAACTCCGGAAAAGAAATGGCATGGGTAGCATGGTCAAAACTCACGCAACCAAAGAGCAAGGGCGGTCTAGGCTTCCGAGATTTCCAATGCTACAACGATGCTTTCTTGGCAAAAATAAGCTGGCGCCTCATCCAGAACCCCCAGTCCCTGTTGGGAAGACTTTTACTAGGAAAATATTGCCACGGAGAGGGCTTCCTCGACGTCCAACACAGAACTTCTGAATCCCACGGCTGGCGCGGAATACTTATCGGAAGGGATTTGATTGCAAGCAACTCTGGCTGGCTGGTTGGTAATGGACAGGATATTGATCTATGGAGGGACAATTGGCTCGACTGCTCACACCAAACCAGACTCATCGGACCAGCTACTGAGGAACAGCAAAATCTTAAAGTCGCTGATCTGTTTAAACCAGAGACAAGAGAATGGGATACTGAAAGAATCCAAGAAGTATGCCCAGTTTTTGAGAACCAGATTCTTAAGATCAAACCGAGTAAGTCAGGGGCTCCTGATAAACTCATCTGGTTTGGAACTAAGACGGGAGATTATACAGTCAAATCAGGCTATAATGCCGCAGTTGCAAGCCCGGAGGAGAACAACCCCACGAACCCTCCTTTCAGCTGGGAAAAGAATGTCTGGGACTTAGTACTTCTCCAAAGGTTAAGATGTTGGTCTGGAAAATTCTGAAGGAGCCCTACCAGTGGGAACGAGACTAGAAGAAAGACATATTCCCGTTGATAATCAATGTAAGAGATGTAGAAGTCCTGAATCTATCATTCATCTGTTCTTTCAATGTGATTTTGCAAAGAAAATATGGCTTGATGCACCATTTGTTGGTGAGGTTGAGTTCAGAGGAATGATAGATTTGACAGACATCTGGAGCTCCGTGAAATCTCGACTTTGTCTACCGACGGGCATCAGCTAAACGCAATTGGCACCATGGATCCTCTCGGGAAATCTGGACTGCAAGAAACAGGCTAGTCTTGAAGGCCAAACCTCATCGACCGAAGACACACTCACCAAAGCTATCTCTTTAGCTCGAGAATGGCAGGCAGGACAAACGAAACCTCAGCCGAAAATGACAAAGAAACCATTGACCACTCGACAGCATTACGGTAATGTTTCAATTATCAGAACAGATGCAGCTTGGTCTTCTGCAGTACACGCTGCGGGTTTAGGGTGGACAATTACGAGTAATAAGATTACAGCGCACTTCTCGACATTGGAACTGAGGGTCTCCTCACCGTTGATGGCTGAAGCACTGGCACTAAGGGAAGCTTTGGAGAAATGCAGAGAGATGGACCTTAAGAAGATAGAATGTGAATCAGACTCTCTGCAACTGATTAACAGCATCAAACACAAGAACAACATCCCAGAAATTTATGGAGTAGTCTCAGATATTTTGATCTCTGCTTGTCTTTTTGAAACCATTTCTTTTGAATGGATCCCGAGAGAGAAAAACAGAGAAGCCGACAGTCTGGCTAAGAATATCTTGTTTGTAAACGAGGCCCTTTTGACCTCTAACTTGGCTTGATTGAATGGAAAGTTTGTGTTTCAAAAAAAAAAAAAGGTTGAGCTTCGTCTAAGCAATTCAAGCTATGTTGTCCATAAACTTTTTAACTTGCAAAAATGTTGGGTGAACAGAACTCTATGGCGATGTATCCATACACCTTTTTGGAGAGTCTCCCAAAATTCTTTGGCGGTTTCATAGAAAGAGTAAACCTCGAGGATTGTTGCTTCTAGCGATTTTTGGACGATTGGAAAACATTTTTTCCTCTTGGGAGCACTTGTCTTCTTCAACCAGGCCAATCACATGTTTATTTTTCTCAGCCATCCCCTTTGGAGCTTCATTCTTCAATATATGGATCCAAAACCCATGGCTACACAAGATGACCTTGGTCACTCTAGAACACATCAAGTAGTTACCGGGTATGAGTTTGTATACATTGTACCGTATGATAACAGTGTTATATATTTTATTATAATGAAAATTATGATAATAAACAAGTTTCACAATAGAACATTATCTCTCGCATGCAGTGCCAAAAAAAACGTTCGGAGTGTTACAGCTCATGAAGTATTATATATTTATCAATTTGTTAGTTATCATTATCATGATCATCGTCATCATCGCCTTGCCATGACCAGACGATGTCCTTAAGAGCTGGCCTGACGTCATCCTCGCAAAACAACTGATACTCCAAAGTGTCGCCGGAGGTTTTACAAAACTCAACGACAGAGACTTCAGGAGCGACCTCGAAAACTTCCGCCGTCACCGAGAGCCTCCCTTTCCGACCTTCCGTTCTACTCTGCAGCTTCATCTTGCAGTCTTTCACGTGTTTCACTCTCATGTTCATCTCAGGCGCCGCTTCCTCTAGCCTCTCCTTCACCGTGATGGCCGGTAACTTCGACGTGAACATCCTTTTCGGCTTCCTTTTTATCTCGAATAAGCTGGAGAGGTCGAAACCTGAGGACATCGATGAGATGAGTTGGAAGGCGTTGAAGGATCTCGGCGAAGATCCTCCGTCTTCTTCATCCACGTTCAAGTGTTTCTTGTTCTTCTTTGACGGTGGCTCTGGCGGTGGAGAAGGTAGTGTCTCGTCGATGGAGAAAGCTTCCGGGGGTGTGAAGTTCTTACGGAACCATGGGAACTGTTTGATCTCCGACATTGTGATCCGTTGTTCGGGATCCGACAGAAGCAGTTTTGAGATCAGTTCCTGCGATTCTGTAGAAAACCATGGCGGAAAGTCGATTTCCGCCTTGAAGATCTTTCTGTTCATAGAATGCACACGAGAGCTTCAGTCAAACCATAAAACAATGCTGAGAGTTTGATAACCGGTTAAACAACCTTTGATAGATTCAATATCCGGTATAAAAACAGGTTTTAGATATAAGAACCGATTCAAGACTGACACGGTTTGATAACCCGTTATAAAAATATTTTTTGACGACCGAGCCCCCGTTATAAATTGTATTAATTAAAAAACTACATTACAAATTACATAAGGTGCATCATGCCATCATTGCTTGCAGAAGAATAAAAAAGATGATATATTGGTTAGATTTTAGTTGCAACCCGAACTTGATAACCCGTTACTGGCAGGAGTTTTCATTTCTAATGTTTTTTCATCTCTGTAAACATCCTGGACTTGTGGAAGTACCAAAACTAATGTTTAAAGGAGCCGTAGTTTACGAATAGAGATCATATCTCCAAATTTTCAAATGAGGTAAAAAAACATAATTTTATATTTATATGGTCGCTCGGATTTAGTATTGTCGGATTATTTTGAACATAGATTTTTCTAAAATCCGCTTACCATCAAATAACTTCTGTGTGTTATTATTTCAGAGTTCAACCGCTAAAATTAAAAAAAAAACTGCTAAAATTATTATTCAAATTATCTTCAAGGCTGGTTCACAGGTTCAATGCCCGATTGATAGAGTATTATTACGAATATTTGAGACAATTTAGTTATAATATTTTGGATTGTTTAAAATATAAATTTAAATTATTGAATAGATTATTTGAATACCTGTCTCAAGCTGGACCGAATCTTGTATTTTTTAGAATAAATTGAATTATCATATATGGATCATTATTTAAATATATACAAGTATAAGACAAAAATCTAAGAAGGATATGAGCTGTATTAAGAAAATCATATTCATAGTGGACACAACCTAAAGCACTTCATATCTCTAGTATTTTAATAAAGTTGATAAATTGATAAATTAATAAATTACTTTAATAATTTGTGATAATAAATATTTTGTATGGTATTTTAAATTTTAAGATATTTATAAATTCTTGGGTAAACCACTTTTCTATGTAATTTTTAGAAAATTAGTTCCAAAAAGATAGGAAATAGAATCTTTTAATATAGCCTATTAAACTTCCAAAATTTTATTTTGGGTTTACTCTCTAGCTTTTAGAAACAATTCAAAGTTTTCATTAAAAAAAAATGTTTCCTTTAAACTTCAACGATGCACCTAGTTTCCAACTTGACAGTGGTTTAGGCTCTTGAATTTTGTATTAAAAAAAAACAAATGTGGTAGAAGAATGTTTCTAATGAATAAAAGTAACTTCTAATAATCAAATGAATGAAAGAAACTGTTTGGATTAGTTAACCGGTTAGGACTTACGTGTACAAGGTCATGACGTTTTCGTCGATAAACGGCAAGAAGCCAGCGAGGAGAGCATACAAAACGATGCCGCACGACCAAATATCCGCCATAGCTCCGTCGTATCCCTTGTTCCGAAGAACCTCCGGCGCCACGTAAGCCGGAGTACCGCACCGCGTATGAAGAAGATCGTCGCTGCTGCCACGTCTTCCACCGAGCCCTTCCGGCATCATCAGCGCCGACAATCCGAAATCCGTCACCTTGAGATCGCCGTCTCCGTCGAGCAACAGATTCTCCGGCTTGATATCGCGGTGGAAAACGCCGCGGCTGTGGCAAAAATCCACGGCGGAGATCAGCTGCTGAAAATACTTCCGCGCGAGATCCTCCGGGAGCTTCCCGTCTCTGTCCAGCCTCTCGAAAAGCTCTCCCCCGTCGACGTACTCCATGACGAAGAAGATCTTCGTCTTCGTCGCCATCATCTCGCGGAGCTCGACGACGTTAGGGTGGC
The DNA here is from genome assembly GCA_016771965.1 of Brassica carinata. Lineage (NCBI taxonomy): Eukaryota > Viridiplantae > Streptophyta > Magnoliopsida > Brassicales > Brassicaceae > Brassica > Brassica carinata. The sequence goes on from CM028692.1 coordinate 43,007,474, forward strand.
GGAGGAGACGCATAACGGCGATCTCTCTCTCGATCTGCTCCGTCATGCCTCGACGTTTTAGCACGAGGTCTTTCTTTATGACTTTGATTGCCACCTCATCGCCGGTGGATATCTCCGTGCCGTGGTAAACCTTGGCGAAGTTACCGGTGCCGAGGAGTTTTCCGATCGTGTATTTGTCGAAGAGGACAGTTTTGGATGCTTCCATCTGTCTGTGGGACTTTGTCTCCCAAGTATGATGTGCAATATGATATTTTTTTACTTGGTTATATATACATATGGAAAGGATTTATTTATGCAGTTATATTACTTAGTTTAATATGCGACGACGACTAAGTGAAGTGGGAAGAAATGTTCTGTCCGATCTTATCCAAATAATATGTATGATGTGTGCATAAGATCTGTCCGGTCCTGAAATTTTGGGGATCTGAAACCATGTCTATGTAAATTTTTTTTTTTTACGAGTTTGGGGGCATAAAAATATTTTTTAGGGGATTAAGTCAATGTAATTTTTTTCAAAAATTTCGGGGACCTGTTGCAAATGTTTCACTAGGCATGGCTCAGGGCCGGCCCTGTTTGGGAGTAGGGAATAATAACTCATCATTCATATATAATACGTCGAAACAGAAACAGCACAAACTTATTTTCTCATCGATTTCATTGTTCTACGACAAAAACAAAAAACAAAAGAAATTCATTTTTACCCCTAAACTCTAAATATCTATGTTTATTTTTAATTTGAACAGAACCGAACTAAACAAACCGAGGTTTTTGGTTCTGTTTTTCTTTTTGTCAACGAGGTTTTTGGTTCTGTTACCATATACTACACTACTGAAATGGTGGCCGACGTGAAATTGACGTGTAATCGAGTCGTAATGCTACGCATGTCTTGAAATGGATACGCATTAATAAAAAAAATAATAACTTGTCCCGATAAAATTTCAATGAAATATCTTTTTTGGTAAGGCCAGATGTGACCTTTTCTACTTGACCCTAAAAATATTTAAAAAGAAATTCTTGAATTTTTTTATATTAGTAATTTGTTTTCGTTAAATGTTTCTTGACTGTTTATAGAGGAGTTTTCATTTTTTTCGTTTTTCTTTTATTTGATAGTGATAATATGTGCTGACAAAAAAAAAAGATAGTGATAATATGTCATCAAGGAGTTTTCCTTTTTTCGTTTTTCTTTTGTAGGATAGTGATAATATGTAATCATCTTAAACTGAGTGGTAAAAATGGCGATCGGATCTTCCTAGCTCCTTTTTTGTTTGGCCTTGTTTTTCTTTGTTTGATGGATTCTTTCTTCATATTTTAACAATTAAGACAACAAATTCATTTTTGTTCTGTTGTTTTTAAAATTAACAAATCTGTACTCCTATATTTATGTTTGGATTTACATTTGCCGCCAAAATCTTTAATTTCTAAAGTATCAGAAAATATAATGTTATTTAGAGACATTTAGACCACATATATATATATATATATATATATATATAGTTAATAACCTTATAACCTTTTCACTTCTATTTTAGACTTTGTGGAAAATGTATAATATACTTTTAAATGATTATTATTTGATAGCTATAAGAAGCTATTACTTTGACAAAAAAAAAAACAAAAAGCTGTGTGTTTAAATATATTTTCCGAAGGAAATGAAACTACAAAACCATTTCTAATATAAAAATATGTAATCATTATTTATAACAATTAGAAAATAGAGAAAGTTGGAAAAAGGAAAAAGGTATCTTAAACAAAATAGTTTGAAAATTAAATAAATAAATTATATTAAAATACTGTATTTGAGATATTTTACTATATGTTGTGGATATTGTAAAGTCCAACATAACGCAAACAATTATGTTTGAAATAGAGTTGGGAAAATAAATCAAATTTGAAATTTCAAAACCGAACAAGATCCGAATAAAAATGAATTTAATCTGATACAAATTTGACATAAATATCAAATGAATAGTTTTCTAATGGTATTTCATGTTAGAGTTGTACCCAAACCAAACCTGAACCCAAACGGATATATAAAACTCCAAAAATTCAAAACTGAAAAAAAAAACTATACCAAATTCGATCTCAGTCCCTAATATATTATCCAAAACACACTTAGATATTATTGAATACCTAAAATAATTATCTGTTATATGAATTTTTGACTCAAATATTTAATTTAATAATTTTGTTTAGTCAATATTTATGTTTTTATGTTTTGACAATTGCATTTGGATTTTAATTATGAATAATTTTTTTTTGAAGTTTAAACAATGTTATTTTCTTAAAAAAAGTTTAAATAGTGTTTCTTATGTTTATAGTGTTGATAGTTGTTAACTTTAATTTGTTTAGGTTTCATTATGTATGATTCTCGTCTGCACAAGATTTTGGTTTGTCGTGAATCATGATTTTTCAGATATTATCACATATAATTCAAATATGAATTTGATAGACGAATCTCCTCAAATTATTTTAAATGACAATTATATGGTTCGAGAAAGTTAAGTACACAAATTTATTGAAAAATTGGAAATATACCGACTTTAATCAAGTATAAACTGATATTTTAAAAACTCATAACCTGATTAATATCTGAAACTGAAACTATTTTGGATTTGACATTTATCTAAACCTAAACCTAATTTCGACTAAATCCGAACCAAATCCAATCCAAACTTCTATAATATTCAATCGTGGCTGAAATTTATGAACCTAAAAAATCCAAAAACCCAAAACTCTAATCAATCCAAACTGAAACCCGTCCCATTGCCCAACCCTAGTTTGAAAAATGTCAAACATACTATAGTTCAATACAAGTTTTTATATTGATTTACTTATATAGATGTATACAACTCTACTTTGCAAATTGTATCTATTTACTAATTACCTGAACTCAAACCAATTGCTAAATTTCAACTGCAGAAACAAAACTTGTTGCGAAAAATTAGAAGATACATTAGGCTATCAACGGACTTTAAACTATGCGCCTAGGCCATTTTGGTAAATCCAGCTCGGTCTTGTGTTTATTTATTTATTTGTACGGTGGTGATTTTCTTAAGCAGAAATTTAACTATTGATTAGAGTGCAAAGGAGAGACTGTAGATCTTCTTGTTTGTCTTGGCCTTCTAAATAGGTGAGTGAATCAGTGCTCTAACTTTTCAAACTATATCCCTGAAACGTTTCAACTCAATCTCACTAAGCCGAGAGCTATTCAAACACAAATCCAGAAAACCATTCTAGTCTCCATCAGGTTAGTGTTGATCAGGATAAAACTAATTTCTCTACACAGACTCCCTCATGCATGAAATTCTTTTTGCTCTAAAATCTATATATACAATATAATTTTCCGTTTCATCAGAAAACTGATGTTCTTGTATTGTTATATACATGTCTTATGTTGTTGGTCGTTGCAAAATACTCACCAAAGATGAGAGAAAATCTGTGAAAGTGAAATATATACAACGTATATGCGCAATGGCATTGCCCAGCTATTCACAAGATCTAGCCATGTGTGTGTTCATTAACAACCGTTATCTTTATGGTACATATGGATCGAGCCATCTATGGTGTGCTATATTTGGAGGTAAAACGAAATTTGCGTGGTTGGAATCGAGAGAATCATTTAAAACGAAATTTTGGGTTGGAATCATTTAAAACTAGTTTTTTTCTGAAAAATATGGTAATAGGAGGAAGGGAAATGAGATAAAAAAAAAAATTGTGTTTGGTTTACGCATTTTCGAATGAGATGTTTAAGTTCTAACGAACCGCTGGAGATATACAATAAAATATATATATTTTTTTTTAAAACTAAAATTACTCAACAGATTTGTCTTTGTTTATGAAAATTTATGCACTTATCTAACTCTTCGATCGAGTTCATAATTCTAAACAATGAGCATGTTTAGTAACTCAACGCTCTTGGCCTCGACTGTACTTGATTTTCCTTGAGTCTAGAATTGTATTTGGAAAAAAGTAAAAATAAAAATAAAATAGAATCGTATTTGCATGTTGTAACATAATACAATTTTTTTTTTTTTGAATTGAATGTTAAATTGAATTCAAAAAGAAAAGACCTTTTTACAAACTAGTATCCTTTCCCTAAGATTTTCTATGTTAAACTTGAAAAAAAAAAAAACCCCCAACCATTTTAAATCTCAAAACTCAAAACTTCCTCCACTTCATAAAAGACCCTTTTCTCTACCTAGCTCTCACTCCTACTAGGTAACCAGCACTCACTCCTACTGGATTCCAGCTCTCACTCCTACTGGATCAACTTTCTTTCTTAATAGCAACAGCTTCCTCTCTACCTAGCTCTCACTCCTACTAGGTAGCCATCACTCACTCCTACTGGATATTATCTTGTACTGAACCATCTTACCATTCCTCCTTCATACTCATCATCCCCTCTTCTTCTAATCACAGTGAATTTGTTTCTCATCTCTTTATCTATTCGCTTTATCAGATGCATACTGGGGAGAGGATCCTCACCATGCTTCCTTCTGTTTCTTTCCCTCCATATAGCATGAACGACAGACTGGAATATATGCCTCATGATGAACAGATCCATCTTATTCCAGCTCAATGTGTTAGAAAGCAATCTGAGAACATTCTCCCATTCCAAAGTATATTTATCCAGCATCACCCCTTTCACCAAAGCTTCCCAAATTCTCTCAGAATAAGAACATTCAAAAAACAAATGTTCTCTAGTTTCCAATGGATCTTGGCAGAAACTACACGATACATCAACATTTGGATTCCAACTCCTTATTCTATCACCAGTAGATAGTCTTCCATGAATCGCTGTCCAAAGAATAAAGGAATACCTTGGAGTTGCGTGTTTGAACCATACAACTTGGTGCCAACTACAAAGGACATGCTTCTCTCTTATCATCATCCAAGTTTCTCTTGTAGAGAAATCCTTCTTATATTTGCCTGTGTCCCTTCTCCACATTGAAATATCCTCCTCTTGACACCAGTTATCCTTATACTTCTCAATTTCTGCTTCCACCTTGTTTAACACTTGTATCCGATGCAGCCTTTTCCTATGATTCAAACACGACATTAAGTTTGCCTCATTTGGAATTCCCAAATCAATATTACCTCTTCTATTCAGAACCTCGTTTAGACGTCCCAAAGGAGACCACAGTTCATACCAGAAAGCTGCTTTTCTTCCATTCCTCACATCCACTTTGTAGTACAACTTAGCCTCTTCTCTATATTTCAAAATCTTTCTCCATATCCAAGACCCCGATTGAGAGCTATCTTTCACCATCCATATTGAACCTTTTCTTATGAGATAGCATTTTATCCAATTAACCCACAAAGAATTAGACGAGAGAATCCTCCAAATCAGCTTTAAACAGCAAACAAAATTGGCCTCCTTCAGTGGTCTTACACCCAAACCACCCTCCTGTTTTGTTCTACAAATATCACTCCAGGCAATTTTATTTTTCCTACTATTTAGCTCCGGACCAGACCACAAATAGGCAGAGCAGATCCTCTCAATTTCCTTGATACAGCCACTCGGAAGTCTAAAAGCCGCCATCCAAAAATTCGTAAGACTCATGATTACAGATTTTATAAGTTGCAATCTACCAGCATAGGAAAGAAATCTTCCTGTCCAGGAACTAATTCTTTTCCTAATCTTCTCTATCAATGGTAAGTAATCCATAACAGTCATACGTTTGGTGAGAAGTGGAAGGCCGAGATAACGTACCGGAAGATTACCAGTCGAGAACTCAAAGTGGCTTTCAATATCAGCTCGTTTATGGGGTGAGTGACCCGCCATGAAAAGAACTGACTTCTCCATACTTATCTTAAGGCCACTCATTTTATCAAATTCTTCAAACACCTTCAGGATACCTTCTATGGAGTGCGTCGACCCATCAGCAAACACCATCAAGTCGTCTGCGAAACAGAGATGAGTGAGGTTGATATTCTTGCATTTTGGATGGTATCTTATCGCCCCTTTGTTTGCTGCTTCATCTATCAACTTCGAGAGAACACTCATACAAATAACAAAGAGACATGGCGACAAGGAGCAGCCCTGTCTAAGCCCCCTTTTGCTTTGAAAATAGCCGGCCAATTCACCGTTTACTTGGACTGAAAATGAAGGCGAAGTTATGCACAAAGAAATCCATTTGATAAACTTTCCCGGAAATCCCAACGCTTGCAAAGTATTCAGAAGAAACGGCCATTGTACTGAGTCGAAGGCTTTAGATATGTCTATCTGAAGAGCACATCTTGGAGATATACTTTCTTTATGGTATTCCTTAACCAACTCAGAGGCAAGCAGCACATTCTCTATTAATAATCTCTCTTTAACAAAGGCAGATTGATTCAGGGATATACATTTAGGCATAATATTCTTCAATCTATTAGCCAAGATCTTAGAAATTACCTTGTATAACACATTGCAGCACGAAATGGGTCGATAATCCCTCATCTTTCTTGCTTCATCCTTCTTTGGTATAAGGGCTAAGATGGTGGAATTTAGACCTTTAGGTAAAAAACCTTTAATGAAGAACGACTGGATTGCAACCGTAATATCCTTTCCAATCACTGGCCATGCCTCCTTGAAGAACTCTGAAGTAAAACCATCTGGTCCGGGGGATTTGCTTGTAGGCATTCCAAAGAGTACCCTCTGTATCTCCTCATTTGTTACCTCCTTCACTAGCTGAGAACAATCAAACTCACTGCACTGGAAATCAAGAAGCTCTTTGAGCCTATCCACACTAGCTCCTTCAAAATCCTGAGGAATTTGTTGCATAAATTCCGCAAAGAACTTCTCTGCTTCCTTTTTAATTTCTTCATCTGTTTTAACAATAGAACCATCCTCTCTCTGAATCTCATGAATAGCATTGTGCACCTCCCTGATCTTTGCCGAACAATGGAAAAATTTATTGTTTCCATCACCCACATCCAGCCAGTGAACCTTTGATCGTTGTTTGAGACATTCTTCTTCAAGTTCCGCTAAACGCTGCCATCTAGAAAAAGCTGAAGATTCTTCTCTAATAGCTTGTCTCGTAGGATTTGTTAGAGTTACCTTCTGCGCTTCACAAAGAAAATGATAGGCTTCTCTTGTTTTCTTTGATAATTCTCCAAGTTTCTCTTTGCTCAAAGCTCTAAGGGGTTGTTTTAGAGCTTTTAACCTCTTTGTAAGGCGAAACATTGCAGATGTAGAGTGGTATAAATCTTCATAATCCCTCCACTGATCCTCCATTAAAGCTCTGAACTCCGGCATTTTACAAATCGCATTTGTGAATTTAAAAGGCCTTCTCTTTTTATTCTCCTCAATTTCCAACTGAATTCTGCAACGCATGTGATCCGAGCAACCTCCCGCCTCGAAAACACAGTAAGCTGGTTCATTGTGTAGCCAATCCTCATTCACCAAGACCCTGTCAAGCTTCTTACAAATCAAGCCTTCTTCCCTCTTGTTGCACCAGGTAAAGAGAGGACCCTGATGCCCCATGTCTGTTAGCTTACAATGACTAACAATGCTCTGAAAATCTCTCATTCCTGGAGAGATTCGAGGACTGTTTCCAAATTCCGAATGCTCCTCACAGTCCAGAATTTCGTTATAATCTCCAATAAGCATCCATTTCTTACCCCTAAACATCGGAGCTTCGTGATGATCTCTTATCTCCTCCCATAAGACCTTCCTTCCTTCCACTGTGTTGTAAGCATAAATGAAAGAACAGAAAAATTCTTCCTCCCTTCCCGGAAGTAAAACTGCACAAGTGATCATTTGCGCACTCTTGTACACAGGAGTTAATCTAACCGTTGATCGCCAAACAACCCATAAACGCCCAAGGCGATTATACTCATAATTTGCTATAAGATTCCACCCTTTGAAAACTTCTTTCACTATTTTTTCTGCCTTCATCTCCTTTACCCTTGTCTCTATAATGCACCCAAAATTAAAAGTTTGATCTCTAACCCATTTTCTCACCACCGCATGCTTCGTAGTCTTGTTGAAACCTCTCACATTCCAAAAGAACCCCGCCATTATTGATTACTTTTTCGAGAACCCCTTTTCAAAGCTCCAAGATTTTTATCTTCGGCTTGAATTGAAGTCTCTGTGGGCAGCACTCTGTGGTTTGTCTTTGATAAGCGAGGAAGAACAGGCCTTGTACCTCCTTTTTTTTCCTCAGCTTTTTTAATAGCGTCTTCTATCATCTTATTTAGAGAACAGTCAATTACTTTTCCCTCCTCATTCTCTGTTTTATCCATCTCTTCCTTATCATTTTCTTCTCCCATCTCATCTGAATAACTCAAAGCTGCAAATCTCGAAGGTGTAGCAATCTCTACCTGGCCATACTTGAGACTCTGCGACTTTGGAGTTCGGCTAGCCTTTTCTTGAGAACTGTGTGCCAATCATTCATTTCTCCTTCTTCTTTATCATTTACCTCCTTTACTTCTGAATTTATGCCTTCCATACTCTCTTCCTGGTTTACAATTTCCTTTTCTATCTCAGTTTCCACCATATTCTGTTCTCTCCACTTACTAACCCATCATCCTGATTAGACTCTATCTCGGTTTCTACCATATTTCTTTTCTCTCCACTTCCTGACCCAGCACTCTGATTAGACTTCATATTATCTCCTGGAACTTTTATCTCTTCATCCTTTTGCTCTTCTTTACAAAAGGTAGCATAATGTCCCCAACGGTTACAAGTAGTACATCTAGCAGGAAGCCACGGGTAATTGAATTCCACGGTTGTTTCCTCTCCCTGAATAGTGTAGTTGATCCTCCTAGGAAGCTCTTTAGTTAAATCTGCTTTCACAAAAACTTTAGCAATCTCAAAATCAGAGCAAGCCACAGTTTCTGGATGTAGATGATCCGGAACTCCAACTGCACTAGTTATGTAACTCAAACCTTCCCAGGAATACATACTCATAGGGACATTCTTTAGGTGAACCCATAGAGGGATATGATTAGCCGTAGATGATTTCTCATCTGGAGACCACCTCGAAACCACCATAGGTACACCAGCAATATTCCACATGCCTCTTCTCACCACTTTGTCTCGAACCTTCGCATTAACTATTCTGACTCTCATTGTTTTTGCATCCATCGCATACACATCCAGTTTTTGATCATTATCCCCAAACGCCCAGATTTTATTGAGGATTACATGAACCTTCGCGATGTGTGGAGCAGTCTCAGAACGATGCGATGACGAAGTCATCCCACAGTGGATTCGATTTCTCGACGATCTCCGCCGGCACCTCAACTGATTGTTTTCCCTCCGATGTCTTGATTTTGATCTCAAATTTCTGCAAAACTTGTTTCTTCTTCGCCACCGCAACCCACGATTTCGTCGCCGGAGTGACCAGTGGTGGAGGATCCTCTTGAACCTCCGTGGAAGCCATCACCTTCACCGGAAATGACAGCTTTGATCGAAAACCCCGAGTCGCACTTCAGATCGCCAAAATCGCCTCAGAGCAAAACGCAGCGTTTTTGGGAGTTTTTTCCTATACAATTTTTTTCAAAGAACGTTCTTTGAAATTTTTATTTTTCTATTTAACCTAGAGAGCGCATGTATGTATGCACACAAACAAACCAACATAGCTGGAACCAACTAATCTTAAATCGTTCAAGTCAGAAATACATACACAATATGCTTCATAGTTCCCAATTGCTTCACCAATATTAGTATTGTATACTGACTTAACTAATTAAAGCTAGAACATATTGTGCATTTGAGACGCAAACATCACAACGATTGCAATATATACAAAGATCGGTTCCTATGTGATACATCTACATAATTCTCACCGATATCAATATCACCATGGTTTCAGCCCAACGACTCATCACTTGACCAAAAAAAAGATAGAAAGTGTAACAGTAGGACAAAAAATTAATTACTGGTATTGATATTTGTCGACAAACAACAATATTTTTCAACAGCCTTAACAGTACAAAAGCGGAAAGACATGACACATCAACATGTGGCACCAACACAACAACTTCATACACTATAGGCTGTTTTAGTTTGCATAGAAATTGTGTGTTCTCAAATTAATCTAAGAAAACAAACCACCACAAGAATATTCTCACAATATTCATGTCAACAAATGTAACATTACTACATTGAATCAAATATTTATTTACAAAATGTCAACTAATTATATGCCAACATAATTATTCTTTTGGTAAATGTATAAATTATAGCTTATTTGTTTAAATCATTAGATAATTATGTACTTCGTGGAATCAAAATGTACGAGCAAACCATTTAGATAAGCAAGATGCCGGCGACTCATTCGTATAATGCAAATAACATGACCAGAGTACTCTTGCAACATCTTATACACGCAAAATGAGATGATATGATGATCACATGAATCAAATGATCTATCGTATATGAGTATAGCTAGGGATTAAAAAGCCCCGAGAAAAGGGAAAAATAAATGATATAATATATACATGAATCGAGAAAATTAAGGACCAGTCTATTAAAAACTAGGTTACCATGCTTAATTTCATTTAACCACGCGTAAACTCATAGATTAAGCTTTTTCGATACCACCCACACCTTAAACTATAATGAATGGTTAAAGTTTAAAGCTCTCACCTCGCATGCAATCAGATCGAACCAAAATCTGTACAAGAACATGAGCCATCGTTTAAATCGTATATTAAGCTTACCTTCATTTGAGATGAACAAGAGAAGTAGAGAGAGATTGTGTTGTGAGAGAGAGATTGAGACAAAGAGAACAAGGCCAGGCCAAAGAGATCAGCACTAGAGTCTGACAGAAAGAGCAGTGAGCACGCAAGAGAAGCAAATGCAGTGTCTGCAAATTACCTTTGTGTGCTCACTCTCTTCTGTCAGTTGCTATGTCTTTCTTTTGTCCCAACTCATTCACTCGCAGCTTTTCCATCTCCAGAGATCTACAACATGAAAATAGAACAATAATCACGAGATCAGTGAAACGATGAGAAGATTAAAGGTTAGATCTGGGTTTTAACCAAAGAAGACAAGGAACCCGAGAGAGAAAATACACAAATATGAATATAGGAAAGAGAGATACTACTATTTAAGACACCTTTTGGAAAATCAAGTCTAGGGTTTTTGTCTAAATCGAGAAAAACATAACCAAAAAAGCAAAAGAAAAGAAGAGGAAAGAAACAAAGATCTGATGAGAAGATAAGAGGAGCCTTATCTCTTGCTCATTCGGAGAGTCACCTTTCTTTATGGCTTTTGTCGGTTTCTTTATCTCTCTTACATGCAAAGGGGCAGAACATTTTAATTGATAGAGTTTCGTTTCATAAGCTACAAGACGCAACGCACAAAAATCCAAAGATCTTGATATTTGAGAGTGAATAAGGTCTATTGATGATGGAGCGAGGTATATATAACGACTGTTAACAAGTTCGCCAATTTGATTGATTATTTTCCTGTTTTGACAGCAAAATTGCTTTTAATTTGTTGATTTGCATTAGTTTATTCGTGCCTTTTTAATTATTATTTTTCACTTAGTTTCTTCACTTTCCTTTGTTGGCGGAAGACCAACACCAACAAACCCCAAAAATCAAAAATTACAAATAGTAAAAATGATAGTTAGACTATACGATTTGTCTTTACCTTTAATTTTTTTTTAAAAAATTATCAATCATATGTGATATTAACTTCTCCATAAATAAGTAAAAGATTATATAGACCCTATTTACATTACATAAGTTTCATAAACTGAAAATACAGTTTCAGAAATATTTTTTTTCTGTTCACTTTAATTTTCTAAAATAGAGTAGGTACAAAGGAAATTGGATGAAATAACCAATTTACAATTCCCCATATAATAAAAAAAGTTGACCATAATATTTAACATATTTTCTATCATACAGACCAAAATGTCCTTTGCTTATTTTATTTTATTTTATATAATTTCTTCTTAACCCAATCAATCTTACTAATCTCATACTTTTTTAAATGTCAAATATTTAATTTAACAAAAAATGAAATATCAGTACTTAAAACTTTTAAAACAGGCATATATACATATATATTAAACAGAATAGTTGTTTAAGTAAAATAGTAAACCCATACTATATAGATAACTTTTCCGAAAAGTAAAAATAGGATAGAATACAATTTATCCTTTAAATTTTTATTTTAGTTTATCAGTCTATTCTATCAATCATATTTTATATAGTATAATTTAATAATTAAAAGTATGATATACTATTTTTAGATTTAGATTTATTTAAAATACTTTAAATATACGTATTATTTTTTATAGTTGGATTTGCAGTTTAGTAATTAGAATTTAAAGTTTAGTATTTAAGATATGAGACTCTTAAGATTTAGGGTAAAATATAAAATTTTCATATTTTGTTGTAAACAGCATAATACACTGTTTTTTATGAGTGTCTGTAAAAATGACATATTATTTAGTAGTATTGTTTTTATCTAATTTTAAAAATAAATTTTAGGAAAAAAGTGTATATATAAATAGGCTGGATAATATAAACCTATAGATGTAGAAAGAAGAGCATTAGTATTCCAACAATTTAATTTTAATTTTTATTCACAGTCTAAAATGTTCAAAGATATAGAACATCGAATATTACCTCTACACATTGACAAACAGTCACATTTTGCAAAACTGTGATCACAATCTCAAAGTAATTTGGAATATAAAATAAGTTTACCTAGATAAAGGGATGTGTAAAGAATAGATTCACTGGAAAATGTCTAGAATACACCAAAAACCAAAGTTTAAAGTAGAGAAGCTTTATCGAAAGAAAAAAATTAAGAGAAATTGTGGCTTTTTATTGGACGAGTCATATTACAATGACGTGGTTTCACACTAAACCAGAGAGTCGAATGAACCATTCTCACCGTCGATTTAAGACAACAGCTCCCTGCCGTTGGATCTGTCACTTCTGGAAGAGACGTTTCCTTGCTTTCCCCATATTATTATATACTCCATCTGTTTTTTAAAGATGTATGTTTTGGTTTTTTACACATATTAAGAAAATACATTAATTATGCATTGTTTTTAGAAATTATCAAATTCCAATTCATTTTAACCAATAGTCTTTCAAAAAATTCAATAAATTTTATTGAAATTTGCAATTTTTGTATAGAAAACATAAAAAATACATCTTTTTAAAACAAATTTTTTTTCTAGAACATACATCTTTTAGAAACAGAGGGAGTATTTGTATTTATAAACTTTGATGAAATACAATAGTGAGATCAACCCTAACGGTGGGTTATCACACCATTAAATTCTCAAAATTTATATATTTTTGGTTTAATTTTTCGTAATTTAAGATAATCACAATTATATATATATGTATATAACGGTGGGTTATCACACCATTAAATTCTCAAAATTTAGATATTTTTGGTTTAATTTTTCGTAATTTTAAGAAAATCACAATTATATATATATATATATATATATATATATATTGACTATCCAATAGTTAAAGCCTACCATTGAAATTGCTCAAATGCTCTTATTTCGAACGATTTTATTTTAATTTTTATTCACTTTCTAAAATGTTCATAGATATCACCACTGTAAATAACCAAAAGCCAAGATCTAAATACATATTAATTTGATGTTTATTTTTCTTGTCCTCCTATTTCTTACATATAAAACCTATAATTTTATATTTTCGCTCTCATTTATCTAAAAAAAAAAACTCTTATTTTCAATTTAAAAACATTTTTTCTTAAGCTTCTTCACATTTGATGATTTTTTGGATATTAACGTGTCGGTATCTTTCATTCCGTTTAAGTTATAAGTTATGTGTGTCTAGAGAAGTTTAACATAAACTTTCACCGGATCCAGGTGTTATGCGTGGAGGACTTCACCTCCATTGAACAAATTTCATATTATGCGTGGAGGACTTCACCTCCACTGAACAAATTTCATGTGAAGTCCCTTTGTCAATGTATATGTACGCTTTTCATTTGATAATTTTGTGAATTTTTAGCAGAATTTACATATGATCTTTCTTGTGTAAAAAAAAATCAAATATACTTTAAGTAAAGTCTTTATAATACGAGGTTAGTTTTGTATTTGACCAAAATCTTATAAAAGTTATTTTTTCATAGCATTTTTGTTGTGGGAAGAGTTCTCCCTATAAATTATATAAAATCTCAAAGGTATCATAAGAGATATATTCAAATCAGTTTTGCGATTGCCAGAAATATTAAAACATATAATTAAAAATAAATTAGCTAGCAAATTTCGGGTGAAGTTTCCTATGAACTTACTTTTTGCGACATCTTAGAAATTTATGTAAACATGTATGTAGGGTCGAAATCCTACTTAGCGATATCAATGTGTAGAATCATTTAAAAGTATCATTTACGAGGACGAATCCAAAATGTTTGAGCGAAAAATTCACATACACCGTTCCAACTTAATAAACGATACTTATTAGATTGCATCTTCGCCAGCTTCTTTTGGAAAGATTTACAACGTCTATCAGAAACTCGGATGTACGTCTATCATATCACCTTCAGTATGATGGTAAGACCCAAGGTCACGAACCGCCGGATGGAGACGTACTTAACTTTTTTTGTGAATGAGAAGCCAACGTTGCGGGCAAGGTTTCTGGCTTGCACTGAACTCAGCAACAATTTCTCTTATAATATGACGCTACATGTGACTCCTTTTAGAGTGCTTACGTCTATGGCCCGCCTACATTTCTCAAACTCAAGAACAAAATCCACAACTAGTGCTGAGTTAGAGAGTCAACTGAAGGAAAGAGATGTGAGTCTAGTGACTTTGTAGTTACTCAGACAACATTTGCACATGGCAAAAACAAATCATGAAACAAAAGGCGGATAAACATAAAAGGGAAGTGGAGTTCATTGTGGGTGAGAAAGTTTATGTGAAGCCCAGACCCTATAGGAAGTAAACCCTGGCCAGAAGAATGATTGTGTAGTTGCTAGCAAGTTTCTGTGGGCCGTTTGAGATTGAGGCATGGGTTGGTCAGGTTGCAAATAAGCTCAGGTTGCATATAAGCTGAAGTTACCCAAGGACGCCAAGATTCAGCCTACCTTCCCATGTCACAACTTCAAAAGCAGTGGGAGAACCTGGTGGAATCGTGTTGAATTCTTCACAACTCAGCATTTAGGGAGTAGAGGTAGCGGAACCGGAAGACAGTAGTAGCCACAAGGATTCATAGAATTTTTCAATAGTAGCTTCTCAAGGAGCGCTTTCCTAACTTTAACTTTGAAGACAGTCCAGTTCGTTGGTGAAAATATGGATATATCAGTATATGCGTAGCAAAGCCCAAGAAAGTAGAGACATGGGGAAATCATGTAGACTGGGGAGTCTGATGCACAGGGGCTGATACTTAATAAGGACAAAGAACTAAGAAAAACAAACCAAACAAAAATCACATGTGAATCTAAATATTCAAAACAATATTAAGACATCTACTAGAAGTAGGATTAGGCCTCTTATTGAGGCTAAAACTGAGTGATTTGTTGGATTTTGCGAGCCTGGAAAAACTTGCAACGCCCTTTTCCACTTGATTCGATTTCTTCGCTTCTACTCTCGCATGTTGTGAACCCGAATTTGCTTAGTTTCGCTTGTCGCTTTCTGCTGCTATTTCCATTATCATTCTCATCAGCTTCATCTGATTCCCTGCACAAGTGCACAAAACATTAAACTCAACATGAGATAAATAAATGATTACATATTCAATAGAACACAGTAGCAAAAAAAAAAGAAGAAAACAAACTAACCATGCAACTTCAACCTCGCTCTTTAAATGCGTAGTGCAAGTTCCCCAACTGAAACGAACCAGAGAAGGGAATCCAAACACAGAATGTTTGTGTTTCTCCAACCATGCCTTTGTCTCGGGATCTAAATTTGCATTACAAACACATTAGAGTGTACCACTTGATAAAAGCATAAACTACTAGAGGCATTAAGTACTGTACCTCCAGGATATCCAGAACCGAAATTTCTGTTTATGTTTTCTCCAGTTTCCTCAACCAACCATTCTCTCAAAGCTCTGTCTCTTGTCACCTGAGCATGTTCACTGACTTTTAGCTTGTGAAAAGCTTCGAGATAGGATAGTAAGAATCCTTAACATATTATTACCTTAGCCACAATACTTGCCCCACTAACAACAGGATAAAGACTGTCTGCTTTCTTTGAAACGACAAACTTGATGGAAGAAAACCTCTCAGACAATTTGATTCTGTACTTCTCAGGATCTCCCACAGTATCAAGATAAACCTGCAAAAGGAAACCTAGAGCTCTAAAAATCTCATAGAATGACAAATAAAGGTCTCTCTCAAAAGATGTTTCCATGGAAAGTGGCATCAATCACCTCTGTTAGAAGTACTCCCATGTCTAGAACCTGTTTGATAAGCCCCATAGCAGAGTTATGTGAGATCTCATTTAAATTGATCTTGTTTCTGTAGTAAAACAAACCCAAAGCTATAATGTTATAAACAACCAATTGAAGAAGCCTTTCACAAATCCGTTAGCTTCAAAATATTTAGTACTAACATTGCGAGCATCTTAGCAGAGAGTTCCCTGGGACCAATGACATCAACAGCCCATCCAAGAGACTTGTCAAGCTTTAAACTTTCATACAACTCTTCTCTTTTCTCTTCCTTCAGAGTCTTTGAATCTGCAAGCATAGCAGAAAAAGGTTAAAGTTAATCGAAAGTGTCATGCTTTCACTTGAATACACAAAACAATTGTGTAGGGCACATACACTAATCTAGAAGAAAGGTTAGAACTTTTTAAAAGGGTTTTGCAGCAAGGCTTAGAGACACAAGAAGAATCGATTGGATGCATCTTAAGAAGAAATGAACGAAATAGACCTGCAAAATGGAGAGAGGCGAGAGAAGACTGGTAGGAGAGGGGGCAGTACAAGCATCCATACACCATTGGTCCTGTTTTGTCAAACAAAACTGAATCAAAAGACGTTCTTTCTGAATCATCAGAGAAGAGAGAAGAAGAGAACCTACCTAGAACAGGACCCCTCCCGGCTTCGTCGATGCCCATGATGCAAGGTTGAGAAGCCCACTCTGGCGTCGATTCCATTTCCTTTCAACAACAAAAAAAAAAGAAGAAGATAAAAATGGGGTTTCTAGGGTTTGGCCACATTCAAGCTTAAATTTGTCAAATTGATTTCTGGGCATTGGGTTTCTATTGGATAAGGAAGACTAGCAGATAGAACTTGAGCATGTTTTGTGTTACGAGATAAGAGAAACTCACCAGTTATGTAGAGAGAGAGAGCTTAGCAAACCGGAGAAGGTGGTCTCCGCGAGCGATAATCGAGGGAAAAGATGAGCTTTGGGGTTTTGGACGGTTTTGTTTAAAATCAGTTTTCCAATTAGACTGCTTGCCGTTTTGATTCTGCGATACCAAATTTTGCGTCTCCCTTCTTTTTTTTTTATTGGTCAAAAAGTTTGCGTCTCCCTGCAGAATAAAAATTGGTACATCTTTTTTTTTTTTTTTTTCAACAACTTTCATTAACCAAAATGAATAATGGATTACAACCCCTACCCCTGTTCAGAAACTCGCTACGCGTTATCAGTCACTGCAACCGCAGGCTTAGCGAGTTCTTGAAAATCGAGAAAAATCGGGAAGTCTGTGTAGTAATTTTTAATAAATTATTAATTTAAATATATAAAAATTATAGTTTACCAACTTAAATCATATATAATAATCTTTTTTCATTCATATATGTGACATTTATGCATGCACTATGGCTTAAACTAGAGAATGAGCATAAATAAAACAAATCCAACAAATATATACATTATTAGATTTCATGTGAATCAATGGTTTTGAGGAAAAGACAAAAATCTCCCGTTTGTATATAGACATATGTACCTGGGCCAAGTTAATGGATATTAGAACCTATTAGAAATAGTTAAAGCCCATATAAAACTAAAATCCTAACAAAAATAAAATAATCTCACCGTTTTTTTCGAACTGCTCTTCTTCGACCTCCATTGTTTCCCTGTGTAAACAAGAGATGGTGAAACAGAGAAGAAAGCAAAAGTTTTGTGTAAACCTAAATGCTTTCTCAACCCAAATCATATGAATGGAAACACAATATAACCGACTTTAGTTCACACGATTTTCAAATTATACGGCCGCGTAACACAAAAACACGTTATCGGCGGATATAACTCGGTCTGGCGTAGAACACAACCGTATCGGCTCAACTCGCCACGGTGAACCTACGTTTCACGAGTTTGCGGCCGATTAAGCGGTTCGACGCCCGCAATTTAGAACAGAGATTACAACCACACACGATTTTGACCCGACATACAAACGACGAGATCTAGTAACACCTAGAATCACTAAGATGGATTCTACGCTACCTAATTGGGACGTCGTTGTATTTTTCACCCACTGAATCGAATTCACCTCACAACTCAAGATGAACCGACTCTTAACCACTAAATTAGACCACGATAACCGCAAACAACAATGTACCAAGTAGAACCCAAAACCTAATCTGAGTATCAATTAAAATACAGACTATTAATCTCTAACGATAAGAGTTCAGCCCATGATTAACATATCAAACACCAAGGCGCGTATCAGATTCAGCACTGGACCACCGGAGATCGTTGCCACGGTTCATAGCCAAAAACCGGTCATAATGACCGGACTGAAAAGTCGGACCTTGACAGCAGCTGCGGGCTCGGTATACCTAATCATGGCTTGAAGAAAGTGCAGAGCTTAAACCACCGGAGCGAAACACTTCCAACCATGGCACTGGGATGCCAAGCTACGCCACATGTTCCCGACCAAGCTCACTACTCTGGTTGACAACTCCGTCATAGTGAAGCTCGACGACGTTGTCCCCAAGAACAGGGGAACAGACCTCTGTACACCACCTTTCGAAACTCTCCTCCAGCCAACACACCGCCGCACCGGGAAGTGGATCTATGGTAGAAGAGGCGTCTCACCGTAACCACGCATCGCCGCCGTGAAGATTACCCGGAGATCTGAAGATGAGAAAACCAGATCCGATTGATGCTTCAGTCCTAAAAAGCCGACTCCCCTTTTCACCGCCTCACCCTTAGGTCTCGCCGTCTCTCCACAAGGTATCGGAAACGGCCTCCGTTGAACGCAGAGCATCTTCGGAGTTTCTCGATCTTGCAGAGTAGATTACATATCAACTTAGAAGAGGATGTGAAGAAGAGGAGCAAAGAGAAAAAGAGGGAGAGATAGAGGTGTTTGCCTCCGGCTACTGACGAGCGTTTGCCGGAGCTAGGGTTTGCTGTTAAAGGGTCCGAGAAAGAGGAGAGAGTAAATAGTTTTTTTTTTAGAAATATGTTTTTGTATCATTTAATTGGTACATCTTTTATCATTGGACATTTGTATCAAATAGCATTTTTTAAGTTTTTGTTATAGAAATAAACTTCAAAGAAAAAATATCAAAATAGTCTTTTATTTTGAAAATTTTAATTTTAATTTTTTTATATATTTTTAAAATTGCAATCATAACCCAAAAACTCCACCCTTTTAACTCTAAACTATAAGTCTAAAGTAGTTAACCCTATGGTATATATGTATATTTACCTCTTTAATGAAAATTTTTAGTCATTTTTTTCTTTGAATGATATTTCTGTGACACAAACTTTTTTTGTGCTATTTTAGAGTATTTCTATTTATTCATTTTAAGTGATTTATTTGTTGTAGAACAAAGAAGCAATTTATCTCTGATTTGGAAACGTACAAATTAGGAAAGTACAAAAAATTGGAGA
The DNA here is from genome assembly GCA_016771965.1 of Brassica carinata. Lineage (NCBI taxonomy): Eukaryota > Viridiplantae > Streptophyta > Magnoliopsida > Brassicales > Brassicaceae > Brassica > Brassica carinata. The sequence goes on from CM028692.1 coordinate 43,027,203, forward strand.
ATAAAACGGTCATTTTTGTTAGAGAATAGTCAAATTAATTATTTTCCCAATATAAATTCTCTTATAGAAAGAAAACATGCAAATTAGCTTTGATAGGCCTTTGGCAACGAGACACACCATTCATAACGCGCCACGTCACTAAAAGTACACGTGTTATATTATCATTCGCTACCTGAACGTAAGCCTTCGTGTCCCTCATAAAGGAATATATGAACCAGACGACCGACAAACCCAACAGATTCATTCAATTGTCTCCGGCGAGATCTTCAATTCTGATCCTTCACGGTGGCGTCGACGTCCGGGCAACAACCAGCTCTCTCAAGAAGGAAGCCTCAATCATCATCATCATCATCTCCTTCCTCTGATTCGCCTCTACGAACTACTTCGGCGAGGAAAGCGATCCCCGAATTTCCCTTTTATCAGCAGAACTGGTTCATCGCTCTCCTCTTCCTGATGGCTCTTGGATTCTTCTGCCTCGCTCTCTTCCTTTACCTTAGCCTCGATCCCGATTCCGGCTACACCTCTGCTTCCGCCGCCGCACCTTCCGGTAAAGAAGGTGTCGAGGTGTGTTTAATTGCATTGTTATTGGAGATCTCTTATTCCTTGTGATTTGATCAGATACATAATGCTTTTAAAACTCCGTGACAGATAACTTTTGGGAGTGCGATTAAGCTGATGCACGAGAAAACTAAGTTTCGTCTGCATTCCCACGATGTGCCTTATGGATCCGGCAGTGGTCAGCAATCTGTCACTGGCTTTCCTGGCGTCACTGATTCCAACAGCTACTGGGTACTTTCTTCCCCCTCACCTGATCCTCCTCCTTTACACAAGCATTATATAGTCTTAAGATGTTAGAAAACAAAAAAACACCAAACAAGCATTTGTCTGCGTCTAGATTATTACATTATTGAAGTCACTTAGACATTGGATCTTGTGTTATATTTAGACATTTATTAAAAAGGAGAATTTGTTGCACACACTCTATGTCCCCTTTGGTGCTTTTTCTTGATTGATCAAGTGGTATAGTGGAGTAATGCATTATTATCTTGTAACAGATTGTTAAACCTGTGCCTGGGACAACAGCCAAGCAAGGTGATGCCATCAAGAATGGAGCAACCGTTAGATTGCAGCACATGAAGACCAGAAAATGGCTCCACAGTCACCTACATGCATCCCCTATTTCAGGCAACTTAGAGGTTAATATTGAGTTCATTTAAAGTGAATGCAACATTTGTTCTTGTATTCCCTGATCTGCTGAGCTTGCATGTAAAAGATCTATCTTAAGAGTTTTTAAAACAATTGGAATCTAGAGACAGCTACTTCCAGGATATTGATATAGAGAGTCAGTACTATGTGAATTTTTCAATTGGTATAGTTGCATTCTCCTTATTGCTTAACCCATTTTCTTTGTTCAGGTTAGCTGCTTTGGAGATGATTCAAATTCCGATACTGGCGATCACTGGAAGTAATAATCCTGATACCAATTTCATATTGATCTAATTATTTAGTCTATCCACATCCACCTTAAAACTCACATACCTTACCATTGCTCATAGGCTTACAATCGAAGGTAGTGGAAAGACATGGAAACAAGACCAAAGAGTTAGGCTTCAACACATAGACACTAGTGGCTACCTCCATAGCCACGACAAGAAGTACCAACGCATAGCCGGTGGTCAGCAAGAGGTATAACTAAATCCTGTTCTCTTCTTGTGAAGTCTTCAAAGATTCTTGCAGTCTCTTGAATGTTAAAAATCATGACTATATATAAGAATATCTATCACATGATATTTGTTGTTGGTTGGGTAAACAGGTCTGTGGAATCCGGGAGAAGCGGGCTGATAATGTTTGGTTGGCAGCAGAAGGAGTCTACCTTCCCGTTAATGAGAGTAGCAAGTAAGGTGAAGAGTTGTGTTAACTTATCTCTGAGGAGACTTTGAATCTCTTCCTTTACTCTCGAAACCCATAAACAAGAAAATAGAAATATATTATGTATTTTGCTAATCTGCAATTGAGACTGTAGTCGCGCGAATTTACATATTGTTTTGGTAGGTATTTCGCATTATCTTTTTTTTTCTTTCCTTGTTAAGAATTTAACTATTGTGCGTTTGGGATTGGAAACTTAGATTTCTCTCATCAAACAACATCACCGATAGTCGATTTTGACAAGTCTATAACTCAACAGTGTCCATTCAGCTCATAATTTTTTTAAATTACATGAAACTTAATAAAAACATAAACGCATTTGAATATTACAACAGAGATATCACGGAGAAAAGGTCATTTTCGACCTCAACAATTCGGGTCGTGTTTTTTTCAGACCCGAAAAAAGAGTAAGTAGTATGATTTTATACTCAAACAGAACAAGTTTAAAAATTTTCATACCTAAACATTTCATCACAACTCAAAAACCCAGGTTCAAAGCCCATATATTTAGGTCTGGGCACGGATCGGATATCCGGATTTTGAAGGTATTTGTGATTTACTTCGTATGTCACAGATATCTAATTTTTCGATTTGCTTTGCTTCGGTAAAATACGGATATTTAGAAAAACGGATATCCGGAAAATAAATAGATATTTGCGGATATTTACGAATACTTGCGGATATCTCATTTGTTTGGATTAATACAAATAATCTTAAAAATTTGATACAAATATGTTTAGTAAAATATATTTTTGCATGATATCAAAGATAAAAATTAAAAGAAGTAGTAAATCTACACATTTTGTAAATTTTTTAAACTTAGTTAACAATTATAATAACAAAAAATTTAAGAAAAAAATTATGATTGTCATAGATTGTTTCTCTTTCTTTTATGTAATACTTTTAAATAAGTAATAATGTGAACATAATTTGTCAAATCATATGTTAGAATAATAATTATAAAATTTTATACATTTTAAACTTTAAATGTAATCAATATATACATGTATTTATATATTGCCGGATCGGATCGGATCGGATATCCGGTTCCCAAAATTTTAGTATTTGCGATTTGCTTCGATTTTAACGGATATTGAGTTTTAGTATTTGCTTTGTTTCGAAAATTTACGGATATTCGGAATTTTCGGATCGAATCGAAATGAATAACGAACTGAATCAAATTTAACGGATAAAATGCTCAGCCCTACATATATTGCTATTATTTCTTAAGCATTACTCGACAAGTCATCTGCTGACTCACCCAGAATTAACCATTGACTAACAGTTAGTCAAAGTAGATTTTCCTACTCAAGTAAGATGTTTGGGTACGAAATTTTAAAAATTGTTTGGTTTAGATATAAAATCACACTTACTCTTCTTTCGGATCTGAAAAGATACGATTCGAATTGTTAAGGTGGAAAATGACATTTTTCCCGAGATATGCATACTTTATGAAAACCAAATTAATCAAGCATCATAAAAGATTACAAAAAAACCAAGCAAATGATTCAATACAAAAACTTTCACTACTAGACAGACAATGAAGGATCGAGATATTGTTCAAAGGCCAGACGTGGAAGGCCCATTAGTCATGGATGATTGAAGCGTTACAATCAAACAAATTAAAAACGGATGAGCTCCTACTTCACGTCAGTACAAGAGTTATTATATTCTTTCAGATATTTGACACTAACAATAATTTCAAGGGGAGCGAACACTTCAGCGTATGCGTTACGGCTTTGAATCCCTTGTCAAGAGAATAATCCAAATAGAAAGGAACGATTATCCAAAGATTATCGCTTGAGGCCGAGTGATGGTTATTATTATAGGAAATGAACAAGAAACTCTAGTGAAAGAGTATGGACAGTTCATTGTTTCACTAATGGGATATAAGAAAACTAAAAAGCTATAAGCGGGCGGTTTATGGATCTAAGTGATGCACTATTAAGATTGAACACCGAGGGACCATATTCCAAAGAACTTATGTAGTGAAGAGACTGAAACCATTTTTCAAAAAAATCAATAAATATTGTGAAAAATAATATTGTCCTAGAAAAACGTTTTAGTGGGTCTAAAATTCACATTCATCTAGATTAGGAGTTAGGACCCACCCTAAATAAAGCCAAGCTGCATGCATGTAGTCCACCTTTCTTTCATGCATCTTTTAAACATGGATTGAAATACTCCGTAATATAGTTCTCACATAACCAAATATGTAACAAACTCACATTTTGTTGTTTAGTTAATCAGAGTTTGACTATTTAATCTTTCGAAACTATTCAGTTTATATATAAGACTTCACATTAATTTTAACTTACTTTTGGAAAATAAATCCGCAATCTTATTTTAATCCTCGTTACATGTGACTCTAAAATCTAATCATTTAGGTGACATACTTCACCAAAAAAGTCGCCGGAAAGTTAGCATAGCCATTTTGTCAAAAGCCAAGTTCCAACAATACATTGGTTTAAATGATGGCCTATCTCTTTTCCTCTATTCCAAAATGTAGATAAAAGTGAAATAAAAATAAAAGCAATCCAAATTAAAAATAGTTAGGCAAGATAAAAAAACCTAGAGTACCTTTGACAAAATTAAATGTTATTTGAAGTAAGTGAAAATTATATTTTAATGAGCTAAAATAATTTAAAATAAATTCAATTATCTAAGTCAATCAAACAATATAAATAGTAATCCTGATGATTGGCTTCATTTTAGTCAACTCTTCAAAAAACTTAAATGTTAACCTGTTCATATACAGAAAAACCGTGTTTACAGTTATGTGCATCTGAGTTTTAAACTCGAAAACTGAGAATAAAAAATAGAGGCCTTTTGACCCCCCCGCCCCCCAAGAGAACAGAGCATGCCAGATTCTTCTTTTAGCTTATGTATTTTCAACGCTTTTAATTTTATGTTTAAGCGTGTGCCAAAACACAAAATAAGTCATGTCGCTTCACCTCACGAAGAGATGTTATCAGGTTTCTAAGATTCTTGTCGCTCATTCTAGCTTGTCTTGCCCAAAGGGGATGTGTGTGCATGTCTATAAATGGTAGATACTTACTTAACAAGATGTACCTAATTAAGAACATTTGCAGTCGGTTGAAAGATTTTGATCGTGGAGAAGCAATAAGAGCTGATCTCAACCTGTCCAGCTAGCCCTGGGCAAAAAAACCGGATCCGAAAAACCGAACCGAACCGAACCGAACCGAACCGAACCGAACCGGACCGAAATCCTCAAATACCCGAATGGTTCCTATATTTCTATATCCGAAAAACCGAAACCGAACCGGAACCGAACCGAAAACCGAATGGGTATCCGAATATCCGAAAAATAAAGTTTCAACTTTCTAATATAAGGTAAAATGTTATCAAGCACATTCGAATCCATGTTCGATAGGATCAGTGAGAACATTGTTACCACCGTACCACATTATCTTTTACCTACTCTCTTATATTATACATATATATAGTAATTCTATATTAAAATACAATGAAAACTTATAAAATTAACATCTTAGTGACTCGAATTCTTGTTTAATTGACGAATATGCAAGTATGTAACCGCTAGACCACTTGAATTAACATGTTAACTAAAATATTTTGTATATATATATTTGATTCACATATTAAACGGGTACCCAGAACCAAACCGAAATCAAACCGAAACCGAACCGAAACCGAACCGAAATCTCATAAGTACCTATTGGGTATAAGAATGATTTAACCGATATATCCGGAACCGAATGGTTCTTACCCGGAACCGAACCGAATACCCGAATGCCCCGGGCTATGTCCAGCTGCTGAACTTATTACAAATATCGTTCGAGTCAACTCTTCCTATTTCGTCCATTATTAATTTTTGTATCCTTTTTTCCTCAATTGTTTTTAATATCTAATACAGCTTTCACTACTACTAAGGCACAAGGATATTCTATTATATTTAATTACGATAAGAGAAAAGAACAGTTAATGCTAGGACGTGATGGTGGGTCCTATCGATACAGAAAGCAGCCACATTTTCTTGAAAATCAAGGATCCAGGGTCAGAGATGGCACACCCAATATTAACACGTACTCTGCCTCTTATACAGAAACCTGCAGAGAAAAGAACAGTCCTGAAGAGAAAAGAACAGTCCTGAGAGAGAGAAGATCGGGCAAGAAAGAGAGAGAGATCGGTGAAGAAGAAAGAAAAGCATGGGGAGTCTCAGGAGTAGAGGGAGACACGAGATAGATGAGATCGAACAGCTTTCCAGAGAAAGTAGTCATTTCAGTCTTTCTACTGGAATCTTACCATCACTTGGAGCTAGAAGCAACCGACGAATTAAGCTAAGGAGATTCGTCGTGTCTCCTTACAATCATAAATACAGGTCTCTCTGTCCTTTTACCACGTCTTGCTTGTTCTTCATAAGTACAGTTAACTTGATTCTTCTTATTCATTGACTTCCGAGGATCGGACATACCAAAGTTCAATTTTCTTCGCTAAGAACAATTTTTTAAAGGCCATTTGCAAAACAAAAAAACCTTTTGTTGGTATTGTATTTTTTTTAATAATTAGATTAGTTGGGAATAAAAGTAATATAAATTAAGAAAAGTAATCATACACACCCACGTAATACTCTTTTTGGACGGCCGACCAAAAAGAGTATAATAACAACAATACAAAACAAATTTAGTATAAGATAACAACAATACAACCACATTAGAGCTATAATTAATTAAATAATCATATTAGTGGGATGGTTAGAATATAGTGTGTAATATATATTAACATTTGGTGATGTACGGTTGAGCATTTGAAATAATTTTTACTTCTTTTTATATATTTATTTTCTTTTTAAATATATGTCTATTATTAAATTTATTTTCCCTTCATTTTAATTACTTTCCACCTCTTAAAATATGATAATTTAAATCTGTAATCTCCCTTTGAAAATTTAGATGTTTTCTGTATCTTACATGTTTTAAATTTTAAAAACGAATATATTTTTTTTTGAAATTATATTAACATTTAGTGATAAAGTAAGAAATTTTCATTCTATTTAGAATATAAATTCCGTCTATTCTATATATTAATATATTAAATAGAATCACAAATAGTTATTTTATACATATATATTATTTGTAAAGTTATATTTATTTCATATTAGCTACGCTTAGCAACTAATCCATACTATTTAATAGTTTCAAGTTAGTAATATAGAATTTTTAGTATTAGTCAAAAAAAAATATAGAATTTTTAGTAACTGAAACAAAAATATGTGATGTAAACATAAAATAGTATACACAATAAAAGTGTGATGTATAATATATACATGTATTTTCTTCCCGAAAATACTAATTATTTTGGTTACTGAATTAAATTGTTAAATACGATGGCTATAAGCTTTATTCTAAAGCTTGGCTATAGAACTAATTAGCCCTAAATTCTATCAAGGGTAACTATTATTAAGTAGGAACTACTGCTCCACTACCATTCGATTACAAATAAACATATTTGAAAGATGTCTCGATAAAATAGCACAATAATGGTGATGATTAACACGTACTCTGCCTCTTATACAGAAACCTGCAGAGAAAAGAACAGTCCTGAAGAGAAAAGAACAGTCCTGAAGAGAAAAGAACAGTCCTGAAGAGAAAAGAACAGTCCTGAAGAGAAAAGAACAGTCCTGAAGAGAAAAGAACAGTCCTGAAGAGAAAAGAACAGTCCTGAAGAGAAAAGAACAGTCCTGAAGAGAAAAGAACAGTCCTGAAGAGAAAAGAACAGTCCTGAAGAGAAAAGAACAGTCCTGAAGAGAAAAGAACAGTCCTGAAGAGAAAAGAACAGTCCTGAAGAGAAAAGAACAGTCCTGAAGAGAAAAGAACAGTCCTGAAGAGAAAAGAACAGTCCTGAAGAGAAAAGAACAGTCCTGAAGAGAAAAGAACAGTCCTGAAGAGAAAAGAACAGTCCTGAAGAGAAAAGAACAGTCCTGAAGAGAAAAGAACAGTCCTGAAGAGAAAAGAACAGTCCTGAAGAGAAAAGAACAGTCCTGAAGAGAAAAGAACAGTCCTGAAGAGAAAAGAACAGTCCTGAAGAGAAAAGAACAGTCCTGAAGAGAAAAGAACAGTCCTGAAGAGAAAAGAACAGTCCTGAAGAGAAAAGAACAGTCCTGAAGAGAAAAGAACAGTCCTGAAGAGAAAAGAACAGTCCTGAAGAGAAAAGAACAGTCCTGAAGAGAAAAGAACAGTCCTGAAGAGAAAAGAACAGTCCTGAAGAGAAAAGAACAGTCCTGAAGAGAAAAGAACAGTCCTGAAGAGAAAAGAACAGTCCTGAAGAGAAAAGAACAGTCCTGAAGAGAAAAGAACAGTCCTGAAGAGAAAAGAACAGTCCTGAAGAGAAAAGAACAGTCCTGAAGAGAAAAGAACAGTCCTGAAGAGAAAAGAACAGTCCTGAAGAGAAAAGAACAGTCCTGAAGAGAAAAGAACAGTCCTGAAGAGAAAAGAACAGTCCTGAAGAGAAAAGAACAGTCCTGAAGAGAAAAGAACAGTCCTGAAGAGAAAAGAACAGTCCTGAAGAGAAAAGAACAGTCCTGAAGAGAAAAGAACAGTCCTGAAGAGAAAAGAACAGTCCTGAAGAGAAAAGAACAGTCCTGAAGAGAAAAGAACAGTCCTGAAGAGAAAAGAACAGTCCTGAGAGAGAGAAGATCGGGCAAGAAAGAGAGAGAGATCGGTGAAGAAGAAAGAAAAGCATGGGGAGTCTCAGGAGTAGAGGGAGACACGAGATAGATGAGATCGAACAGCTTTCCAGAGAAAGTAGTCATTTCAGTCTTTCTACTGGAATCTTACCATCACTTGGAGCTAGAAGCAACCGACGAATTAAGCTAAGGAGATTCGTCGTGTCTCCTTACAATCATAAATACAGGTCTCTCTGTCCTTTTACCACGTCTTGCTTGTTCTTCATAAGTACAGTTAACTTGATTCTTCTTATTCATTGACTTCCGAGGATCGGACATACCAAAGTTCAATTTTCTTCGCTAAGAACAATTTTTTAAAGGCCATTTGCAAAACAAAAAAACCTTTTGTTGGTATTGTATTTTTTTTAATAATTAGATTAGTTGGGAATAAAAGTAATATAAATTAAGAAAAGTAATCATACACACCCACGTAATACTCTTTTTGGACGGCCGACCAAAAAGAGTATAATAACAACAATACAAAACAAATTTAGTATAAGATAACAACAATACAACCACATTAGAGCTATAATTAATTAAATAATCATATTAGTGGGATGGTTAGAATATAGTGTGTAATATATATTAACATTTGGTGATGTACGGTTGAGCATTTGAAATAATTTTTACTTCTTTTTATATATTTATTTTCTTTTTAAATATATGTCTATTATTAAATTTATTTTCCCTTCATTTTAATTACTTTCCACCTCTTAAAATATGATAATTTAAATCTGTAATCTCCCTTTGAAAATTTAGATGTTTTCTGTATCTTACATGTTTTAAATTTTAAAACGAATATATTTTTTTGAAATTATATTAACATTTAGTGATAAAGTAAGAAATTTTCATTCTATTTAGAATATAAATTCCGTCTATTCTATATATTAATATATTAAATAGAATCACAAATAGTTATTTTATACATATATATTATTTGTAAAGTTATATTTATTTCATATTAGCTACGCTTAGCAACTAATCCATACTATTTAATAGTTTCAAGTTAGTAATATAGAATTTTTAGTATTAGTCAAAAAAAAATATAGAATTTTTAGTAACTGAAACAAAAATATGTGATGTAAACATAAAATAGTATACACAATAAAAGTGTGATGTATAATATATACATGTATTTTCTTCCCGAAAATACTAATTATTTTGGTTACTGAATTAAATTGTTAAATACGATGGCTATAAGCTTTATTCTAAAGCTTGGCTATAGAACTAATTAGCCCTAAATTCTATCAAGGGTAACTATTATTAAGTAGGAACTACTGCTCCACTACCATTCGATTACAAATAAACATATTTGAAAGATGTCTCGATAAAATAGCACAATAATGGTGATGATTGGTTCGACTGTAGCTGTAAAAATTTAACTGTAAAAGTTTAGCCGTAGGTAAGTTGATTGTAGCTATAAAGTTATTACTGTAGATTTTATTGCAGAGACTTTTGCTGCAGCTAAATTTGTTGAAGCTGTAAGCTATATGCTGTAGATATTTCAAAATAATATATGTGATGTATATATAAAATAATTATTTTTTATCAACTAAAATAATTTATATTGATGATTTTTATAAATTATCAAAGTTTATTGTTATTTAAAGTGTGATATGTAAATAATATTTTATGTTATTTAAAATATTTGAATAATTTTGAAAACACCCAGAACTAAATTAAAATATTTATAGATATTTTAATTATGATTATCTAATTAATTTGATATTATAGATAGTTTTTTTTTTTATTTTATTTTACAGTTTCTACAGTCTATAAAACAAATATGTAGTTGTTTTGCCTAAAATACATAAGAATAAATTTTGCTTTAATTTTTTTACTGTAGATTTAAAAATAAAGCTAAAGCATGATTGGTACAAGTTAATAGAAATTTGTTGTAGATTTTGACTAACAAAAATAAAGCTACAACATGATTGGTAAAGTTTAGTGTTTTGAAAATAAATAAAACTAAATTAGGAAGATAAAGTGCAACCAGTCACCCTCAATATTTATGTCTGCTTTATGTCAAGATATATCTATCTGATTAACCCTTTTTGTCAAATTGCACAGCTTTTTGGAATATTTTCTCTTTATTAATCAATTTTATTGTATCTCTTAGAAAACAGATTATAGTAGAATCTATTTTTTGTTATTTGATTTACCAGACAATTGGAGCTCCTTTTTATTCAACATTTAGAATATTCAAATCCTAGTTCCCTATCGTTCTCATATGACAGTCAACAGATAAGATCTTATAAATGCGAAGGCAAATGTAGAAAATTCAAAGCTTTCTTTATCACTTTGGTTGGTTGGCTAATCGGCTTAAAGCCCCTTTGCTTTTGACCATAACATGTAGATGAATGAACATGTGAATGTGGGGGAAAATAATAAATGATATAGCGAATGCGCAGAATACAATGCCTTGATTTCAACAACTTACGCAATCTGATCAAATAAGATAAATAAAAAGTAGAAATACTTTTATTTCGTGTATCACAGAATCATCAAACAGTAACACTTTAAGGCTACCAACAATAACAAAACTATGGAATGATGATTATTAATTAAGACTGAAAATGGAAGTGCTGAATGCAGGATATGGGAGGCTTTCCTAGTGGTTCTTGTGGTTTATACTGCATGGGTTTCCCCTTTTGAGTTTGGGTTCTTGAGAAAGCCAAGGCCGCCACTCTCTATCACCGATAACATTGTGAATGGATTCTTTGCGATCGATATCATCATGACTTTCTTTGTGGGTTACCTTGATAAATCAACTTACCTACTTGTCGATGACCGTAAAATGATTGCCTTCAAGTACTTGCGGTCTTGGTTCGTCCTTGACCTCATATCAACCATCCCCTCAGAGGTGGCTATGAAAATCTCATCCCAGTCTTACGGATTATTTAACATGCTTCGGCTTTGGCGTATTCGCAGAGTCGGTGCCCTGTTTGCCAGGTAATATATCAACAACGTTTTATTATTTCTTTATATTCTCATAATCTTGACATTGTCTTTGAACAGGCTTGAAAAAGATCGCAACTTCAACTATTTTTGGGTCCGGTGTGCAAAACTCGTTTGTGTAAGATCCATCAAAACATATAATGTTTTCTTTGCTTAAACGACACTACTCTCAGTGTGGTAACTCATTAGCTGGAGGATCCTGCAGGTAACGATTTTTGCAGTTCATTGTGCTGCATGTTTCTATTACCTTATCGCCGCACGACACCATGACCCAGCAAAGACCTGGATTGGAGCAGGTAACGCAAAATTCGCAGAGGAAAGCTTGGGGATGCGATACGTGACTTCCATGTACTGGTCCATCACTACTCTTACCACTGTTGGTTATGGTGATCTGCATCCAGTGAACACCAAAGAGATGATATTTGACATTTTCTACATGCTCTTCAACCTCGGATTAACAGCATACTTGATTGGTAACATGACCAATTTGGTAGTCCATGGAACAAGCCGGACAAGAAACTTTGTAAGTTATCATTTTCATTACCTAACTATATGTATAATTACACGAGGCTGTTATGACAATCTCAAACTTGTTTCTCGTTTTGTCTAGAGAGATACAATACAAGCTGCTTCAAACTTCGCTCGTAGGAATCATTTACCACCTCGTTTGCAAGATCAGATGCTTGCACATTTATGTTTGAAGTATCGGACGGACTCTGAGGGGCTGCAACAGCAAGAGACTCTTGATGCACTCCCAAAAGCAATTAGATCAAGCATATCACACTTCCTTTTCTACTCCCTTTTGGATAAAGTCTACCTCTTTCGCGGAGTATCCAATGACTTGCTTTTCCAGCTGGTAAACTATTTTAAAAGCATACTCTTAATCCCATTTACAAGATTAATTCATTTCATTTCTTACATGTAGGTCTCAGAAATGAAAGCTGAGTACTTCCCACCAAAAGAAGATGTAATCTTGCATAACGAAGCACCAACAGACTTCTACATCCTTGTGAACGGTACTGCGGTAATAAACATTACAAAACTCTCTTAGGTTCTGTTGGATAGAGATATCATAAAAGGGTGCAAGACGAACTTAACCCTTTGCACACTTTGGTTATGGTGCAGGACTTGGTTGTTCAAGACGGTGGAACCGAAAATGTAAGTCAGATTTCTTTGAGGAGTTATAAAAACGATTCCCATTTTATGTTTATCACTTTTTAAAATAAATCTAAATTTGTGATCATGGAGCTAAGCATTCACAAAGAGATGTTTATTGAGAATTTCAGGTTGTGAGTGAGGTTAAAGCTGGAGACATTATAGGGGAGATAGGTGTGTTGTGTTACAAACCACAACTGTTTACTGTCAGGACAAAACGGTTGTGCCAACTATTGCGTATGAACCGTACAACTTTCTTGAATATCATTCAGGCTAATGTTGGAGATGGTACCATAATCATGAATAACTTACTTCAGGTGAGAGCAAAAATATATTTGAAACTTGCACAAGTCTTTGCTGGTGTTAACTCTTTTTCTCTCTTTGAGAGCAGCACTTAAAAGAATTGAATGATCCCGTGATGGCGAGTGTTCTATTGGAGACAGAGAACATGCTTGCACGGGGTAAACTGGATCTTCCCATCAACTTATGCTTCGCTGCAATGAGAGAAGACGATTTGCTTTTACTTCAGTTACTTAAGAGAGGACAAGATCCCAATGAATCGGATAACAATGGCAGAACGCCTCTGGTCAGTGAACTTCACTTTTATTATTTTCCATCTAATAAGATTTCTAGAGTCTATAACTTATATTTCTTCGTTTCTTGTCTTGAAACAGCATATAGCAGCATCAAAAGGAAGTCTCAACTGCGTCCTTCATTTGTTGGAGTACCACGCAGACCCTAACTGTAGAGGTACTTGCTGAAAACATTGTTCAGTTCAGATACTTGTATGTTGATTTTAGGTAACTGATGAGCTGCTTTTACCATAATGTAAATGCAGATGCGGAAGGGAACATACCACTATGGGAAGCAATGGTGGACGGGCATGAGAAAGTTGTAAAAGTACTGTTGGAACATGGTGCTACCATAGAGGCAGGGGATGTGGGTCATTTTGCATGCACGGCGGCTGAACAGGGCAACTTGAAGCTACTAAAAGAAATAGTTCGACATGGTGGAGATGTTACCCGTCCAAGAGCCACAGGCACCTCTGCACTCCATGCTGCTGTATGCGAAGGGAACATCGAAATGGTAAAGTATCTTCTGGAGCAAGGAGCGGACGTTAACAAACAAGATATGCATAACTGGACGGCCAAGGATCTTGCTGAGCAACAAGGGCATGAAGAGATTAAAGCACTGTTCCTAGAAAAAAGACATGAGAGGGCGCATATTGAGTCAAGTGCCTCGGTTCCTATACTCAAAACCGCGATACGGTTCCTAGGAAGAGGCATCAGTGAACCTAACATCCGCCCTCCATCAAGAGAGGTGTCTTTTAGGATCACGGAAACAAGGCCAAGAAGGAAAACAAACAACTTCGACAACTCATTGTTTGGGATCTTAGCTAGTCAAAACGTGCAAAAGAATGGGCTAGCCACGGTGGATGAAAGCAGAGTCGTAAACCAGGTGAGGGTGACGATTAGTTGTAAGGGGAAAGAAGAGGTAGCAGGGAAGCTGGTGTTAGTTCCAGGGAGTTTCAAGGAGTTGCTGGAACTGGGTTCCAGCAAGTTTGGTATTGTTGCTGCCAAAGTTATGAGCAAAGATCAGAACATGGCAGAGATTGATGATGTAGATGTTATAAGAGATGGAGATCATCTCATCTTTTCAGCTGATTCTAGCCAGTCCTAGAAGACATCCAAGTCTCTATATGGCTAGTAGCTAGTGAGCAAATTGATAATGTTTGCTTTCACAGCATTGTCAAAAAAAAAACAGAATGACTTGATAAAGAATGCGTAAAAGTGTATCGACCATTGTCATCTTGTTTCTAAGAATGTGAATGGGAAGAGATCCCTTTGTATTTTCCTCTTGCTGCACAGCCTCGAGTTTGTCGGTGCATCTAAATCCCAAACCAACAAAGATAAATAAATGAATAAAATTTCAAAACTTGCAAAGAGAAATATATGTACTTCAAAATATGTTACAGGAAAACAGAGGAGAGTAAAGTAGTGTCAAGAGCATGTGATAAACGAAGCTGCTGAGTTATCTTTGTTGATCAATTACAAATAAAAGGAGAAGACCAATAAAATGAAGGCAAATGGCAGAATTGGAGTGCATCACGTTAATCAAAGAAACAACATAAATACGGAAATTTTGCAGAGGAAGAAGATTCAAGCAAGAAAATAGTGAACGTAAGTTTGTAACTTCTTCTTCTTCATTTTCTCTTTTGGTTTCTCAGAATTTTTTTCTGAGAATTTTTCCTCACCACTGTCTTAGAGTGTTTTATACATGTTCCCTTTGCAAGTAAGAGTTGATTTGGTGCTTTAGGACGTAAAATCCTGTGTAACTGTTCATCATTTTCATCATTACATTTACAGTACCAAAATAATTCAAAAAAGAAAATATTTCAAACGTACTTGAAAATACTTTACAATCAATCGCTTGATAGTAGCAGCCAGTACTACTTTCAAATTCATTAGAATCAAAGTCTCGCATGTTCTTGGAGGACAAAAAAAAAATCTGAAATGTTCTCCTGTTTTTTTCAATTTGATATTTCATCCCAATATATAAAAAGGATTGAGGGAGAGATTTCAAGGTGTCCACATCGAATTAGAAAATCATCCAATCAGAGGCCTTCGTTTTTGACACGTCATCATGACTTTCGTATGAGCTCTATCCACACTTTTGTATGTGCTCTATTGGGATTTCTTTTGGGTTCTGTTCAGATTATATTCGCCCAACCTATCATGCCGGAAAATCTGATCCGATTTCCGGCGTCAATAGTCTCTCCCCCGACTCTTCCACTTCATCTTCTCCAACGTCTGATTTTCCCCTGTTATCTTCTCAATCAATGACATTGTTAAAGCTATTCTTCAATGTTTTAATCCATTTCCCCTTGATACTTCTCTTATATAAAGTTCTATCTCTAAACCTAAATCCAACCTAAACTTTCTCAAAAACCTTACTCTGCAGAAACCACTTCCATGGCAATGAAATCCACCACAAGTCTCACCATACCACTCCCGTCTCCATGTATTTCAATGACATCTCACTGGGACCATCTGAGTCACAGCTACGATTTCGGGTAATCCATTTTTGGGAGGCAAGAAACATAGCCAAAGCCGGGGCCTTTATTGGGCTAGGACTGCTGCTCATCGATGAACAAGTAAGAATTCGAATCCCCAACTTTCATTCCATTGTATTCTAAACCAGTTTTATGATTAATACTAGATAATGGTCTGCACCTTGTGTTTGTGCTGATTAATATATATCCAACTAATTTAAATTTTAATATAATTTTTATTTTCAATCTAAATTATTTAATTAGCTTCAAATCTTAAATTAATTATAAGATATAATTTACTTTTTTATTACAACGCAATATAGTTAAGATTTGGTATTTGCAAACTTTTTTTATTATTCTAGCCTTTATTGCATCTTAATGCTTTTTAAATAATTTTTTTCATTGTAAAATTCTGAATATAAGATGAACAAAATTATAAAATTATTGTCAAAATTTGATAACACTAGTTAGTAATAATTATCCCTGAATATAATGAAAATATTTATTAAATAATCATTAAAAATGTTTAAAATCTAATAATTTTAAAAGTTATTTATTAAAACTAATGATTCAACCTAAACCATGAAATATGACAAATAAGCTTCCGAAAAACAATAAAACGTGACAAATACGCAAAATAACCTAAAATTATGGAGAACATACAAATAAGCAAAACTAACATTATCGTCTAAAATTATTTTAAAATATGATATATAAATAAAATTACGAATTAAAATTGCTAAAACATGACAAATAAATATTAACCTAAATTATGGAAAATATGACAAATAATCAAAACTAAAATTATTAAAATATAACAAATAAGTAAATTACCTAAAATTATGGAAAATATGACAAATAAGTTATAAACAGTGACAAATAAGCAAAAAAAACTAAAAGTATAGAAAAGCTAACAAATAAGCAAAATCACTTCATAAATAATAGTATAGATACTGAACTTCAATTTTTTCGGCTGAATCCATTCATTTTTCTCTCTTCCAGCTTCTCTACAAAACGTATTCTGAACTGTTTCTTTTTTTTTTAATTTTTTATTTCCAAGAGTCCCCTCAATTGATTCCTCTTCCTTTCTTCTCACATTCTCTGTAAAACCTTTCATGTAGCCAAAAGTCACCTTTTTAATTTATACTTCTGAAACTCTTATTCTCGAAGTCGACTTTTGTGTGGTTCTCTCAGAAATCATATTTCTGAGAACAGATGAGAATGCGGTCATAGGCGTTTCATACAAAAAAGAAAC
Source organism: Brassica carinata (assembly GCA_016771965.1). Classification (NCBI taxonomy): domain Eukaryota; kingdom Viridiplantae; phylum Streptophyta; class Magnoliopsida; order Brassicales; family Brassicaceae; genus Brassica; species Brassica carinata. Next base: position 43,044,255 of record CM028692.1, read on the forward strand.
AAAAGCTAAAGAAGAAAATTCAGGAAAAGTTACAGAGAGATTTACGGCAAAGATCTAATTGATGTCTCTCCTCTGAACTCTCTGATGGTTTCATGGTAAAAATATTTGATTCAGAAGCACTGATACTAGAGCGTGTTGTTTTGTCTCTAAACATCTGATCTGTTCGAAGAAAGAGTGATTTTGTTTACTTATGATCCAGCAGATAGAGAGAGACACTAGGCTTGCTAACAAGGTTTTGAATGAGGGAAGAAAGACATAAAGAAACTGAAGGGTTTCGTAGGGATCTCTTTCACAAATTCTCTTATCCATTTGGTTGTTGGTAGGAAACTTATTCTTCTCTCCTTAAAGAACATTGCTTCCTCTGTTCGTTTTCCTCTTCCAGAGGTCTTTTTTCTGTTATCATACATTTTCACTTTCAATATTGTTTTCATTTTTGAGTGTTAGCAGGCTCAAGTATGATGATATGAAAGCTGAGGAGACTTCATGATAAAACCCACCATAAAGAGAAAGGGGGAGGAAGACAGAAAGCATACGTGGAAAAATCAAAGAAAGAACTTTTGATAAAAGGTAAAAATGCCTCCCTTAATTCATCAACTCAAAGATCAGACTGTTGCATCATTTTCCTACTGTAAAATATATCAGGATAGCATTGCACTGTTTATCATCTTTTATTGTTCCCGCTCATGTTTTTTTTTAAAGGATGATATTGCCATTGGGGGTGTCAGAGGCTTACAGAAGAAACCGCCACACCGGTAAGAAAAGAAAACTTGAAGTAGAAGTATGTTTATCAAATGCAGGGCCGTTTCAAACTTTACAGAGACCCTGTTCGAAAAAGAAAATAAAACTCTTTTTAATAATATGAAATCATTTAATTTTTTTATAAAATATCATAATAATATAAAATAAATACATCAGATTAATTTTTTATATTTAAATAACACCATTCTCTAGCTTTTAAATGCAAAATCATTAATCAAATTATTGAAATTGATCATTTGGTATTTTTCAATGAAAAAACCATCTATCAAATCATGGAATTTGATCATTCTTCTAGCTTTTCAATTTTTTTTTGCGTTTATTTTATTCACAATCAGAGATTATAATCAATAAATATATAGAGTAACAAAATTTGGAGAGTAGTTAGACAAAAAGCTATATACTCTTTGATTAGACAAAACACTCTTTTTTTCTTATCGACCGAAATTGTAAGCTAGTTTTTTTTCTTTGTATTTGCTATTTTTTTATTAAAAACCGTGAAAAATATATATTTTTCTCCCTATTTATAATCACTAATTGATAATTGTTTTCTAAACATAATCAAATTAGAACATTAACTTTCTATACTGCCACTGAATATTCAAACACACATAAACAACTATTTCTTACTTTCCTTGATATAAACACTAATTACTTCCTAACTTATTGCATTTTAGCTTGTTATATAAACAAAATACAGAATTGTCATTTATATTTATTGGTTATAAATACAAAAATTAAATTCAAATATAGTTATTCTGATTTTTTTTATAAATATATGATTTTAAATTTGAAAACCCTGTTCGACTGCTCCACTTGCACGTGCTAAAAAACGGCCCTGATCAAATGATTACTTTGTTTTGGATTTCATTAACTTTCTATAGTGTATAGTCCCGAGTATATACTACACATTCTTTTGTGGGGTTTGCTGACATATGAAAATTGTGAGTGGAACTCAAGTTCCGGCCGTACGATTCTCTCTTAATCTCCTCAACTTTTATAGTTCTTCTATGTATCAACATGCATTCACGTCTTGCATGGAATTATGCCAGACGATGTTTCTCGGTAGCTCAATTGTGCTGACCACTATTCAGCTTTTGGCTTAATTGATATACTGGTTATACTTTCAAATAATAATTTGTGCTTTTGCTGAGCTATAAACCATACAAGAGTATGTTGACAGCAATCCAGGTATTCGTCCCAGGTATGGTCTCCTTACTTCTTTCAATTTTGTGGCAATCCGGAGTTAAAAGTTGTAGTTAAAGGGTTAGGAACAATTTCATCCTTTTGCGCAATGTGAATTCCTCATCATACGTTTATATTTATACAAATATAAAAGATAATCACAAATATGATTTAAACCATAAGTTATTAGACATAAAGTCTATCTAACCAATTTAAATCTAAATTTTAACCCAAATATCCAATGTGTGCATTTGCTGGTCTTTATACTCAGCCAGATTTAAAGTTTTACAAACTTTATAATTCACACAATTTGGAATTCCATTTCTCATTCAAATTAACTCCGATTTTGACATGTAATTACACTACTTCATAGTGTCAAACTTTCGGTTATTCCACCGAACATCTTCGTCCGGAAACTTACCGAAAAATGATCTAAAATCATTTCATCAAAAAGGAGTTACAACACATTATACATCGGACACTGCTTGGATCGATACCAATTCCAGGATTGTTTCTCTTATTCTTATACACCAATGCGGCCTGTGCAGCAGTCGTGATATCCCGGGATCCGGATCTGTGCATCAGATGCCAATTTGGTCCTAGAACCTGAAGAGACATCCCACATAGAAGCAAATACAACATTACCCTTAATTAAACACCAAAATCATCTCATAAGGAACTACGTTTTGGAATAATAGTATGCTTATATCTTCAAAATCTGTAACGCACAGTTTCAAGATTGCACTAATCAGGGTTGGAAGAAGTGTCTACATTTACAAGTAAGATTCTTACAGACTTCAGAGATATCTGGATTCAGTATGCAGAGTGTTTCTAGAAGTCACTCTTCCAAAGACATACCACGAAATCACGATGGAAAACAGGATCTACGGTTAGACAATCCAGACCTTTAAATAAATAAATCTAAAGGCCATTATATCAGCAAACACAACAGTGAGTAAAATATAACGACTTGCCTCGAATGTAAGAGAATGTAGAAGACTACTGATGAATTTAAGCATGCTCTGGCAAAGAAGCAATGATCTACGAATTGCTGTACCGTTAGAGTTCATAGACTGAATCCTCTGTAGAATTAATTACACAGCAGTTTGCTAAAGAAGCGAGTTGACTGAAAAAGTTCCATAAGAAACAAACAACAAAATTTCTTAGCTACTACATAATTATTGACCATACTTGATGTATCTGCCAAGCAACACAGAGCTGGCGTTCCACATGTTTGCAGTGAAACAGAAAGCGGAAAATTAACTGGTACTTTGACTGTACGAATGGTGAATCTCGCTATCTAAAAACATCACAAATAGTAATTTGTTTTTTTTTTTTAAAGTTTGATTTGCGTTTTCATAGGAAACTTTGTATTGTAAAATTATTAAATTTATTATCAAGAATGTATTATACTTTTTTATTTATTTAATAAAATATTCACAAATTTAATAAATAACTTATCAAAAGGAGATAAATATAAATTTTAAGAAGGAAAGATGTTCCATTATCCTATGGGATTAAACCATAAAACATATTTCAAACATGATTTTGAACCTAATAATCTATGTATATATATAGTAGAAGGATTGACTCATTAACAAAATTACAGAAGGTGTACGCTATTCAACATCAAGGAGAAAGAGCAAAACAATGGTCTGTTGTACGTGGTAAGTGGATCGGTGTTTCTTTTTTTTTTGTGTGTGTGTTTTCGATGACTATTTGATATCTACTGATATCATTCATGAATTTTTATTGAAATTGATTTGCAGGTCATGGAAGCAAACATTGTACGTGATCATCATGCACGCACTCATCCTCTCGTCCTGTATTGCAGCCTTCTTGTACATTAAACTCAACAAGATCCCATTGGATCGATACCAATGCATTCCGGGATTGTTTCTCTTATTCTTTTACGTCAATACGGCCTGTGCATCGGTTGTAGCACCCTGGGATCGGATACCCCGGGATCGGGATCCGGATTCAGATTCGGATTCCTCGGACCTCCCATATGAACGTGAACCCTTGGGTTTAGATTTCTTCCTAGCCGAATGTCTGAGTCATGGCTTCGGGCTGGCTTTCCTTGTCTTTCTCCTTTATATTATTTCTCCCAAGCTCGCACTTTGTGCTGGAATACCCACTGCAGTGTACTACATAGCCGCTACAGTTTGCGTCTGTCGTCTCCCTCGGTGATTTGCAATCAAACCAAAGTCGTCTACCACTGTAGCACTTTTTGTTGATACAGCTTTTCTTTTGTTTTCTTTACATAAGTCAAATCAGATTCTACAATGGTTTCTTTATATAAATTTTTTTATTTTAGTCAAATCAGATTCTACAGTTTGCGTTTATCGTCTCAGTGCTGATGGTTTGCAGCCAAACCAAAGTCGTCTACCAGTATAGTCCAAGACTATATACTCAGGGGCATGGTAACCGAAAGTTCCAAGAACACGGGTTGAGTGAAGGCGAGCAGCCATATCAGGAGCTTGATTAGAGAGATCAAAGTCAGCAATCTTGGCAACATCATCTTCAAAGAGTAGGACATTGCTTGATTTGATGTCACGGTGAATGATGTGAGGATTTGCTTTTTCATGCAAATACTCGAGCCCTCTTGCAGCTCCAACTGCAATTTTCACACGTTGATACCACGACAAGACAGGACCTGGCTGAGCTCCTTTCACGCCTTTTCTACCTGAGGAATCATAAGACAGATGTTAATGCCCACAAAATAGATCTATTTATAAGTTAGTTTTCCAAGACTGTACCATGAAGAATGTCATGAAGAGATCCATTTTGGCAAACTCATAGGCGAGAATCCTTGAATTGCCGTCAACACAGTAGCCAAGCAGTTGAACAAAGTTATCATGCTTCAGCCTCGACACCATAGAAACCTGAGCAAGCAGTGATAACTCCAAAATTTAGCTGCGATCTTTGACATAACACATATGAAACATTTATACTAGTGACTCTATTGGAAGAAGAGTAGCAGACCTGGGCAAGGAACTCACTGTCAGGCTGTTTGTTAGAACCAAGCTTTTTAATGGCTGCAGGCTGCTGGTTAGTTAGCACTCCGTAATAAACTCTTCCGTAAGAGCCTTCACCGATGAGAGAAGTGGATCCAAAATCATCAGTTGCTTCCTTGAGTTCACTAACAGGGATAGTAGGTACTTCAATAGGCTGCACCTTCACAGCTGGAGCGCCCTTTTGTGCAGCTTCAGAGGCATGGTGCCTCCCATCATTTCCTGCACCAGAATCAAACAATACTCCAATAAGTAAAACAAAAAAAACTTGCCAAAGCCCTTGATTTATTCAAAAACTACAATTTAGTAACGAACATTAATAAGTAATAAATTTAGTAACGAACATTAATAAGTGATAAATTTTGTGACAGAATTCCTGATTAATTAGGAGAAATATGGGATTTTAAAATCTTAATTTGTATTGATACGTTACTTTACTATAGTCATAGTTTATGACAATTTTGTAAGGTGATTATAGTCTATATTTGTGACAAATAAACATAAAAAAATTCAGTCACTAACTGTTACATTTTGTGACACGAGTTTTGTTGCAATGGGCTACAAAATAGATAGAGACTTTAAATTAGTTGCAAATGATTTCGGTTTGGGACAATAGGTAAAGTCAGAAATTGTGTCAGACAGATTACTATTTTATCGTCTCTAATATTTGACGTTTTGTGACAAAAGAACCGTTACAACTAGTAACATAGTTGATACATTATAATTGTCACAAATTGAGACGATTTGAGACAACTTAATAAGTAAAAAATTGTAACAGTGTTGTTACTAATATGAGGCGTAACCATGTGTAACGAATTTGTTTCAGAAATATTAGTCGTAAAATATCGTGACGTTTATGTTACGCTAAAACATTTGTGACACATGTATTGTAACCATTAACATTTGGTAACAAAAACGTCACAATGAATATATTGCTACAAATTCTTTTCTATTGTGACTAAATATTCCTTACCAATATCCTTATTTTCTTGTAGTGCATACTCACATACAACCCTCACACCCACATTAGAGGGTTCATACAATCGGGAGAGTGCCAGACCACCTATAATCTAGAGAGCACCAAGTCACATCATATACAGTTGGGAGCAGGGCCGGCTTATTTAGTTAATGGGCCTTGTGCTCAAATTTTTTTCCTCTCACGATCGTTGTTATATTTTTATAAATCTAAAATTAGGACCCTAATTATGTATGTTTTTTACAAAACAAGACCCTAATTCTTTAAAAAAAATTACTGAAAAAATGAAGGACCTGGTGCAAATGCACCCCCAGCACATGTGTAAAGCTGGTACTGGTTGGGAGGTGCCCGATCACATCACATACATTTGGGAGGTGCCCAGTCACATCACATACAATCACACATACTTTTCTCAGTATCCACTTATATCTATCATAGTTAAATGAAACAAACAATGTTGAATCCTTTGACATTCTATTTTTCGGTTTAAACAAATAACCTAAATAACTATCAAGCATACTCCAAACAGACATCAAACAGACTTTATTTATTTGAAGTTCTAAGCCGGTGCGAGTAATTACAAAAACAGCCTCACCCTAGCCACTACTGCAACATGATAAATAAAAGTTTAGATTCTGGGTTTCCTAAAACAAATTTTCCAAAAATGGAAACCTTTCTTAAATAGGAACTCTCTTAAAATAAGATATTCCAAAATAAAAACTTTCTAAATCCAAAAAATTTCCAAATTAGATTTAGGGTTTCCTAATTAGAAAACTAGGCTTATGATTTTCAGATTTAAACAGGCTGGATACCCGAAACTAAAATGGCTCTAATTTTCTAACCATAGCTCGGTTCGATGATCTGAAAGATGATATGGAAAGATAAAAACTAGACCTTTCTAATGGTATCATTCTTTTTCTGGGTCAGTCTAAATAAACAGTAAAACGCTTACGAAGTTAACTGTTTTGGACTTGCTCTGTAGAGATTAGTCTCAAATAAATAACCATAACTCTTAAACTAAACTTCCAAATGATGATCCACTTCCTGGTATAGATTTATCAACTACTTACTCCCAGAAAATGAAGGTAAAAGATGAGGTCGTGGTCATTGCTCAATGCTGTCGTGACTTACTATCAGTTGAAAAGTTGAAGCAACTAAGAGAGGAGAAGGACGTGGTCTGGCTGGTAGCAGCTAATCATCTCACGATCTTTTTATTTTAGTTTTATGGAGAAGATACAGTGTTTTATATAATGTTTTGGTCATGGTTCAGTTAAACATTTAAAACAACTTGACATTAGTTTAACAAAACCGGGTCGTTACAATTCTTCCCCACTAATAAGGAATTCATCCCTGAATTCAAATCCTGAAATTCAGTCCCTCGATTCCATCAATATTATTGGTAGACTATCCTTATCCAAATCTCAGCCACTCGATTCTCTTAGTTGATCATTTTTCTTTCCCAACACATTTTTACCATTTCTATCACTGCTCAAATTCGCTTAACAATAAGATGCATTTTATGTATTTTTGCTTAATTTTTCTTAACTTTAGACTCTTAGATCCACTTAAAAATATCTTTTTAGGGTATAACAAATCTCCCACCTCAGACTTTAAATCTTTTTTTGGCTTGCCTGCAAACTCTTCTGAAGGTAATGGATTTCTTTAACTGACTCATATCATTTCCACTTGCTTTTTCGTATCCGAACCATTATTGGTGCTATGTCTTGACGCTCATCCACTTGGGTCCAACAAGGTGATGCACGACACATCTTACCATAAAGATCTTTATATGATGATATCTCAAAATGTGACACCGGTACTTTTTAAATAAAGTAATTAATACAATTTCTGAAATCTCCACTTTATTAAATCTCAAAAGTCGTCTCCAAACACCAGAAATCCGGGATAAATATCACTAAAATCAAAATAAAATAAAACCGGGATAAATATCAATAAATTCATAAAACACAGTCTGAAAAAGAAATAACTAGAAACACCCAAAAGTACCGATCCGATACAAATCACTCATGCAGCAAATACTCATGGTGCGATGGTTGGACGCTTTGGCGGTGGAAGTGCTGCATGTCCCCTTCTGGAACACTTCCTAGCAAGATGACCAAGCTTTCTGCAATTGTGACAATTCTTAGATGACACTGCTTGTGCTAAAATCTGATTGACTTGTGTTGCATCCACTGGCTTAAACCGACAATTTTTTTCAACAAGAGCCCACATAGTTTGCACCAGATGCACTCTCCAAAGTGATGACGATGACAACAAACAAAACTCGATACCTCTACCTGATCTAATGTCCTCTTTTTAGACTCTGAAGTTTTTCCAGACTTTAGTTGAGTCTTTGGAGATTTTCTGCCTCGGCCATGCATGTCTCCTGAATAACAGCTTTCTCAGCTAGATTTTCCAAGCTGGTGTAAGTGACCATAATACACCTGCCGCGAAGATCTACTTGCATCCCATCTAAAAACCTTTTGATCGAGTCCTCCTCCAGCATACCACTCCCAGCAAACCTGCGAAGCCGACTAAACTCCAACTCGTACTCCCTGCTGGTCATAGTATCATGCCTCAAATGCTCGAAAGCAATTTTCTTCTGATGCAAAGCTTCCCTATGCAAGTACTTTCTGTCGAATGCTATGAGGAAATCTTCATATGTCAGATCGCCAGGACCACAATGCATCTATCACACTCTATCCCACCATACTTCTGCATTTCCTAGCAGATATAGCTCATCTATATTAAGGCAGAGGTATAGCGGGCACTTGATAGTCTCCATACACTTACACCAATCTATGCTTCCAATCATGAGCAACTGTAGCATCCACTGTTCTCCCAAAATGCTCCAAATCCACGTACTTCATCTGCCCCATTATCCTGATAAGCGTCTCATCACACTCGGAAACTACACTAGGAAGACAGGTGGTGGTGGTGGTGAAACCTGAAAAATCCCTGGAACCTGCTGAACGGGGGGCTGCTGACCAGATTGGTCCCCTTAAACCTGAACCGGCGGAGCCTGCTGCACTTGAATCTGCGAACCATTCTACACCTGAACCTGAGGACCATGCAAAATCTGCTGACCCTGCTAAACTGCAAACCGTCTGTTGAGACAGCTCTTGTGCAGCTACACGAGCAGCTTCCTGGGCCACTTGCTTTTCAGCCTCCTGAACCATCTGTCTTAGAACATCCTGATCAAGCTGTGGTGCTGCGGGCTGCACATGCTCATCTCCAGCCCCTCTAGCAGCTCTGGCGGCTTGAGTACGGTTAGCTCTCCTCTTTGACAGCATCCAAAAGGAAAGCAAAATGATTGAATTATGCCAAAAACCGAATACCAACAATTAAAAGAATAATACCAGACAAAAAGTGTTATTTGTTTTATTTTAATAATTTCCAAATTTTCAGAAATATTTCAAAAATCATCTAAGATCAAATAAAACCGAGTCCTCGCCAATCGCCATCCCGGATCGGGACATAACCCCGCCCTGATACCAAATTGTGACGCCCGTCGCCTCCTGTTTGGAGAACAGCGTGCTACCACTTACAACTCACAACACACAACTCATAACTCAATCGCCACTCACTATAAACCCAAATAAAAATCCGTATGAAAAACGTCCAGTAGCACCAATCCTTCCAAATATCACCTACTCGTCAGTTTCATCTGAAATGGAGAAGAAAGAGGGGTAAATAACAGGGGAGTCACGTAGTGAGGTATGAGATTCTAAACCCGAAGTCCATAGACTCGGTCATAGCACTTCGAATAAATATAAGTAAATCTAACATATTACAAGCACCACATCTAAAGTACCAAGAAACAACAATGGTCCTAAATAATACTCACACACACCCCTCACACTCACAACATAGGGCTCATAAAATCTGGAGAGTGCCCGACCACATACATTCTGGAGAGTGCCATGCCACATCACATATAGTCTGGAGAGTGCAAGACCACCTATAGTCTGGAGAGTGATAGGCCACCTACAGTCTGGAGAGTGCCAGGTCACATCACATACAGTCGGAAGAGTGCCCGGTCACATCACATACAGTCGTAGATATTCATTATAGTATCCACTTACATCTGTCATATTTAATTGAAACAAACAATGTTGAATCCTCTGACATTCTATTTTTCAGTTTAAGCAAATAACCTAATTAACTATCAAGTATACTCTAAACAGACATCAAACAGATTTAATTCAAGAAACCAGAAACATATTAGAACTAAACTATTTCTATTTGAAGTTCTAAGCCAGTGTGAGAAATTACAAGAATAGCCTTCACCTTAGCCACTAGTCAGAAAAATTGATGGAAGAAGTGGTCAACTGCAACACGATAAGTAAAAGTTTAGATTTCGGGTTCCTTAAAACAAAGTTTCCATAAATGTAACTTTCCTTAAATGGAAACTTTCTTAAATTAGGAAATTCCAAAAATATAAACTTTCTAGATCAAAAATTTTCCCAAATTAGACTTTGAGTTTCTTAATTAGAAGATTCGGTTTATGATTTTCAGATTTGAACAAATTGGATACCCGAAACTAAAATGGCCATAACTTTCTAACCGTACTTTGGTTTGATGATCTGAAAGATGATATGGAAATATGACAAAACAGACCTTTCAAATGATCTTGCTCGTTTTCCGGGTCAGTCTAGATAAACTGGAAAACGACTATGAAGTTAACTGTTCGTGTACTCGCTCTGCAGAGATCAGTCTCAAATAAAAAACCATAACTCTTAAACCAAATTTCTAATGATGATCTGCTTCCTGATAAAGATATACTTGTGAGTGTAGAACTTACCATGAAATTTTGGTGTTAAAATTCAATGATCCGATCATCCGTTCCTGCCTTTTATCTCTAATGATCTCAGATGCATTTTACAGAAACATCCCTTAGGAAAACACACATAACTTTCAGAATACAACTACAATTGAAAATCCGTTATTATTAAAATATTGATGTACCTATAATTATTTCTGTAAAGTCTTATGGAATGTTGCTGAACCTTGCCCTCAGAATCACACTTAAGCTTTTCTCACAAGAAATCAAAACCTTTGGCTTAAATGGATTGAAGATCGCCACTCAAAGATGTGAAAGGCTTTGAGATAAGATCATGAACCAAAGCCTAAGTGAATCTCACACAAAGACAGAGGTTCCACACTTGTATCCTAAGAAATAATCTCACATGACTTAGAATAAACAAGAACACGCATAAAGCTCTCAAGAGAAAAATCTCGGTTTCTATTCAATAATCAAATCTGATTTTTCAATGAGTTGAGAGGAGATTTATATATAGCTCGTGTACAGGATTATTGTAGTAAAAAGACATAAATGAAAAGAGAAATTTACATCAGCTTATTAAGGAGAATGTTGAGAGCTTTGTGCTTGTTCTTGTTTATTAAGGAGAATGTTGACAAAGTTTAACCTCTGCAAAGTCAAACTAAATAAAAACTATGCAATCCAGACTATAAGCATAGTAAATATGAAATACTCAGATGATATGTGCAATAAAACTAAATATATAAAAACTGGTTTAAAGTCGGAAACTTCATTGTTCAAATTTTAAGAAAATAGAAATATAAAAAACGAATATTTAAATTTTTTTGAGAGGCCACTCAAGGCTGAGACCAAAACCAGCCCTCACCAAGCTTGTCCAAGTCAATGAAAGGGACATTGATAGCCTGCAACTCCTCCTCCACAAGATGGAGTTTGGCTTTGAGTCTAGTTTTCTCCGCCTGGATGTCGAACATGCCCGCCATGTCGAGCATCTCGTCGAGCAAAGCAATCTACTCGGAGATAGAGTTGCGGTCGATTTCAGCGGAGTGCCTTTTTTCTGTCACAGTTTGCTCAGCCTTCACCATGTGGAGGATCGCCCGGTATCGTTCCTTTGATTCAGTCTTGCCTTGATTGTAACTCTCTGCTGAGGTTCGCCCGTAGTCATCCTCCATCAGACGCTTCCTCTTGAGGTCGAGAGATCCATACATCTTATCATGGCAGTGTAAATGACATCAGAACAAAGTATGACGTATAAGATGATGATAAGTAGAATATGATGATGACATGTTTCTTAATTTCCGATATTGAGAGTGAGTAGAGGGTTCTTCTTCTTTTGCTTCATCATTCTTTAGTTTTTCTTACTCAAATTAGGGGGAGGGTTCGGAGGTTATATATAGTTAGTAAAAATTGGGATTTAGAGGGGAATGAATGCGAGTAACACAAATGTCCCAAGAAGTTGCCAATGAATGCGACCATAAAGTTACACGTGAGTTCAATTTCCAATGAAGATGACTCTTCGCTTGTGTGATACAACTAGGCACAACTGTACAGAGTTTTACTTTTGTCAAATCGTTCATCATTAGCTTCGTAAAAGCAAAACTAATAAATTCCCTTGATGTAAGTTCAATCAAATTCATTTAACATATCCAGTTCATTAATGAATTTATAATTATTTATTTTGTAGTTAACTCGAGTGTTTTCGAATTTCCTTCCTTAACCAGTTCAATTTTTCATCATTTGCTTCGTAAAACCAAAACTCATAAATTCATTTATAGTTTGGATTTCTTATAATTAATTCTTGTGATGTAAGTTCAACCAAATTCATAAACGTTCAGTTCATTAATAAATTTATAATTATTTCTATTGTAATAGAGTACTCAAGTGTTTTCCCACTTGCCTGTCAAACTTTACGTAATACCAAAAGTTCAAAGTCACAAAAGCATTTATAAAATCGCCTGGTGTAACTCTGAAAAACTCAGTGTAACTTTATACAACTTGAACAACCAAAATGGTACAACTCAGTAAAAGTTAAGGAAACTTCATACAACTTGAATTGTAACCGGTATTTCTCAGCACGAGTTGTGAATGACCTAAGAAAGTTAAAAAGCTGTAGATTACAACTTTGCCGTTGTATGAAAAATATAAATGAAATAAAAGTTAAGGAACTCATCTTCATCTCCAACTCATGGCTTCTCTCTGCTTCTTATCCAACGTTATCCTACAACTTGTCAATGTCACAAAAGCAAAACAAAACGAAGCAATCCAGATACAAATCATAGATAATAGGTCAACCAAATAATTTACGCAAAAGGTACTTATAATATTATCCGGTTTAAAAACCGGTAACATCAATGTTTTTAGGTTCCAAAAATAGAAATAAAGACATATATATTAAAAAGTTTTGATCAAGGAGGAATGGCCACTCAAGGCTTGGCCATCCAGGACTCCCCCAGCTTGTCCCATTCTATATACAACACTTTGATTGTGCCATATATATAAAACTATAATTTATACTAAGATATTATTATTTTCTATTTTAATTTCTCTGCACATGATGCGCAATGATCAATTCTAATAAACTTTGAATTTTTGTTTGTTTTAGTTAAAATTCGTTAAACTTGTAAAAATTAATTTGTTAATTAATATAATGAAGTGATAAATAAAAATAAAAAAATTTAATCAATTAATTGTCAAAAAATATCAGTGTTAATTTAGTTTGTATTTGTTGATGTATATTTACAACTAATTTTGATTATATATATACAAAATATGATATATAAGTTGATGTAAAAATATATTTATAACTATATATAGGTTTTAATGTGAAATATACATCAATTTATTAGTTGATATATGAGTTATTAATTATTATTATATTTAAATAATTTTTTCTAAATAAATACTTAATACGAAAAGTTACATTCATGTTAATATATAGTTAATAGTTATTACATAATAAAAGAGCCTTGCCTAAAATATATAAATCTTAATAAGGAAAAATTATATATGTCATCATTTTTGAGAGGCCATATCATCATTTTTGAGAGCACATGTCATAATTTTTTGTTGAAATTGAACGTAGTGATGACATCAGGGGCGGACCCACCACTATAATGGGTGTGGCACTTGCCCCATACTGTTTTTTTTTCTTTAGTAATTAAAAAAAAATATCTCTACTTTAAACCAAGAAAAATTAACGTGCCCCACCTAACAAAAACTAGAATAACTTTATTAACCCAATTCAAATAAGATAAAATTTTCCAGCCCAATAAACAATAATATCAAACAACCAAAGCCCACTTTAAATAAAATAAATTAACCAGATCTAATCTAAAAATTTATCAGCCCAAATATTTTAAACCCTAGTCACCTGTTCGTTCTTTCTTTATAGAAAATCTGCAGAATTTTTTTTACTTCTTTTCACATATAACAAAACTTACGTGCTCATCTCTTTCTTTGACTTAACTACTATCAACTATAAGAACCTTTTTTGGTATCTCTTCAAAGTAAGTATATATACCATCTGTAACGATTTGTTATATATTTATTTGACTTTTAATTTTTTTTCGTGCTATGTATTATCGTTTTCAATACTAATATGTTTTTTACTAGGTACTATGGAGAGATATTTTAAAAAACAATGTGTTTCGAAGTCTAATACTAATTCGGAGAATTTGACTTCGAATCCTTTGTTATCGGCATCAAAAACTAATGTGAAGGATCCAGCTTCGACATCAAAAATCAACAAGGATTTGCCTTCAGTTTCAAGATCCAATTTGGAAGATTTGCCCTCAGATCCTGCAGATAGAAAAAGAATATCAGAATATCATCATAATGAAAGAGATGAGGTAAGACGCAAATATCTTACTAAAGGTCCTTGTCAACCTCGTGGTCATGATTTTCCTAAGACACTAGTAGAGAATAAATATAGAAGATTTAATCCAGCTTGGTTTGACCTCTACAGTAGGTGGTTAGAATATAGTGTAAAAACAAACAAAGCATATTGTTTGTTTTGCTACTTGTTTAGAGACTACACTGAAAATAAAGGTGGAAGTGATGAATTTGTGACAAAAGGCTTTGATACTTGGAAAAATCCAAAGAGGTTAGGAGACCATGTGGGACTAGTGAATAGTTTTCACAACAATGCTATGAAGATGGCTGATAATCTAATGAATCAAGATCAGTCAATCGCTCGTGCTTTTTATAAGCAGAATGAAGCAGCAAAAAATGAATACAAGATCAGATTGAATGCTTCAATTGATGCTTGTAGATATTTATTGTGACAAGGATTACCTTTTCGAGGACATGATGAGTCGATGGAATCAGCCAATAGGGGAAACTTTGTTGAGCTTGTGAAATATACTGCAAATCAGAATGAGCTTGTAAGTAAGGTTGTGTTGGAGAATGCTCATAAGAACAATCAGATGGTGTCTCACAAAATTCAGAAAGAACTAGCACATTGCTTTGCAGAGGAAGTTATTCAATCTATTATTCATGAGCTTGATCATGATGTATTTTGCTTGATGGTGGATGAGTCTGCAGATGTTTCTTCTAAAGAGCAAGTGGCTGTGGTTTTTCGCTTTGTTGATAAAAAGGGGATAGTCAAAGAAAGATTTGTTGGTCTAATTCATATTCAAGAAACTTCTTCTGCATCTCTAAAAAGTGCTATCGATTCACTGTTTGCAAAACGTGGACTAAGCATGAAAAAGTTAAGAGGACAAGGTTATGATGGAGCTAGTAATATGAAGGGGGAGTTCAATGGGTTGAGATCTCTAATTTTAAGAGAAAACAGTTCTGCATATTATGTCCACTGCTTTGCTCATCAGCTTCAGTTGGTTGTCGTTGCAGTTGCTAAAAAACATTTTGAAGTTAGTGATTTTTTTGATAAGATATCTATCTTGTTAAATGTGGTTGGAGCTTCTTGTAAGAGACAAGATATGATTCGGGAAGACCAACGTAAGATACTGGAGGAAGGAGTTAGCCAGGGTGAAATTAAGACAGGAAAAGGATTAAATCAGGAGCGTTCAATTCAAAGACCTGGTAGTACTCGTTGGGGTTCTCACTACAAAACTTTATTGAGATTGGCTGATTAATTCACTTCCATCATTAAAGTGCTTGAGCATGTCGAAAGAGACGGGTCAGATGGTATCAAAAGATGTCAAGCTAATGGTCTCCTCAAATACTTCCACACGTTTGACTTTGTGTTCTACTTAAAGTTCATGTTACTTCTTCTTGGGCTCACAAATAATCTATCACTGGCTTTACAAAGGAAAGATCAGGATATTTTGAATGCGATGTCTTTAGTGAAATCTACCAAGCAGCAATTGTACAAGCTCAGGGATAATGGATGGGATTCAATCATTGGAAAGGTGAACTTCTTTTGCGAGAAAAATAAAACAGAGTTACTCAGTATGGAAGAAGAATTTGTTAATCCAAAGAAGCCAAGGCAGAGAAGCAACATAACAAACTTACATCATTATCAAGTTGAATATTTTTACACAGTATTGGATATGCAAATTCAAGAGTTTAATGATCGTTTTGACGAGATAAACACTGAGCTGCTTGGTTGCACTGCATCTTTGAGCTCCATTGATTCATTCCACCAGTTTGACCAGTCAAAACTTGTAAGATTATCAAAGTTTTATCCTGAAGATTTTAGCTCTGTGGAACAGATAGCTCTTGAGCATCAACTTGCTATTTACATCGATAATATCTCTGAAGATCAAAGGTTTGCCAAATTGGAGGGTCTTGGAGATCTTGCACGTGTGATGGTGGAAACCAAAAAACAACTTTCACATCCTCTTGTTTATCGACTTCTGAAGCTAGTTTTGACTCTGCCTGTTGCCACTGCTACTGTCGAGAGATCTTTTTCTGCGATGAAAATTGTGAAGACTACCTTACGCAACTGAATGGGTGAATAATTTTTGAATGCTTGTATGGTTTGTTATACTGAAAATGATTATTTCGACAAAGTGACAAATGAAGCAGTGATAAAAAGATTTCAAGATATGGGAGATCGAAGAATGACTTTATGAGAGTTTTTCATTACTTTTTATTATATCAGATTTTTTTTAGTTACTATTTCTGTTTGATTTTAATTTTAAGTTATATGTCGCACATTTGACAAATATGTTTTATTTATTATAATAAAAAATTATGTGCCACAGTCTATTTAGATTTCTGGGTCCGCCCCTAGATGACATCTATGCAAATCATTTTACAAATAATAACTAGGGGATATTTTGAAAAGTTAAGGGGATGTACAAAAAAAACTGATGCTTTAATTGTATTGATATTAGAGGTTCTAAAGACATTATCTCAAATAAAAAATTGAAAATATAAATAATTCAAAAGTAGTGGTTCTTGTTTAAGAATTTTTTAGATGGTTCAATGGTCCCTCCATTTTAAGAAAATACTAGGTTCATGCGCTATGCGCGTATATTGTTTTGTCAAATTTTAATTCAAGTTATTGGATTAGTTATGGGAATTTGGTTCTTGGTTTCAGTTACGTTTAGGTTCTAGAGGTTTAGGATACGTTTGGTATTTAGAAAATTTGTTTCGGTTCTAGTTTATTATTTTGGTTTTTGATTCGGTAACAAAATTAGGAATCAGCTAATATCTGAGATAATTTCAGATCCTATTTGTTCCGGTTCGTTTCAAGTTTTTTAGTTAATTCATGTTAAAAAGTCACAAAATTCAGGGTTTTTAAATTAAATATGAGATTTTCTTAGGTTTTCGGTTACAATTTAGACAATTCAGATAATTGTATATTTTGGTAAAAATATTCTGGTAATTCAGCTTTTTGCCTATTTTGGTTTATAAATAGAATTGTTAAATTATTTTATTATTTTAAAACTAATATTTATAAATTATATGTATGTAAATTATATTATTTAGAAATTTAGGTATCTATTCAGTTTTTGGTTCAGTTTCCATTCGGTTTCGGTTCTGATTTTTTGGTTCTTTGGTTCTAGATATGTGTGATCCGCTTGGGTAATTAATAAGATCCAAACCCCAACCAAACTTCTTTTTGCTTGGTTTGGTTTGGTTTTTGGGTCAGGATAAATGTGACCATGCCTAGTTCAAATTATGTTATACGATTTTTAAATTGTGGTTTATAATGTGTTATATAATATGTAGATATAATATATATTTTTATTGTTGACATCTATTAAAGTATTTAATTTTTAAATGTATAGAATTTATTTGTGTTATAATATGTGTTGTACATGTTGTTATAGTTTATAATGTATAATATTTCATATGTAATAATTAGTAGTTTGATGTGGAGATTAATTGTGATATTATTCTCTTTAAATTAAGGAGGTGATTTTGTTTTAATTTGATATTTTTAAAATTACATTATAAAATAGTTGTTTTAAAATAATTAAAATAGTAATAATTTCAATCTATTTTTTATCTAATTTATTAATTTCTAGTTTCATTACATTTTTAAACATTTTCCTTACCAGAATGTATTATTGAAAACTTAGCATGCTTAATTGGGCACACAGAATCTAATCTTAAACATTAGGATTAAAAAACTTTTTTGTTGGCCTCAAAATATCTTTAAAAAGTTTTTATAAGTTCCTAAAATTTTGGTTTCACATACATATAGGTTTTACTATTTTAATTTTGGAATATTAAATCTAATCTCATTCAAAATGTAAACTGGATAGAAACATTTATATTAGGATATATTTTATATTGGGGTTCAAATATTAAATTGATAAATTTGTGTTAGTGTATGTTATTTTATTGTCCGTCTTGAATATGGTTATACAGCCATTGTAAATATTTGAATTTTTAACCTAGTGGTTAATTAAATATTTAACTAAAATGTAATGTATACTTCAAATGAAATGAAACTTTATTCCAAAAATGAAATTTTGGTAATATAATTAAGCAGTAATGAAACTAAGTTAAAATAAGTTAACATTGATAGGAAAAGAAAAAAAAAAGAAAGAATATTAACTGATTCTTTATTTATTTTTAAATCTTTGTTTCATCGTCTTCTCACCTCTTCTTCTCCCAGTAAGCTGCCTGGACACATGACTCATGCAAGAGTGATGAATTCATAGCTAGCTTTGTAGTGATAATATTTTGTCAACCAATTAAAAAAGAAGCGTATATATATATGTAAGGAAAACAAAGAAAATATAACTAAGTTGGTTTTAGAATTGTTAGATATAAAAATATCAGATATTAATATACATAATTTACGGTTTGTAAAATTAGGTTGTGTAGATTTGATCAAATCAATTCAAATGTACATTAGTTAGAATATTCTACCTAAATGATTGTATGTAAATTTTTATGAGTAATTCTTGGGTTCACCCCCTAATTTGATATTTGATATCTTTTAAAAAAAGAAACAAAATAATAAAGATTTTTCAAATTATATTATCTTTTAAAACAAAAAGATAAAAATACTTAAAAATAATAGTAGTTGTAAATAAATAAATTAATTAATATTGTTAACGTCGTCAACATAATACTATGCCCTAAACCCTAAATCATAAATCCTAAACCCAAAACACAAACATTAAATACTAAATCTTAATAACACTAAACCCTAATACTAATCACTAAACCCTAAACCCTTGGGTAAACCATGAACCCTAGAGTTTACGATTTATCCAAGAGTTCATAGTTTACCCAAGAGTTTAGGGTTTAGCGATTAGGATGTAGGATTTAGTGTTATTAAAAATTTAGTGTTTAATGTTTATGTTTTTGGGTTTAGGATTTACCTAAGGATTTAGGATTTATGATTTATGGTTTAGGGTGTAGTATTATGCTGATGACGCTGACAATATTAATTTATTTATTTATTTTGCAACTATTACTATTAAGTATTTTATCTTTTTATTTTAAAACATAATATAATTTAAAAAATCTTTATTATTTTGTTTCCTTATTTAAAAATATCAAATATCAAACAGTCAAATGTTATTGGTTGGTGAACCTTTAGGTTCACCATAGGGATGAACCCAAGAATTACTCAATTTTTATAAAAAAAATTTTGTTAGTTGTATAATTAAGGTGTACAATAAATGATAGGTTTTTGAATAGGTTCAAAAATTAATGACAACTTTTTAAAGTATATAAAAATAAGACCCTAAATTAATAGATTAGAATGAAAAATCTTCTTAATAATTTTTTTTTACACCGAAATTATATTTGCCATAGATACAAAGTGAGATTCATTGTGGATATACAACAGAAGAGATAACCCGAGAGACAAAATCGATGGAAGTAAATTCCCCACAAACTAATCCCTAAAAGCAATCCTATTGAGGGATTATAGCTCTGGGTATCTAAAAATACATATATATATATATATATTATATGTATGTAATTGCGAAATTCTAAGTTTTACGGAAAACATAACTTAAAATATCTAAAATCAGATATTTTGAATTATGTTTCCCGTAAAGTTTAGAACTCTACAATTACACACGCATATATAATATATGTATATACATATATGTATTTTTAGATACCCGAAGCTAGAACCCCCTCAATGGGGTTTGCTAACAAGGGAGGACTTAGGTAAGAGAACTAACAACATCCAAAACAGCAACAAGAGGGGAGTGCTACCCAAAACCGTAGGACGCGAAACTAAATTAATATAAGCGATCAAATAAAAACGATGTTTAAAAATAGGCAAAATAAAAAACATATGAAAATATTTTCACAAATGAGACCATTGAGTGAGATACGAAATATATTCGTTCCGTGGTGCGACTGATCATAAACAAATTAGAGTTCCAATATAAAACTATAATAGACTTTCACGAAGCATTAACAGTCCATATCAACTACAAATACTATGAAACACTCTTAACTTATTTTGATAGATTACATATGTCGATCCCTTATCGAATATCCGATTTACCAAGATAAAATTCGACGTGAATAAACAGCTCACATGATTATCGGCCCAGGCCCCCCATAAACTATATCATTATGATCATATTTTTTGGGCCTTAAAGGATCCGCTAACCCAATCAACTAGAAACACAACTGTGTTATTCCCCATATTTTTTTCCCACTTCCTTCTTCTTCCTCGTTTTGTCAGTCAATAAGGAATCAAATGCTGGGATGGACCGGAAGGGTTCAAAAAAGTCTGGGATAGACCCCTTCTGTTTTTATTTTTTTAAACAATTAAAAATAAATCGAAATTAGGCAGAAAATACCATAAAACCTAAAATTTCAACATATTTACAGATCCAACCAGATCTGCCCGAACCCAGACTCTGATCCAAGATCCGACCCAAATTCTTTAACCTAATCCCTAAAATTAGACGGACACAACAAAACGTAAACCCAAAACTTTCATCGATCTATTTTCTTTTCCCCTCTTCAATCCCCGTAATCCACTCTATCTCTCTTTGAATCATGCTTCCGCGAAGGTTCCCGAGAAAGAGGAAGAACACTGAAGACTCGCTGGAGAAGAAGAAGAAACCGAAGGATTTGGTAGGGAAGAAAAAGGGAAAACAGAAAGTTCCACAGGTGAAGAAGAAGAATCAATCATCGGGAAAGAGGAAAAGAGATATAGTAACACTGGAGAAAGACGATGGCGACGATGGTGGCTCGTCGTCTATTCCGACGAAGAGAATGCAGCGGACTTCGAAATTGAATCGGGAGGGAGAGACTGAGACGCCGCATTCTACAGTGGCTCCGACAGAGAATGAGACAGACCTGGCGGAGACAGAGCGTCCGCCCCATTCCACTGCGGCTCTGACTGAACATGAAACGGACCGACCTGAGGCAGAGATACCACCGCCGCGTTCAACCATGTCTCCGACTGAGCCCAAACAACCTTTAGGATCTTCAACAAGATCGCCTTCTCCAAAGTTAGAAGAAGAAGACGATGAGGAAGTTGGGTCTACCGACGCTGGCGCACCTCAGGTACAACTAGTAGCAGAATTATGTTTAGAACAACAACTACAAGTAGGAGTTTAAATTGTTGAACTCTGAAGGATTATTATAGGTAGTGTAGTTAGTTATAAAAACTAAAATAGTGTAAATAATGTATCTCAGTATCTGTATATAAAGTATGACTAGTATAACTAGTTCTACTGTATTATATATCTTATAATACTAGTACAATAGGTTTAATATTTCTGTAATTTTGTTTTTTTTTTTTTGCAGGCGGCTGAGAATATGGCAGTAGAACCCATTAGACCAAATAAATTCTTCTTCAAACCGAAGGATTATTGGAAGTCTTGTAAGCTTCAATCAAGATGCCACCAACACAAATTCATGACGACCCTTAAAGGGTTAGATGAATCAGAAAAGAGGTGGTTTCTCGAACACCCACAGTTCAAGCACTTGTTCCACATGGTTTGCACCCCAACTAGAAAGGTGATGGGATTGTGGATGTTGCTAATCCGCACCATTGTTACGCATAAGAGTCGGCAAGCGTGGTTTGCTGTAAATGGTGTTCCTATTCGATACTCCATCAGGGAACATGGTCTCATCTCAGGTTTATACTGCCACCAATATCCTGAAAACTATAAGAGTCGCTTGAGCATGAAGTTTGCGGAGAAGCAGTTTAGGAAAATGTTCATGAAGAAGCTGAAGAAGATGAAGAAGAAGAAGAAGAAGAAGAAGAAGAAGAAGAAGAAGAATCCGGAGGAGGAGGAACTAAAAGTGACAGTTCAAGATGTGGAAGAGAAGCTTTCGCGGATGAAGCTTGATCGTTCCGATGACCGGTTGAAGATGGCTATCCTGTACTTTTTGGTCACAGTTATAGATGGAAAGTCCAAATATGGAAGCCCCATCGATCCTTTTCTTCTGCAAGTTGTTGACGATCTCGAGCTGTGTAAAAAATTTCCTTGGGGACGTTTCACGTTTGATCACTGCATTGAAGAGATCAAACATGTGAAGAATCATTTTAGAAAAGGACTGCCAGAAAACCCGAAGTGGACATTTCCTGGGTTCATCAACCCTTTAGAGGTAAACTGCATGAATATTTATAGAAGCATATAACATTTGATATATGTACTAATATGCTTGCTTGAAATGATGTGCAGATATTGGCCTTTGAATGCATTCCTGTCCTGAAGGCAGAATTTAGAGAACCTGTGCAAGACTACGAGCCTAGTTGTCCAAGATGTGCAAGTGGAAGTTCACATCGACTGGTACGACAGGATATGCATTGGAAGAACTAGGGGTGGGCATATCGGTTTAGTTTCGGGTTCGGTTTGGGTTCGGTTTGGTTTGGTTAGTTTGGGTTTTATAAAATTCAACCCAATTAAAACCAAAGTAGCTTTGGTTTGGGTTTGGTTCGGGTTTAGTTCGGTTTGGTTTAATTCGGTTTGGTTTAGATTTAGTTCGGTTTGGTTTTGATTTAGTTCGGTTTACTTTATTATGGTGTAGTTTGGTTCGGTGTAGTTCGGGTTGGTTATAAAATATGATGGCTAATCAAATTAACGTAAAAAGACTTGTAAGCATTCCAAAATCTATAAACTAAAACACTATTTGCATCTACCTTTGTGTTTTTATTGATCCTGTTATAGCTCTGTTACATAATTTTACTTTTAGATAATGGAAATTGGAGAAGATGAACGAGACAAGACGACTACGGTATAGATGCTTATAGTTTTTAGATTTTGTTTTCAGTACAATCTTTAAGTATTAGAATTAGAAAATATATATATAATAGTATTATTCATTTATTTGAATCATATTTGAATTTTTTAAGAATATATGGAAGTTAAGAAAATGTGGAAAATGAAAATTTAACTAAAATTTACAATATATATATATATATTTATATTGGGTTTATCGGTTTGGTTCGGTTTGGTTCGGTTTAAAACCAAACCAAACCGAACCATTCGGGTTGAGTAAAACATGAACCAATTGGGTTATGTAAAGAACACAGTTTGGTTTGGTTCGGTTTAACTTCGGTTGGGTCGGTTCGGTTTGGTTCGGTTTGGGTTTTTTGCCCACCCCTAGGAAGAACTTTATAAGGCTCTTGGAAACACAAAGGTGAAAATTTAGTAAGATGTTTGTGGAATTTTTGATGAAAATTTTGGTTCAGTAAACTTAATAATGCTTAATCTGTTTTTTTTGTATTTCAGGAAATTTCTAGCATATTGGGACCAATTGAACGTGAGCAACAGGTCATCTACCAGACGATGGACGAAGAGTGTTGGGGAGATATGGAACTTTTAGATGATGGTGATGATCATGATGCAATTGTTGATGGATGGAACAAGTTCATAGTCCGCGAAGGTGGGCAGATATTTTGGGAGGATATCTTCATGGAAGATACTAAGTCTAGAACTCTAGAGATAGAACAACAAGAAGTGGAGCAACTGGAGGAGGAGCATGAGGCTGGGAACAAGCATGAGGATGGTAACGAGTATGAGAGGATTCACGGTGGAGAACCTGTGGTAGATCTTGAAAGTTTAAAAGAAATGGTGGTGAGTCTGATGAGTCAGATGACTACAATGGAAGGAAAAATTAATAACAAGCTTGAAGATCTTGATAGAAGACTAAAAATGCTGGAAGGAGATAGTATTGGGATTGGAAATATGGAATTTCAATATTATCATAATGAAGATGGTGGAACCTCTGGACAGAAAGACAAAGGTATAATTTACATTTTAAAAATTATTTTTGTTGCATTATTAGACACAGTATAAATCTTGTATTGTGCGTTGTTCTTGTTGCAGATGATGAGAAGGATGGTGGGAACGATGCTGACAAGGATGATGGGAATGATGCTGGGAAGGATGATGAGAAGGAGCTAGAGAAGGAGCATGAGGACGAGGAGGCTGAGGAGGATGCTGAGAAGGATGGGAATGAGCTTGAAGATGAAGAGGCTGCAAAGGAGCCTGAGGAGAGTGAGGACGAAGAGGCTGCAAACGAGCATGAGGAGATTGAGGAGAATGAGAAGGATGATGGAAAAGAGCCTCAAAAGGAGCTTCAGGAGGAGGAGCATGAGACTGGCAACGAGTCTGAGAAGGAGTTTGAGGTGCAGCCAGAGAAAGAGGCAGCTGCTGCAGGGAAGAGGGTGTCGAAGAGGGTGCCAAAGCTTTCACACTTGCAGAAGTCTCCTTTTGTTAAGAAGTGATTGAACTTGTTGCTTTTGTTATATTTCTCAATTACACTTGCTTTTGTTAAACTTGGCTCCTTTTAAAACTTCTACTTATGTAAACCTTGTTTCTTTTGTGTTATGAAAAATGGATTTGCAGTTGTGTTTAGTAATTTGCAGGTACTGGGTATAACTAATATTACTGATTTTAGTTTGCCTAAATTATTAAGAATGGTACAACTAGTACAACTAGTAGAAAGATGGAACAATTAGCATAAATAACATGTGTAAAACATTAAACACAATAAAATAGCATTTATAAAACGTTATAAATATTGTAAACGTGGTTGAACATAAATAACACATAGTTGTACCATTTTATGTAGTTGTACCAGTATACAGTTGTACCAGTAAATCAGTTATACCAGATTACACATAGTTGTACTTTTGGGGAGAAAATTAAAATATTAGTTGTACCATATAAAAAATAGAATTACCTTAGTTGTACCACTTCTTTATAATTACATGTCTTTGCCCGGATACATTGAAATCATCACTATTGTTAAAATACTTGTCATGTATGTTTTTCAAAAAATATGTGGACAAACAAGTTAACAAACCTTAAAAGTATAAGGTAGATCATGCAAACTTATGTGATAGTGTTAGAAATCAAAAAAAAAAAAAACAATAGAAAACACAAAGAACCTATCCAAACACTTACCATTTAACCATTTGATTGTTTTATTAATATGGAATATCCAAAAGAATATTTAAATTTCAGAACCTGCGTAGTTGTACTAGTTATACCAGTATCAAAATAATAGTAAACTATACATAGTTGTACAAGTTACACCAGTAGAACCTGTTATAGTTTTACTAGTTGTACCGGTATGACAACACAGAAACATGATTGTTATGTTATGTGAAGTTTTACTAGTTGTACATGTACTACCTGACAAAAACCACACATTACATAAATAAGTTTCAAAACACATAAATAAGGTCTGCAACACATAAATAAGTTCCACAACACATAAACAAGTTACATAACACATAAGTAAGAGTCATTCAACATTTTCCTCGTTGCCACCTCCCTCATTACCACCTCCCTCGTTGTCACTTTCCTCGTTGCTACTTTCCTCGCTGCCACTTTCATCGCTATCACTTCCGTCATTCTCACCAACCAATGGTGGATACTTCTTCTTTTTCTTCCTCCGATATTCTCCTGCATATGGAAATCTAGTAGTTTGTAGTCTTCCTTTCTTTTTGTCCACATACGGAGGGAAGACAACCTGAGATCGAATTTCTTCAGGAATTTCGTAACTTTCCCATGATGAATGATGAGACACTGGATATACTGTCCTGTAATATGCCAAAGTCCACTGCTCCATCCAGTAATACCTAGAACAATAATGTTCAGCCATCTCTCCACGAGCCATAATGGCAGCAAGTGCATGCACACAAGGATACCGGTCAATATCAAAACACATACAGTAGCATGTTCCGTTGCTCAAATCAACAAAATAACCTTGACCGTCCTTCCCAATCACATTGTACTGACGTTCAAATCTGTTTAGCTCCCTCACCTCGAGCTTTTTTGCCTTCGGATAATTGTGATGCAATATTCCATGCACGTGCGGAACTAGTATCTGCCTCTCTGGTACACGTAAAGATAAATCTCGATATTTGTTAAACCATTCTACAATCTTTCCCACGACCACATCAATCATTGGCAACAACGCATATTTCCTTGGTTCCTTTAAAACACCATTGATAGATTCAACAGTGTTGGTTGTATCTATGTTGTACCTCTCTCCCGGAAATTTACATCTTGCCCATTTGGTCTCATGAACACTGTCATCTAGATAGGCGGCTGGGATACATGCTCCTGAAATCATTGTAGCATTTTCTGAACTCTATCTCTGTGTACATACCAGCAATTTTTCTAAACTTTTTGGCAACCCCTTTCTTGTCAACATTGCTGCATGCTCCACTGACATTATTAGACAAGTGATAATTAGACAAGTGATAATTGCAATATCCATAGATCGCCAATGGGTACACCTCGTGTACTTTCTTGATGATGCTTTGGTTTCTATCGATCTGAGAATACAAGTTGGGGATCATCACGGTATCAAAGTTTTCGGGATAGTCAAAACCACTCCGGCTAGCATTTTTCTCAACTCTATTGTACATACCAGCAATTTTTCTAAACTTTTGGCAACCCTTTCTTGTCAACATTGCTGCATGCTCCATCGACATTATTAGACAAGTGATAATTAGACAAGTGATAATTGCAATATCCATAGATCGCCAATGGGTACACCTCGTGTACTTTCTTGATGATGCTTTGGTTTCTATCGATCTGAGAATACAAGTTGGGGATCATCACGGTATCAAAGTTTTCGGGATAGTCAAAACCACTCCCTACCGCATTTTTCTCACCATCTACTACCGCAAATGCGAGGGATAATGATGATGGTCGGATCCTGAGCAGTGGCAATGAGAAGCACTCCTTTGTACACACCCTTCAGGTGAGTTCCATCCATTATTATCACTTTTCTCATCGCCTTAAACCCTTCGATGCAAGCTCTGAGCGCAAAGAACATATATTTAAACTGATTAGTCTCATCCACTACTAATCGTGTAATGGTATCAGGATTCATCCTTTCTAACATGTATAAGTAAGATGGAAGTCTAGCAAAACTCTCCTCAGGGTTACCACGCAGATCACTGACAGCTTTGTGTTTCCCTCTCAAAGCCGTAGAATATGAAACCTTGACACCTATTTTGTTCTTCACCAACTGTATGAGAGTTTTGGATCTGGAGTCTTGAATTGGCCGGTAATCAGCTGCACCACCGATGCGACCAAGCTTGGTGTGCCTCTTTTCCCCTCTTGGTTTTACTTCCCTCTCCCCGAAAACACGTATGCATCTTTCTGTACCTTCTTATAGTGAAAAAAGCAGAGTTTTTCAGCTTTGCAGCTCGTAAATACCATCTGCATCCAACCCCACGACATTTCAATACATAGAGATTTGGATTCGACTTCACTATATCAACCTCAAAACAATTCGAATGCACTCATTTGTCCACTAAATCCCTAACTTCCTCCCTAGTCGCAAATTCTTGATGCAAACTCATATCAATACCATCATCCCACTTAACATTGACAACTGTTTCTTTAGCTGGTCTAACAACCGCCAACTCTTCCCTACCATCCATTTCATCACCCTCTCCATTGCTTTTCTCATGCTCATACCCATCTGATTGTTTTTGAGGAAAAATTGCCAACCCCTCAACTCTTACCATACCATAACTATCTCTGGCATCACTCAGAATTTCCTCATTCATAGAAAACTGCTCGTTACTCTGATTTTCTGAGACGATTTCGAAAGCTCCACATGCAAGAACTACGCGGTTTTCTTGTCTACCTCCATTAAATATCCTAAAACATCTTCATCATCTGAAATATAACAAGCCCTCTTATTATCCACGACCAGAGGAAAGTAACTCAGTTGAAGCTTCGTCGCAGCTACATCGATATTCATTTTCTTGCATACTCTATCAACTAAGTGAGAATAAGTAATCTCCTCAAATCTTCCTTTCATCACTAATGTATAAATATTCCTGTCTCCACCATGATCAAAATGTATCACCACAGCTCCAGTACTATCCATAGTTCCTGAAAATGAGTAAAAGCCAACATTGCTACTTAATAGTTATACTAGTTATACGAGTCATACTGTCGCTAAAATTCTGGTTATACTAGTATTACCAATTACACTGGTTTATATGTAACAATACTTATTCTGCCAGTATTACTACTTTCACTTTCTTAAGTTGTACCAGTGTAACTGGTTCTTAACAAACTTCGACTTAAGAGTTGTATCAGTTGTACTATACGCAAAAATGATTTTTTTCTACAATATTGTGCTTTATACTTTAACAACATTATATTAAATCTTAGAACCTGACTCATAACATTGACATACATATTATGTGACTAAAACGAAACAGAAAACAATAAAATAAAAGAGAGACAGTGAAGAGTGAGAGATAAAGAGAGGGAGAGAATATAAACTTACGTAGTGTTTTCAGAACCAAGGACGATGCACATATGATGTTTCAAGGAATCATTAGCTGTAGAAAAACCCTAAGAAACAGATTTGAAGGTCTGTAGATGAAGAGTTGAAGAAGAGAGCTTTGGTTGGTGAATGAAGTAAATTTTCGTTAGGTTAAGATGGTTGAAGTGAAGTGAAGAAGAAGAAGGATTGAATTTCTGGTGGGACCCAGACAAAAGTGTCCGTAAGAGAGAGAGAAGAGAGAGAGAAGGAGAGGATTTTGAATGGCTCAAATTATAAGAGAATGAATCTGATCTGATGGTCAGCAATGAACTATCATTAAAGTCAAATTGGTCATTTTACACCCTTAAGTCTATATAGATTTTTTTTTACTGTTGTAGATTTAGTTTTGGTCCATTTGGTCTATACAATATTTTTGTCCGTCAATAAGTAGGCGAAATGGGTATACAGTGGCAGGCGACAAATGCTTTCTAAGCTCCCCAAGCTTTTATGAGTTTGTCTTCTGATTTCAATTCCAGAGCAAAAGTCGAGCCTCCACTAAACTTTACAGGTTTTCTTCTTTCTCTAAGGGTTTTGTTCCGTTCTAGCTTTCAACATTCTAAGGGTTTTGTGTGGGAACGTTTTTCATTTGTTGCTAGCTGTTATTTACCTCATTTCGTTTCTAACTCAGAAATCAGTTTATTACATTGTCAAACAAATGTTTCTGATTTATTTTTTAGGGTTTTGTCTGGTTCATCTGTGTGGCTATGTTGTTACTAAATCGTTCTTGTTTTTATTATGGCCATGGTCGGATTGGTAAAAGGTATGGATAGAATCAGTGGACTGTCCGACGAGTTACTGGTCAGGATACTATCGTTTGTTCCGACGAAAGTTGCTGTATCCACTAGCATTTTGTCTAAACGATGGGAGTTTCTATGGACGTGGGTGCCTAAACTCGAGTTCGTGGATAACAAGTACGGATCAGACCTTGCAATTAGGGATTTCATTAACAAGAATTTGCCATTACTCAAACCTCCGGTCATAGAAACCTTTCGCCTCAAATGCTTTTCACCGTTTCCACTTGAGGATATCACTCAGTGGGTTGGAATCACGGTTTCTCGACTCATCGTTGAGCTAGATATCGACTGTCAATATTATTGGTCGGGAAATTTTAGTTTGTTATTGCCGAGCAGCTTGTATACCTGCGAATCGCTACTGACTTTGAAACTCAAGGGCGAGAAGATTCTACTGGATGTTCCTCGCACGGTTTCTCTCCTAAATTGAAAACTCTCTATCTCGGACGCGTGACTTACCTAAACAACGATTGTTTTCGGCTGCTTATATCATACTGCCCCGTTCTCGAAGATCTGGTCGTCGAACGAAACGGTCAGGACAACACGAAAACCATAGCTGTTATTTAATTTGTCCGTCCTTGCAGAGGTTTAACCTTACCGATAGGTCACGGATTGCATTTCCTTGAGGAGTATGTGATAGTTACTCCTTGTTTGAAGTATTTCAAAGTTGAGGAATATACTTTAAGCTACTCTTATTTGGTTACACATATGCCTGAGGTTGAAGAGGCAGACATTTGTGTCGAGTATTATCTGTTTAATATCTTCGATTCGATCACATCTGTCAAACGCCTTTCCTTGTGCGTATCATTCAACATCATTCCAGATGAGGTAAAAAAAAAAAATTATATCTGTTTTCATTCTTCGCAATTTTTTATTATATTTTATTCACTTAGAAACACTCTAATGTGTTGTGTTGTTTGCAGTATATGTATCATGATGGTATATTCTTCAATCGGCTTGAACATCTGAAGCTATGTATACGTTTTGATTATTGGTCCAAGTTGCTTTTCCGGCTTCTCCATGATTCTCCTAATCTGCGAGTTCTTAATCTCTGTGTCTCCGTAAGTTCCTTACTTATTTTTCTATCTAAACGCCGTCTATGTTGTGGTGTAGTCTTATTAACTCTCTCTTTTGTTGTTCAGAAAGATATACGTTTCAAGAAGTATGAACCGATTAACTGGAACAGCAGCGAGATCTCTGTTCCGACATGTTTGTTGGAGAGCCTTGAAACTTTCGAGTATGCAGAGTACAGGGGAAGTCAAGAAGAGAGAGACTTCGTGAGTTTTATCATCAAACACGCTTGTCGCTTGAAGTCTTCAACGATCACGCCTTGTACCGGGATAGAAACTTATTCCGTTTCAGAAAGTTCCGATGAGTCCTAAGGAGGAGGAGTCTCATATTCGATTAGGCTTGTTGTTTTGTGTTTTAATGTCCAAGAAACAGTTAGGTGTTTAAATGATTCTCGAACTTGGTACCTTTAGCTTCTTTGTCCTTGTGTTGTTTCTAATACCATCTTGTTATTTGGTGATATCTTATTATTCAAACCACATTTGAGAACAGAGAATCGTAACTTCAGCTCAAAGAATTCAAAGGCATCAAAACTCCGTAATAGATTTGCCATTGGGATTGAAGATGATGTTGACAGAGGAAAGTCACCGCAACCTAGAAAAGAGGATGACAATTCTGAACTGGAGTGACATACGTCTACTAGCTCAGAGAAATGGAGTGAAAGAGGAAGAGTGGACGAGACCAAAGCTCTTGCAAGAAACTTTAAAGGTTTCTATTTTTTATGTGTCAAGGTCTTTGAATATCCGTGTGGATGACTTTGCAAAAGGGATCCCGAAATCTTAGGTTACCAGTATGTTAATTTTGTGCTCAAAGACGTTTAGTCCCTGTTGCCAGCCAAAATAGTTGCATACTAGTTTGAATGAATCTTTTTGATGCCCAAAAAAAATAGAGAAATTAATACAAAATGTAGTGATTGAAAACGTAATAAGGTTGTGAAATGTTTTACTTTGAACATAATTTTGAATGGAAAACAGAGTAAGCTTGGAATTCTTACATCATTTTAGTATTTTTCACTATTATTTTGTTTTCCATTTTCTGGTTTTGCTAACTACAAACTTTTATATTTTCTTGATAACTACAAAATTTCCGTTTTAACTGCGTTTAATATTTTAATTAACTAAATGACTTATTTTTGGTTTAAACAAGAATTTTAGTTATAATTTCGTTTTATAATTTATTTTCTTGATAACTACCAAACTTTTCATATTTTAAAATTTAATCAACTTAACAATTGGAATAAATTGTTTTTTATAATTTATTTTCTTGATAACTACCAAACAGTCTTTTAATCATTAAGTTGATAAAATTATAAAAAATATAAACAGGTTGGAGATCTCAATCTTCAAAACAGAACTGTATTTACAATGTACATACAAAATGCCAACTTGGTTTGACTTTAAAATATTAGCTCGAGTGGAATGCTGAGTACAATGGAATCTCTGCTACTTTTATTCGTCATCATCACTTTGTTTGGGATATTAATTTACTCTCTTTTCTTTTATGTATTCTCTACTGGTTTATCCAAAAAAATGTATTCTCTACGTAAATGTATTCTCTACTTTCTAGATATATTCATAATTCGTTCTAGGCTTGGTACTCAGATGGTTACTGGTAGGAACTAATCGATTTCAGGTGAATCAGTATAAAGATTTGAAACTATTGAGTTCCGCAAGTGTTTCAGTTTGGTTGGTTTAGACAACTATATTTTAAAATTTATGGATATAATTCGATTTAGATATTTATAACTCAAGGTATAATGACTATTTTGTTCATAAATTTATATAGTCAACGATTAATTAGAGAATAAACCCACACAAACAATACTTAGATATTGAAGATACTTGCAAAAAGTGTTTAGATATTAAATAGCTAATTTTCCTGCTGTCGATGGCTTGTGTCTTCGTAGAATAGTGATATTATTTCAGACCGTTATTTTTTAGAGAATCGTGAATTTCTGTCATCTTTTACATATATAAAAAACTTGGAAGCCAAAATAGAAACTACTAAAATAAGTTAAAAAAATTATTTATGAATTCGTTCTTATTATTTATTGGGAGTCCTAAACTGCTATAACGAGTGGGAAAAAAGAAGAAGATAGTTTACAGTTTCGTTACAAAGAAAATATCAGAAAGAAAGAGACAAAAGCAAATCACAAAAGATGGTTCTGAGTTGTCTAAATGTTCTCTCTCATAGTCATAAGCATGTTCTAAGTGAGCTAAAGCCTCCATATCCCAAATCACCTTCCGACAGATCTCCTTGGCTCTGTTCCTGTCACATTCACAATAAATGCAAACATGTCAGAGATCATTATAATATAATCTTTTATATCAGATGCTGAATAATCACACACACACACACACCTGTTTCATAGTGGAGTTGACTATATCATCTAAAGAACCAGCTTCTGCTCCCATGAATCCACTCTGTAACTTCTGCTGCCCCACGATGAACCCTTCCTTGGGGTTACTACTCAACATAGCATCCGTGGTCGGACCGTAGTTGCCTGATTGTCTCATCTGCGATGAATCATAATAGACTCCGGGCTGCACATTTGCATTTGAATCAAGTCCGTGGTTCTGTAGAAAGCTCGGGGATTCGTATTCATGGATGAAGTCAATGGAATTGTAGAGTCACAGAATGGGATGGAATAGCTTGACGAGGCGTTCTGCGTGTTCCATTCCAAAGAGTCAGGTTTAGAATGCGGTAATGGGGAGACATCGAACTGATGACCGATGATGATGCTATTACTGTTTTGAGCAGGAGGAAGAGTGGACGATGAAGATGATACAGCGTTTGACCAATGTTCCAAACGTTTATTGATCTGGTGTCCAGGGAAGGCTGAAGGAGATGCTTGTGGGTGACCTTCTAGAACCAAGTGATTGTTGTTATTAGGAAGGGAGCTTTGTTGTGTAGGGAAGCTAGGAAAAGCCATTGAGTTCCCGGCGATGATGCTCTTGTTGTTGTTTGTCTGAAGCTGGTCGAACTCTAAAGGCATTGGTAACCCTTGAAGTATGTTTCCTCCATCGATGTGGTTAAGAGGAAGTGATGAGACATGGTGAAACTTTCCAAGATCGGTTGGGTTTTGCAAAAACATTCCTGAAGAAGGAGAAGAAAGGTTGTTGCGGACACCACCGATTCCAGAAGGAGTGTTGAGTCTGCCAAGAATCCCATTTGGAGAGAACGGTCTCATCCCCGCAGCAGCGGCTCCACCATGGAACTGACCGGATCCAACTGGAATTGGTCGGTGGTGAAAACCGTCAAGTCCATTGCTCATTTGCAAGAAGTGTAAGTCAGAGTTGGCCATAATAGCTTGTTGATTCCCACTGATCCTCTTCAAGTAAAGGCGAAACTTCTGCAGCCACAAAGAAAATAAATAAAATTTTAAAGATATTACAAAAAACAAAGCTTCATTTGCGTAATTGAAAATATGAAAAATTCTTTGAAACCTGAAGATGACTAGCCACATTCTCTCTTGTGAGCTTCTCAACATTCATCAGATCAAGAATCTTTTTAGGCATTGCCTCTGCAATCAGAAAAAAAAAAATATTAAAACCATTCATAAGAGTTTTGTGCTGAATTCCATAATCTTTCCTAGTCTCAGAACCACATTATGTAATATTAGTTTCGATCTACTGACCTCTAGACTTTATCCTAGGTACTTTTCAAGTTAAGCTAACAACAATTCATGTGACATTTAAACAAAACTTACTCTCAAAACCCAATTGGTTAACCGCTGCTACAAATTTCTTGTGAAGCTCAACAGTCCAAACAACACGAGGCTTCTTTTGTGATGACGGATCATCGTTATCATCTCTTTCCTCGTCTTCATCTTCATTGTACTGATCTTTACGTTTTCTATTTGCTCTCCCATTGTTCGGATCAGAGTTTGCAACACCTTCGTTGTTACCCGATCCATCTTTCTTGTCGCCGTTATTACTCCCACGGTTCTTATCGAATCTGCTCCTCACCACATGTTGCCATATGTTTTTCAGCTCCTCGATACGGACCGGTTTCAGCAGATAGTCACAAGCCCCATGAGTAACTCCTTTCATCACATACTTTGGATCGCTATGCGCAGATAACACTGCAGAGTTATAAAAAAACACGAAAATCATCATAAACTAAACCAAGAAAAATATGAAACATTTTGATTAAAAATAATGGGAAAAAATTAGTTGACTTACTAATGACAGGTAGGTCCATTTCAAGACCAACAAGCTCAAGCAGTTTGAAACCATCCATGTCAGGCATGTCAACATCGCTAATAACCAGATCAAACTTGTTCTTGTTCTCTCTCAATAACTCTAAAGCCTTTTGGGCCTGGTTCGTCGTTGTAACTGCAGCCATAAAGTTTCTGTTTTATTTAATTTAAAATTTTCAGTAAATTGAAATTCAACAATAAGCTCTTTGACACATGTAAACATTACAGTTGTGTGGATCAAAGCAAATAAAATGTGATTTTTTTATGGTTATATGAAAATTGTCAATCTTCAGAATCGATCTATGAAGTTGGAAAGATCCAATCAGAAACTAGGATTTCTACATGAAGTTGGGTAGATAGGTCTTTGAATCCTTGTCTTAAAAGATTCCATTAGTGATTAAAAAAAATCAGATCAAGAAAATAAATAAAACTGAATCTAAAAACCCATTTGGAGAAACTCTCATCAACAGATCCCGAAACATGAAATGGTCGATGCAAGAAAGCAGAGAAGAGAGATAGAGAGAAAGGAACCATGGTACTGGCAACGATGAAGCAAGGATTCGAGGATACGAAGACACGTCTGGTCATCGTCAACAGCAAGAACTCTCATTCCGACAGGAAACTGGTCCAAGGCTACACAATCTTGTTCAACAGTCATCTTCTTGGACAGACCAAGAAATCAAGAAGTTGAGATTTCTTTTTTTTTTTCTTCTTTTGCTTGTTCTTGCAAGTGTCTCGGAAAAAAAGCTAAGAAAGAGAGAGAAAGTGTGCAGGGAACGTCGACGGAAAATGAGATTTATTGGATTAAATATGAATGGGTCTAGAGAGAGAGTGATTTAGAGAGTATATAATATTAAGATTTAGAGAGAGATAAAAGATTGCAGAGTTAAAACAAAAGTTTCTTCTCTGGCGAGGGAAAAAGGAATCTTAGTTATCTATCTATATATGGATACTCTAAGCTGTGATGTAATGATCGTCAAGACTCGCAATCTACTTTATTCTGCAAAATTTTAATTTTATTTTTTTCACTATTTTAGGCTTTTACTTTCAATTTTTAAATTTTTAAATTTGTATTATTTTTTACTTTGCTTTTATTTTTCTTTAATCGTAAAAATGGAATTTAAATTCACAATTTCTTTCAAATTCAAAATTAATACTTCAATATCAATTGAGATTTGAACCAGAACACAAAACTTAATAAAATTTAATTGTACATTCATACAAAATTATTGAGGCATAACCAAAATAAACCATAGCTGTTATTTGAAATTAGTAAATTGCTGTTAAAAACATGGTTAAAATAGCTGTTATTTGAAAGAAGCAATTAATTTATAAATCTTTAGAGATGGGAAAGTCTTTTAAGTAGAAGATTTGGTTTACTATATAATGTTTATCTCATCATTATATTTGAAGATACATTTTGATTTTGGTTCAAGCTAGGATTGCCTAACTGTTACAATTACAAACAAATTTTAATTGTTTCCATAACTTCAATCATTATTAAATACTTTTAGCATTACGTTTTGAATGTAAATAAAAGGAACTATCTCCCATACTTTTCACTTGCAAATAAATTTATTTAGGGTCTGTAGATAGTTTTTTCAGTACTGTCTTCTTTACTTGACCTTCTCTCTCGCGGCTCACATCTCTTCTTGTCGCTACACTTTTTTTTTTTTGTCGCTATACTTTCTTGTGTCGAACATCTCTTTCTTCTTCTTTTTTTTTGATACAATATTTACTATTAAAAACAAAAATTTACAGAACATATTATAAATACTGCTAAATCGTTTCTTCCTTATTTCAGCCATGTACATGTTTCTTAATTTCCTTTTCTATAATCACTTCACCTTTTGTCTTTGTCATTTCTTGCTGCTCTATTCTCCTTTTCCTTATAAACACCCAGAAAAGAAACCAGTATAACCTTGATAAAAAAAAAGAAACCAGTATAACATCAAACGTGAATGGGTCAGCAGATATAAGTCAAAACCTATACCGCTTGTGTAATGCTAAGTTTTGGAATAATTTTTTTTCTTTTCTTTTGGAAACTTAAGATTTGGAAGTTAATTTGACATATTGTATATTATCTTTAAATAAATTTCTTATGTGTAATTTAGAAGATATCCTAATAATTTCAAGTACTATTTACATATTGTGAATTGTTTTGATAAGTTGACCAAAAAGTTTTGGTTAAAAATGGCAGGTTTAGGAGGGCATGCTCGACTTTGGGAAGTGCTACAACTTACAAGTGTGGCGTGCATCAAAACTCTTCGCAGCCAAGTTTCCGAAATCGATATGTCTTTTTTTTCCATCCAAGAATTTATTAAAGGGAACTAAGCTCCAAACCAAACAGCAGCTTCACAAGGCCCAAGAAACCGCCCGAATAAAACAACAAAACACAACCGACCACAAACCCAAGTCCAAACCAGCTAGGGTTAGAAACTTTAACCTCCAGCGACACCGCCCCCAACTTGAACTCGCCATCGCACTACCTTCATCGCTGGGAACCTACACTGAGCACCACGAACCATCACGGTCTCTTCCGTAACCCAAGCTGACAAGTACAAACAAACCACAAGTCACTAGAGAAACCGACAACAATTGATCCATCACCACCGCCATACGGCGGTTACAGATAAGAGATCAAAAGGCGGAGGATCTTTGAAGCTTGAAGAGCTGACTTCATCGAGAAAGAAGAAAATAAAACAACAAAACACAACCGACCACAAACCCAAGTCCAAACCAGCTAGGGTTAGAAACTTTAACCTCATGACACCGCCTCCCCAACTTGAACTCGCCATCGCACTACCTTCATCGCTGGGAACCTACACTGAGAGCACCGTCACGAACCATCACGGTCTCTTCCGTAACCCAAGCTGACAAGTACAAACAAACCACAAGTCACTAGAGAAACCGACAACAATTGATCCATCACCACCGTCATACGGCGGTTACAGATAAGAGATCAAAAGGCGGAGGATCTTTGAAGCTTGAAGAGCTGACTTCATCGAGAAAGAAGAAAATAAAACAACAAAACACAACCGACCACAAACCCAAGTCCAAACCAGCTAGGGTTAGAAACTTTAACCTCATGACACCGCCTCCCCAACTTGAACTCGCCATCGCACTACCTTCATCGCCTGGGAACCTACACTGAGAGCACCGTCACGAACCATCACGGTCTCTTCCGTAACCCAAGCTGACAAGTACAAACAAACCACAAGTCACTAGAGAAACCGACAACAATTGATCCATCACCACCGTCATCTGAAGCGGTTCTGAGATAAGAGATCAAAAGGCGGAGGATCTTTGAAGCTTGAAGAGCTGACTTCATCGAGAAAGAAGAAAATAAAACAACAAAACACAACCGACCACAAACCCAAGTCCAAACCAGCTAGGGTTAGAAACTTTAACCTCATGACACCGCCTCCCCAACTTGAACTCGCCATCGCACTACCTTCATCGCCTGGGAACCTACACTGAGAGCACCGTCACGAACCATCACGGTCTCTTCCGTAACCCAAGCTGACAAGTACAAACAAACCCCAAGTCACTAGAGAAACCGACAACAATTGATCCATCACCACCGTCATACGAAGCGGTTCTGAGATAAGAGATCAAAAGGCGGAGGATCTTTGAAGCTTGAAGAGCTGACTTCATCGAGAAAGAAGAAAATAAAACAACAAAACACAACCGACCACAAACCCAAGTCCAAACCAGCTAGGGTTAGAAACTTTAACCTCATGACACCGCCTCCCCAACTTGAACTCGCCATCGCACTACCTTCATCGCTGGGAACCTACACTGAGAGCACCGTCACGAACCATCACGGTCTCTTCCGTAACCCAAGCTGACAAGTACAAACAAACCACAAGTCACTAGAGAAACCGACAACAATTGATCCATCACCACCGTCATACGAAGCGGTTCTGAGATAAGAGATCAAAAGGCGGAGGATCTTTGAAGCTTGAAGAGCTGACTTCATCGAGAAAGAAGAAAATAAAACAACGAAGCCAATAGAGCAAACAAAGCCAAGAGAGCGGTACTATTTGAGCTACCACCTCCGGAGCAGAGCCGACGACGACGGTGCTAACAGAGCCACCGCTCTCGGAGACAAAGCCGACGGTCACAGAGCCGACGGAGCCTCTATCCTCGGAAAGAACAACTGGACTCACAAGCCGACTGCCGCTTTGATTAACCGACCATCACCCTCACCACGGATCCAGAGGAAGA
Organism: Brassica carinata; assembly: GCA_016771965.1. Lineage (NCBI taxonomy): Eukaryota > Viridiplantae > Streptophyta > Magnoliopsida > Brassicales > Brassicaceae > Brassica > Brassica carinata. The sequence continues at coordinate 43,083,430 of CM028692.1, forward strand.
CGCTCGCCGCCGTAAAGAAAACCGTACAAGCCAAGCCTTCTTAGCAGAACCCTAACCCGAACCGATGATATATCGGAGAGACTAAGATCGAAACCCACAGCGGAAGACCTGAATTTCTACGGAAAAAGGTAAGCCACCGGCACCGGCACGCGCGCGTACGCTTCACCGGTCGTCAGGGCCACCGACACTTCTATCCAAATCGATATGTCTAGTTAAGAAAAGGATCTGAAAAGCAATATAACTTTAGTTTTTTTTTTTGTAACTGATATATAACTTTAGTTTATTTTAGTTTTTCCTTGTCATTGGTTTCTTTTACGGTTTTACCTTCAATGTTCTAAATTTTCAGCTTTCCTCGTTTCTAGGAGAGTAAAATTTTATATTGCCTAAACAAGCATTAATGAAATTTTACATAAAAATTTAAATATTAAAACGATGAAATAAATAAATAAATAAAAAGAATCTTTCTTCAAACAAAAAATCAACAAATTCAATTAAATTTTTATAAACAATTGTCTTTTTATTATTGGTTCAGTTTTTTAAAAAATTTAAAATTAATTAGAATTGAATTATTTGAATATTAATATCTATTTATGAAAAATTCTCAAACCTATAATATTTCTCTTTACTCCAATTAAGTTTTTGAACTATTTAGTATTTATAAAACTGTTGACAACAACAAAATTGTCAAAATTTGTTGTGAATATAGAGATTAAAAGAGTTTTCCAAATGACATAAAATTTGTGGTGAAACATCTAGTTTACATCAATTTTCCACATTATATTTTGTCATTTCCCATTCAGAGATTTACAATTTCAATTATTTATGAAAATGATTTTTCAAACATTAAGAAAAACATCACAAATATTTGGACCTCCTTAAAAATACCATATCGCCAATTTTACCAACCACCATAAACAAATAAAAATGAAGTTCTAAATGGTTAAATACCATTTTCATCTTTTCTCCTCTCATTTCTTTCTATACAAAACTTTATTATCTTTCATTTCTTCTTCACTTCCATCCAAGAAGCTTACAAATTTTGGTTATCATAATCACAAATTTATTGACTTTCAAATTTTGGTGATTTTGCTTAAACAATGGCAGAGTTTCTATAACATTGCTGAAACTTCGAAGGTTTGAGATGTGAATGAGGTTAAAAAGAGGCCACGGCGGCTTTATATAATTATTTACTTGATTTTCTCATTTTTCAGATATCTGTTATGACAACATATTTCATTTAAAATCTATTCCACCAGGTAGACTTAAAATAAACTTTTGGTCAACACATAGTTTAGTTCGACAACTGACCAAATTGTTAGTTTTGCAACAATATCAAATAAACTCTACTCATTGTACTTTAAATGGATATATTTTAGACAAAGTCTATATAAAAGAGGTCAATTTTGCATTTGATAAGAAATTTTGACTTTTGATAAAAAAAAAAAAACTTTAAACTTTTGAGAAAAGACATCGTATGAATTATGGGACAATCAAACTTCATTAGAAATCTCTCAGATGTCAGTTTTGCAAGTAACCAAAAATTTAATTTCGAGTAGATTTTCTACTCACAAAGAATATGTTAGTTTTGTTCAAAGTTCTAAGAATCTGTCTAGGTGGTGCTTATGTGCCCGCTTAGACGGCAAATCAGTCATAAACTCATAACCAAAACGATTTAAAAAAAAATCTGATTTCAATTGCTCAAATTGGTTTAAATTGGTCTAAACTAGTTTAAATCGATCAAACTTGGTTAAGACAATTAACATCAAAGTGTGTTAAGGTAAAATAATACATGGTTCTTTGAGATACTATAAAAACATGTTTTAAAACAGTATCAGAAGAATAGATGAAATGTAGTATTTTACTGATCAATAGAGCATGAGTATAATGTATTGGTTCATAAAACCTAGTTCTAGTTGCATGCTTCTATAGTGAATAATAGTCTATCTTTCTCTTTTCTTGGTTTTAGGAAGTTCTTTCATAGGTCTTTGTAGTCTAAATCTAGGTTAGATCATCACATATCCTGAAATATAGAAAGATCCCCCTTTAGTATAAGTTTTCCTTTTTTCCTAGAGGCAGGAGAAAAATATGACCTGGAGGCCGGAAGTCGTTTAAATCGGAGAAGAAGGTTGATGTCATGCTTTAAGCAGAATTAATAGATTAATTATCTCCACCGCCTTATCTTCTGAATTTGTGTTTGAAATGGGAGATAACATGTCTCTTCCAATCTTTCGAATCGTGCTTTCACAGAAAATTTATGGATGGTGTAAGGAGAAAAATATCGTTTCTGATTTATTTTTAGGGTTTTGTCTGGTTCATCTGTGTGGCTATGTTGTTACTAAATCGTTCTTGTTTTATTATGGCCATGGTCGGATTGGTAAAAGGTATGGATAGAATCAGTGGACTGTCCGACGAGTTACTGGTCAGGATACTATCGTTTGTTCCGACGAAAGTTGCTGTATCCACTAGCATTTTGTCTAAACGATGGGAGTTTCTATGGACGTGGGTGCCTAAACTCGAGTTCGTGGATAACAAGTACGGATCAGACCTTGCAATTAGGGATTTCATTAACAAGAATTTGCCATTACTCAAACCTCCGGTCATAGAAACCTTTCGCCTCAAATGCTTTTCACCGTTTCCACTTGAGGATATCACTCAGTGGGTTGGAATCACGGTTTCTCGACTCATCGTTGAGCTAGATATCGACTGTCAATATTATTGGTCGGGAAATTTTAGTTTGTTATTGCCGAGCAGCTTGTATACCTGCGAATCGCTACTGACTTTGAAACTCAAGGGCGAGAAGATTCTACTGGATGTTCCTCGCACGGTTTCTCTCCCTAAATTGAAAACTCTCTATCTCGGACGCGTGACTTACCTAAACAACGATTGTTTTCGGCTGCTTATATCATACTGCCCCGTTCTCGAAGATCTGGTCGTCGAACGAAACGGTCAGGACAACACGAAAACCATAGCTGTTATTTAATTTGTCCGTCCTTGCAGAGGTTTAACCTTACCGATAGGTCACGGATTGCATTTCCTTGAGGAGTATGTGATAGTTACTCCTTGTTTGAAGTATTTCAAAGTTGAGGAATATACTTTAAGCTACTCTTATTTGGTTACACATATGCCTGAGGTTGAAGAGGCAGACATTTGTGTCGAGTATTATCTGTTTAATATCTTCGATTCGATCACATCTGTCAAACGCCTTTCCTTGTGCGTATCATTCAACATCATTCCAGATGAGGTAAAAAAAAAAAATTATATCTGTTTTCATTCTTCGCAATTTTTTATTATATTTTATTCACTTAGAAACACTCTAATGTGTTGTGTTGTTTGCAGTATATGTATCATGATGGTATATTCTTCAATCGGCTTGAACATCTGAAGCTATGTATACGTTTTGATTATTGGTCCAAGTTGCTTTTCCGGCTTCTCCATGATTCTCCTAATCTGCGAGTTCTTAATCTCTGTGTCTCCGTAAGTTCCTTACTTATTTTTCTATCTAAACGCCGTCTATGTTGTGGTGTAGTCTTATTAACTCTCTCTTTTGTTGTTCAGAAAGATATACGTTTCAAGAAGTATGAACCGATTAACTGGAACAGCAGCGAGATCTCTGTTCCGACATGTTTGTTGGAGAGCCTTGAAACTTTCGAGTATGCAGAGTACAGGGGAAGTCAAGAAGAGAGAGACTTCGTGAGTTTTATCATCAAACACGCTTGTCGCTTGAAGTCTTCAACGATCACGCCTTGTACCGGGATAGAAACTTATTCCGTTTCAGAAAGTTCCGATGAGTCCTAAGGAGGAGGAGTCTCATATTCGATTAGGCTTGTTGTTTTGTGTTTTAATGTCCAAGAAACAGTTAGGTGTTTAAATGATTCTCGAACTTGGTACCTTTAGCTTCTTTGTCCTTGTGTTGTTTCTAATACCATCTTGTTATTTGGTGATATCTTATTATTCAAACCACATTTGAGAACAGAGAATCGTAACTTCAGCTCAAAGAATTCAAAGGCATCAAAACTCCGTAATAGATTTGCCATTGGGATTGAAGATGATGTTGACAGAGGAAAGTCACCGCAACCTAGAAAAGAGGATGACAATTCTGAACTGGAGTGACATACGTCTACTAGCTCAGAGAAATGGAGTGAAAGAGGAAGAGTGGACGAGACCAAAGCTCTTGCAAGAAACTTTAAAGGTTTCTCTATTTTTTTTATGTGTCAAGGTCTTTGAATATCCGTGTGGATGACTTTGCAAAAGGGATCCCGAAATCTTAGGTTACCAGTATGTTAATTTTGTGCTCAAAGACGTTTAGTCCCTGTTGCCAGCCAAAATAGTTGCATACTAGTTTGAATGAATCTTTTTGATGCCCAAAAAAAATAGAGAAATTAATACAAAATGTAGTGATTGAAAACGTAATAAGGTTGTGAAATGTTTTACTTTGAACATAATTTTGAATGGAAAACAGAGTAAGCTTGGAATTCTTACATCATTTTAGTATTTTTCACTATTATTTTGTTTTCCATTTTCTGGTTTTGCTAACTACAAACTTTTATATTTTCTTGATAACTACAAAATTTCCGTTTTAACTGCGTTTAATATTTTAATTAACTAAATGACTTATTTTTTGGTTTAAACAAGAATTTTAGTTATAATTTCGTTTTATAATTTATTTTCTTGATAACTACCAAACTTTTCATATTTTTAAAATTTAATCAACTTAACAATTGGAATAAATTGTTTTTTTTTATAATTTATTTTCTTGATAACTACCAAACAGTCTTTTTAATCATTAAGTTGATAAAATTATAAAAAAATATAAACAGGTTGGAGATCTCAATCTTCAAAACAGAACTGTATTTACAATGTACATACAAAATGCCAACTTGGTTTGACTTTAAAATATTAGCTCGAGTGGAATGCTGAGTACAATGGAATCTCTGCTACTTTTATTCGTCATCATCACTTTGTTTGGGATATTAATTTACTCTCTTTTCTTTTTATGTATTCTCTACTGGTTTATCCAAAAAAAAAAATGTATTCTCTACGTAAATGTATTCTCTACTTTCTAGATATATTCATAATTCGTTCTAGGCTTGGTACTCAGATGGTTACTGGTAGGAACTAATCGATTTCAGGTGAATCAGTATAAAGATTTGAAACTATTGAGTTCCGCAAGTGTTTCAGTTTGGTTGGTTTAGACAACTATATTTTAAAATTTATGGATATAATTCGATTTAGATATTTATAACTCAAGGTATAATGACTATTTTGTTCATAAATTTATATAGTCAACGATTAATTAGAGAATAAACCCACACAAACAATACTTAGATATTGAAGATACTTGCAAAAAGTGTTTAGATATTAAATAGCTAATTTTCCTGCTGTCGATGGCTTGTGTCTTCGTAGAATAGTGATATTATTTCAGACCGTTATTTTTTAGAGAATCGTGAATTTCTGTCATCTTTTACATATATAAAAAACTTGGAAGCCAAAATAGAAACTACTAAAATAAGTTAAAAAAATTATTTATGAATTCGTTCTTATTATTTATTGGGAGTCCTAAACTGCTATAACGAGTGGGAAAAAAGAAGAAGATAGTTTACAGTTTCGTTACAAAGAAAATATCAGAAAGAAAGAGACAAAAGCAAATCACAAAAGATGGTTCTGAGTTGTCTAAATGTTCTCTCTCATAGTCATAAGCATGTTCTAAGTGAGCTAAAGCCTCCATATCCCAAATCACCTTCCGACAGATCTCCTTGGCTCTGTTCCTGTCACATTCACAATAAATGCAAACATGTCAGAGATCATTATAATATAATCTTTTATATCAGATGCTGAATAATCACACACACACACACACCTGTTTCATAGTGGAGTTGACTATATCATCTAAAGAACCAGCTTCTGCTCCCATGAATCCACTCTGTAACTTCTGCTGCCCCACGATGAACCCTTCCTTGGGGTTACTACTCAACATAGCATCCGTGGTCGGACCGTAGTTGCCTGATTGTCTCATCTGCGATGAATCATAATAGACTCCGGGCTGCACATTTGCATTTGAATCCAAGTCCGTGGTTCTGTAGAAAGCTCGGGGATTCGTATTCATGGATGAAGTCAATGGAATTGTAGAGTCACAGAATGGGATGGAATAGCTTGACGAGGCGTTCTGCGTGTTCCATTCCAAAGAGTCAGGTTTAGAATGCGGTAATGGGGAGACATCGAACTGATGACCGATGATGATGCTATTACTGTTTTGAGCAGGAGGAAGAGTGGACGATGAAGATGATACAGCGTTTGACCAATGTTCCAAACGTTTATTGATCTGGTGTCCAGGGAAGGCTGAAGGAGATGCTTGTGGGTGACCTTCTAGAACCAAGTGATTGTTGTTATTAGGAAGGGAGCTTTGTTGTGTAGGGAAGCTAGGAAAAGCCATTGAGTTCCCGGCGATGATGCTCTTGTTGTTGTTTGTCTGAAGCTGGTCGAACTCTAAAGGCATTGGTAACCCTTGAAGTATGTTTCCTCCATCGATGTGGTTAAGAGGAAGTGATGAGACATGGTGAAACTTTCCAAGATCGGTTGGGTTTTGCAAAACATTCCTGAAGAAGGAGAAGAAAGGTTGTTGCGGACACCACCGATTCCAGAAGGAGTGTTGAGTCTGCCAAGAATCCCATTTGGAGAGAACGGTCTCATCCCGCAGCAGCGGCTCCACCATGGAACTGACCGGATCCAACTGGAATTGGTCGGTGGTGAAAACCGTCAAGTCCATTGCTCATTTGCAAGAAGTGTAAGTCAGAGTTGGCCATAATAGCTTGTTGATTCCCACTGATCCTCTTCAAGTAAAGGCGAAACTTCTGCAGCCACAAAGAAAATAAATAAAATTTTAAAGATATTACAAAAAACAAAGCTTCATTTGCGTAATTGAAAATATGAAAAATTCTTTGAAACCTGAAGATGACTAGCCACATTCTCTCTTGTGAGCTTCTCAACATTCATCAGATCAAGAATCTTTTTAGGCATTGCCTCTGCAATCAGAAAAAAAAAAATATTAAAACCATTCATAAGAGTTTTGTGCTGAATTCCATAATCTTTCCTAGTCTCAGAACCACATTATGTAATATTAGTTTCGATCTACTGACCTCTAGACTTTATCCTAGGTACTTTTCAAGTTAAGCTAACAACAATTCATGTGACATTTAAACAAAACTTACTCTCAAAACCCAATTGGTTAACCGCTGCTACAAATTTCTTGTGAAGCTCAACAGTCCAAACAACACGAGGCTTCTTTTGTGATGACGGATCATCGTTATCATCTCTTTCCTCGTCTTCATCTTCATTGTACTGATCTTTACGTTTTCTATTTGCTCTCCCATTGTTCGGATCAGAGTTTGCAACACCTTCGTTGTTACCCGATCCATCTTTCTTGTCGCCGTTATTACTCCCACGGTTCTTATCGAATCTGCTCCTCACCACATGTTGCCATATGTTTTTCAGCTCCTCGATACGGACCGGTTTCAGCAGATAGTCACAAGCCCCATGAGTAACTCCTTTCATCACATACTTTGATCGCTATGCGCAGATAACACTGCAGAGTTATAAAAACACGAAAATCATCATAAACTAAACCAAGAAAAATATGAAACATTTTGATTAAAAATAATGGGAAAAAATTAGTTGACTTACTAATGACAGGTAGGTCCATTTCAAGACCAACAAGCTCAAGCAGTTTGAAACCATCCATGTCAGGCATGTCAACATCGCTAATAACCAGATCAAACTTGTTCTTGTTCTCTCTCAATAACTCTAAAGCCTTTTGGGCCTGGTTCGTCGTTGTAACTGCAGCCATAAAGTTTCTGTTTTATTTAATTTAAAATTTTCAGTAAATTGAAATTCAACAATAAGCTCTTTGACACATGTAAACATTACAGTTGTGTGGATCAAAGCAAATAAAATGTGATTTTTATGGTTATATGAAAATTGTCAATCTTCAGAATCGATCTATGAAGTTGGAAAGATCCAATCAGAAACTAGGATTTCTACATGAAGTTGGGTAGATAGGTCTTTGAATCCTTGTCTTAAAAGATTCCATTAGTGATTAAAAAAAATCAGATCAAGAAAATAAATAAAACTGAATCTAAAAACCCATTTGGAGAAACTCTCATCAACAGATCCCGAAACATGAAATGGTCGATGCAAGAAAGCAGAGAAGAGAGATAGAGAGAAAGGAACCATGGTACTGGCAACGATGAAGCAAGGATTCGAGGATACGAAGACACGTCTGGTCATCGTCAACAGCAAGAACTCTCATTCCGACAGGAAACTGGTCCAAGGCTACACAATCTTGTTCAACAGTCATCTTCTTGGACAGACCAAGAAATCAAGAAGTTGAGATTTCTTTTTTTTTTTCTTCTTTTGCTTGTTCTTGCAAGTGTCTCGGAAAAAAAGCTAAGAAAGAGAGAGAAAGTGTGCAGGGAACGTCGACGGAAAATGAGATTTATTGGATTAAATATGAATGGGTCTAGAGAGAGTGATTTAGAGAGTATATAATATTAAGATTTAGAGAGATAAAAGATTGCAGAGTTAAAACAAAAGTTTCTTCTCTGGCGAGGGAAAAAGGAATCTTAGTTATCTATCTATATATGGATACTCTAAGCTGTGATGTAATGATCGTCAAGACTCGCAATCTACTTTATTCTGCAAAATTTTAATTTTATTTTTTTCACTATTTTAGGCTTTTACTTTCAATTTTTAAATTTTTAAATTTGTATTATTTTTTACTTTGCTTTTATTTTTCTTTAATCGTAAAAATGGAATTTAAATTCACAATTTCTTTCAAATTCAAAATTAATACTTCAATATCAATTGAGATTTGAACCAGAACACAAAACTTAATAAAATTTAATTGTACATTCATACAAAATTATTGAGGCATAACCAAAATAAACCATAGCTGTTATTTGAAATTAGTAAATTGCTGTTAAAAACATGGTTAAAATAGCTGTTATTTGAAAGAAGCAATTAATTTATAAATCTTTAGAGATGGGAAAGTCTTTTAAGTAGAAGATTTGGTTTACTATATAATGTTTATCTCATCATTATATTTGAAGATACATTTTGATTTTGGTTCAAGCTAGGATTGCCTAACTGTTACAATTACAAACAAATTTTAATTGTTTCCATAACTTCAATCATTATTAAATACTTTTAGCATTACGTTTTGAATGTAAATAAAAGGAACTATCTCCCATACTTTTCACTTGCAAATAAATTTATTTAGGGTCTGTAGATAGTTTTTTCAGTACTGTCTTCTTTACTTGACCTTCTCTCTCGCGGCTCACATCTCTTCTTGTCGCTACACTTTTTTTTTTTTGTCGCTATACTTTCTTGTGTCGAACATCTCTTTCTTCTTCTTTTTTTTGATACAATATTTACTATTAAAAACAAAATTTACAGAACATATTATAAATACTGCTAAATCGTTTCTTCCTTATTTCAGCCATGTACATGTTTCTTAATTTCCTTTTCTATAATCACTTCACCTTTTTGTCTTTGTCATTTCTTGCTGCTCTATTCTCCTTTTCCTTATAAACACCCAGAAAAGAAACCAGTATAACCTTGATAAAAAAAAAGAAACCAGTATAACATCAAACGTGAATGGGTCAGCAGATATAAGTCAAAACCTATACCGCTTGTGTAATGCTAAGTTTTGGAATAATTTTTTTTCTTTTCTTTTGGAAACTTAAGATTTGGAAGTTAATTTGACATATTGTATATTATCTTTAAATAAATTTCTTATGTGTAATTTAGAAGATATCCTAATAATTTCAAGTACTATTTACATATTGTGAATTGTTTTGGATAAGTTGACCAAAAAAAGTTTTGGTTAAAAATGGCAGGCTTTAGGGAGGGCATGCTCGACTTTGGGAAGTGCGTTACAACTTACAAGTGTGAGCGTGCATCAAAAACTCTCTTTCGTGCAGTTTCAGCCTGAAATCGATATGTCTTTTTTTTTTTTTCCATCTGAAGAATTTATTAAAGGGAACTAAGCCCAAACCAAACAGCAAGCTACAAGGCCCAAGAAACCGGCCCGAATAAAACAACAAAACACAACTGGACCACAAACCCAAGTCCAAACCAGCTAGGGTTAGAAACTTTAACCTCCGCGGCACACCGCCTCCCCAACTTGAACTCGCCACTGCACTACCTTCATCGCCTGGGAACCTACACCTGAGAGCACCGTACGAACCATCACGGTCTCTTCCAGAACCAAGCTGACAAGTACAAACAAACCCTGAAGTCACTAGAGAAACCGACAACAATTGATCCATCACCACCGTCATACGAAGCGGTTACAGATAAGAGATCAAAAGGCGGAGGATCTTTGAAGCTTGAAGAGCTGACTTCATCGAGAAAGAAGAAAATAAAACAACAGAAGCCAATAGAGCAAACAAAGCCGAAGAGAGCGGTACTATTTGAGCTACCACCTCCCGGGAGCAGGAGCCGACGACGACGGTGCTAACAGAGCCACCGTCTCCCGGAGACAAAGCCGACGGTCACAGAGTCGACGAGCCTCTATCCCTCGGAAAGAACAACGGACTCACAAGCCGACCGCCGCTTTGATTAACCGACCATCACCCTCACCACGGATCCAGAGGAAGACGCCGCCAGAAGAAAACCGTACAAGCCAAGCCTTCTTAGCGCAGAACCCTAACCCAGAACCGATGATATATCGGGAGAGACGGAAGATCGAAACCCACAGCGGAAGACCTGAATTTCTACGGAAAAAGGTAAGCCACCGGCACCGGCACGCGCGCGTACGCTTCACCGGTCGTCAGGGCCACCGACACTTCTATCCAAATCGATATGTCTAGTTAAGAAAAGGATCTGAAAAGCAATATAACTTTAGTTTTTTTTTTTTTTGTAACTGATATATAACTTTAGTTTATTTTAGTTTTTCCCTTGTCATTGGTTTCTTTTACGGTTTTACCTTCAATGTTCTAAATTTTCAGCTTTCCTCGTTTCTAGGAGAGTAAAATTTTATATTGCCTAAACAAGCATTAATGAAATTTTACATAAAAATTTAAATATTAAAACGATGAAATAAATAAATAAATAAAAAGAATCTTTCTTCAAACAAAAAATCAACAAATTCAATTAAATTTTTATAAACAATTGTCTTTTTATTATTGGTTCAGTTTTTTTTAAAAAAAATTTAAAATTAATTAGAATTGAATTATTTGAATATTAATATCTATTTATGAAAAATTCTCAAACCTATAATATTTCTCTTTACTCCAATTAAGTTTTTGAACTATTTAGTATTTATAAAACTGTTGACAACAACAAAAATTGTCAAAATTTGTTGTGAATATAGAGATTAAAAAGAGTTTTCCAAATGACATAAAATTTGTGGTGAAACATCTAGTTTACATCAATTTTCCACATTATATTTTGTCATTTCCCATTCAGAGATTTACAATTTCAATTATTTATGAAAATGATTTTTTCAAACATTAAGAAAAACATCACAAATATTTGGACCTCCTTAAAAATACCATATCGCCAATTTTACCAACCACCATAAACAAATAAAAATGAAGTTCTAAATGGTTAAATACCATTTTCATCTTTTCTCCTCTCATTTCTTTCTATACAAAACTTTATTATCTTTCATTTCTTCTTCACTTCCATCCAAGAAGCTTACAAATTTTGGTTATCATAATCACAAATTTATTGACTTTCAAATTTTGGTGATTTTTGCTTAAACAATGGCAGAGTTTCTATAACATTGCTGAAACTCGAAGGTTTGAGATGTGAATGAGGTTAAAAAGAGGCCACGGCGGCTTTATATAATTATTTACTTGATTTTCTCATTTTTCAGATATCTGTTGCGACAACATATTTCATTTAAAATCTATTCCACCAGGTAGACTTAAAATAAACTTTTGGTCAACACATAGTTTAGTTCGACAACTGACCAAATTGTTAGTTTTGCAACAATATCAAATAAACTCTACTCATTGTACTTTAAATGGATATATTTTAGACAAAGTCTATATAAAAGAGGTCAATTTTGCATTTGATAAGAAATTTTGACTTTTGATAAAAAAAAAAAAACTTTAAACTTTTGAGAAAAGACATCGTATGAATTATGGGACAATCAAACTTCATTAGAAATCTCTCAGATGTCAGTTTTGCAAGTAACCAAAAATTTAATTTCGAGTAGATTTTCTACTCACAAAGAATATGTTAGTTTTGTTCAAAGTTCTAAGAATCTGTCTAGGTGGTGCTTATGTGCCCGCAGGCGGCAAATCAGTCATAAACTCATAACCAAAACGATTTAAAAAAATCTGATTTCAATTGCTCAAATTGGTTTAAATTGGTCTAAACTAGTTTAAATCGATCAAACTTGGTTAAGACAATTAACATCAAAGTGTGTTAAGGTAAAATAATACATGGTTCTTTGAGATACTATAAAAACATGTTTTAAAACAGTATCAGAAGAATAGATGAAATGTAGTATTTTACTGATCAATAGAGCATGAGTATAATGTATTGGTTCATAAAACCTAGTTCTAGTTGCATGCTTCTATAGTGAATAATAGTCTATCTTTCTCTTTTCTTGGTTTTAGGAAGTTCTTTCATAGGTCTTTGTAGTCTAAATCTAGGTTAGATCATCACATATCCTGAAATATAGAAAGATCCCCCTTTAGTATAAGTTTTCCTTTTTTCCTAGAGGCAGGAGAAAAATATGACCTGGAGGCCGGAAGTCGTTTAAATCGGAGAAGAAGGTTGATGTCATGCTTTAAGCAGAATTAATAGATTAATTATCTCCAATTCGCCTTATCTTCTGAATTTGTGTTTGAAATGGGAGATAACATGTCTCTTCCAATCTTTCGGAATCGTGCTTTCACAGAAAATTTATGGATGGTGTAAGGAGAAAAATATCGTTTCTTAATAATTTTTCAGATTACCTTGGCCTAGACCATTCAGGAATCTAGCAGGAGATGCTTCATTGCGAAGACATAATGATGGAATAGATCGAAATCTCTTAAGTCATTTGGCTTGGAGCCATATGCAATCAAATGATCTTAGAGATGCATCAGATCAAGAAATGTAAAATGGAGCTTAAACTTTGCTTCGACATATGAAAGTTTGCTAAAAACAATGATAGTACATTTCGAACTAGTATTAGAAAGATCAATATGATGTACTTCGTGAATTGATTGTTGTTTCTAAAGTTAAGCATGATCTCCCATATCATTTGTTGAATATAGAAGGATTAGTTAGGGATGTCTTTACATATGTAAATTCTAGCATTGAGTTCTAGAGTAGAAATATTGCAGTCGCTGGTGTTCTTAAACTATTTGAGAAGGAAAAAAACGTATTTAGACAGATTTTGTGTAAAGTTCTTGGTAGGATTTGCTAACTATTGACTGCTCACTACATTGGTGCAAATTGGAATTTAAAAGTTAAGATTGTGTCATTATGTGCTTTTCCTCCACTTCGTGCAGATATTGTGATCGCTATGAAACTGATGGAACTACTACAACTATGAGGGTTAGATAAGAAAGGGTCTACTATCACTGTAGACAAGGTTTCCTTAAAATGAATAAGTAAGAGATTCTTAAAAGGCAAGTTAGAAAAGATTTGGTTTGCTATGGAGAGTTCTTCCACATAAAATGTGTTTGCACATATTTGGAACTAGATTTTCAAGATGGGTTAGCTGTGATTTAGCGATGTTTTAGAGATAATACAGTGTGAAGTTTTTAAAAGATGATGTGTCTAGATAACTAATGTTTCAAGGTTGTGTGGAAATGTTGGGATCCATATTAAAGTCAGTCTTGTTTCAGATGTGAAAGCATGGTAGAATTAAACCTTTTTTGAAAATGTGGTAGAATTCAATCTCGCAAAAGTATAGCCGAGTTACAAGAGTTCTCCTCCATATTTGAAATAGTCAAAATATGAGTTGAAATGTGAGTTATTGCATCATTTGATGGGATAATGTATTTTTAGTCTATTTTATGTATTAGACTAAAATAATTAGATTGTAAATTTTATCCATTATAATAAATTTAGTCTCTAATTTAATATAAATCACTATAATAAGATTAGATATTCATAAGTCAACAAATAGTTTGCTAAATATATTTTTAACACTATGTAATTACGCTATTACAAAATGATATGATCATGAGTTTTGGTAATTTGAGAAGAAAGGAGTGAAGAAATGAATTAGTATGAGCTGGTACCAGCTCAAGGGAAAAACTCCATTTCATTTAGAGTCTTTCGAGTTAGATATTTCGATGACTATAAATAACGCGCTTTTGTAACGGTTATATTTTCAAAACTCAGGTCCATTTATTTGGAATCAATGAAACTAGTTCTGCGTTTTCAAACCGTTATAAGTTTCTTTATACATTTTCTATTATTGAACTTGGTTGATTGAGCTGGGCTCTTCAATGGCGATTATCTGGAGATAGTCGGTAGCGAGTTGTAATTGTTTTCTGGAGGTTTCGATTACGTTATCAACATAGTATTTCATCGTTGTTGAGTTTCGAGCTTGGATCACATCAATTTAGTTCAGTACCTAATGATGTATTTTTGGTCTATTTTATATATTACACTAAAATAATTAGACTGTAAATTTTATCCATTATAATAATTTTAGTACTCTAATTTAAGATAAATCACTATAATTAGATATTCATAAATGAACAAATAGTTTGCTAAATAAATTTTTAACACTATGTAATTACGCTACTACAAACTATGAAAAATATTATAGACGATGTTATAACCAACAATTTTACCCGCTTTATAAGGATTCATGTCTAAGTTCATCACTTGAACGTCATATCAAATCCATATTTGACGGTACTCATTGCTCTATGTTGCAGATCTCTTATAAGTTTTCTCTCCATTAATTCACATATTCCACTTTTTTTGGAACTCAAAACCTAGACCTCCTCGTATAAAAACATTTATAATGCTTTATCAAACCATTGGACCTATCAAACCGTTGGATTAAGGGAGCTTTCACATTGCTAAATATGTTTTGAAATATAAATAATTATTGCAAACTGTTTATAATAAATTTTGTATAAAAACATACACAATCTTTGGTAATTTCCTATTTATTACCCGAAAATAAATTCAAATGGTCACTTAACATAAAAAAAATAAAAAATATCTTAAGTTAAAAAAAATAAAAAAATAAAAATCTTACCGTATATTAATAGAAACGGAGGGGTAAAGTAAGTAAAGGGTGGAAGAACATCTATCGTCGACAGAAGACAAGGAAGCGCAGTAGAGACAGAACATAACACGCTTTTGCTTTAGCAATAGAAGCACCCACTTTCCTCGAAACTTCAGAAACAGTTCAGAAGATGAAACGACGAAGAGCCCTTTAAAAAGCTCTCATCTTTGAATCCCGGATCTACCCTTCTCCTCTGGTTTCACTCCGTTAACCCTCTCCGAAATCTCTGGTTCCCCCCGATCGGTGATGTATTGAAGCGGGAGAGAGAGATGTTGTGCTGGAAGGGTTCGGTTAGGCGGAAGGAGAAAACCGGTTTGCTTCCGGTTTACCTGAATGTCTACGATCTAACTCCTATGAATGCTTACGGTTACTGGCTTGGACTCGGCGTCTTTCATTCTGGTGTTGAAGGTCAGTTTCAGTTCTGGGTTTGGCTGTTTCTATTTGAATCTACTTGTAGTGATGATAAAGTTTGGTTCTTTGAACCTATAGATTTGCTGAGATTTTTAAAAAGAAATTGACTTGAATTGACCAGAGTGATTTGGTGCCAAGAACTTGATTTGATTGATTTGGTGTATTGCTTCAGTTGAGAGAGACTATTAGTTTGTATTGTTTTTGTAGTTCATGGAGTTGAGTATGCATTTGGAGCACATGAGTCTCCAAGCACAGGGATATTTGAAGTAGAGCCAAAAAAGTGTCCTGGTTTCACGTTTAGAAAATCGATTCTTGTGGGGAAAACAGACATGGCTGCGAAAGAAGTCCGAGTCTTTATGGAGAAACTAGCTGAAGAGTATCGAGGAAACAAGTACAATCTCATCTCAAGGAACTGCAACCACTTTTGCAATGAAGTTTGTGTTAAACTTACTCAGAAACCAATCCCTAGATGGGTCAACCGACTTGCTCGCTTAGGTAAAACAACTCAAGTTGTGTTATGGTTGTGAGAAAGATCATGATGTAATAAAGGTTTTGTTTTTGTCTGAACTGTGTAGGGGTTCTCTGTAACTGTGTGTTACCACCGCGCTTCAACGAGACAAAAGTGAGGCGGGTTGTTAAAGGGGAGCTTTCAGAAGAAGAGAAGAAGAAAAGGAGAAACCGATCTCGATCAGGTCCTTTACTCTCTACTTCTTCGTCTACTTCCACACCTGATAGTCATCGCTCGCATATTCGAGCAAAATCAACTGGTAACCCTGCTTCTTCTTCTTCTTCCTCTACTTCGGGTTCTAAGAAAAGTAAAAAACAATGTGCACCTACTGCACCTAGAGCTCCAGACCAGAAGTCGCCGAGCGTAAGCGTCAAGACTTGATTCTTATCATCATTATTTGAACATTTAATTATTGTCTATTAAAAGGACAAAAGAACAGAGGAAAATGCCAAGCAAAGTATCAATCATACATAGGCATGCTCGTGCTTTGTTCTCAAAGTCATTATGGACCTTTTGGGTGTAGATCACTGTTCTTTGGTACAATTACTTATAGAGGAGAGATGTTATGAGAAATGTACAAAAAGAAAATGAATTATATATTTGTATGTTTTATCTCATTTTCAATACTTTAAGTTCCTAAGCACATTGTCTTTGTGGTAATGTTTTTGTATTCCCCAGTGGATGAATGAAATGATAATGGAATGTTTAAGTTGGCTGACTATTGAATCCTTTAATGATCTTGTGCTACGAGGGATCTAGGCATCTAGCCATAGCTTGTTTTGCCTGGAATGCAAATTATACTATGGTTATGAAAAATCAGGAACATGTTTCACTGGCTTATCTCTCAAATTTGAGTGAACTGAGAGTAGACATACTCCAAAATTCCAAATCTTTCCTAATCAACTTTGAAACCACAAAAGCTTCACAGAATCTCACTTCGAAAATTAGGATTAGTTGATTTAGGTTTTCACTTTGGAGACTACAATTTGAGGATTGTCATCTCTCTCTCTCTTTTTTTTTTAATATGGTGTTTTAGTTTTAAGGTAGCTGTCCATATTTATCATACACGGAATCTGAAATTTTGAGAGCTTTAAGTGATTTAGTAAAGATTTTAATAAATTCTTTTTAACAAATTTAGAGACTTGCTTCTATGTAACTTTTTAAATAATTTTTTGGAGGCCATCGGCAAATTTTTCATTTGGTAACAGATGAAAAATAGTTTATACTTACCAAAATTCAAATTGAAGAAATATTTGTTGAAAACATAATTGATAAGCTTTTTAATGATTTATTATACTAGAATCATAGAAACTGTAGTTGAGCTCAAGGAAGAAGAATATAAAGTTTGTTACACTTTTATTAATTTTATCTTAACTAACAAAACTAACATTTGGGAACTATATATAGAAATTAGCCAATCGGTTTATAATACATAATCGGTATAATCTAGTATCCCTCTTTCAAGATGGAAGACATAACTTGAGAATTCCCATCCTGGAACAAATCCGGTTGAACAGTTTTGTAAAAATGTTAGCCATTTGATTATCGAACCTGACATGTAATGTCTTCATAAGCCACTCTGCAAATGTTCAAAACAGCATGGAAATCATTTTCGAAATGTTTAGTGTGTTCATAAAAGGCCGGATTTGAAGCAATATATATGTCTGATTGTAAAAAATAAATAAATTAAAAAGTATATTTTAAATTAGTATAAAATTTTGAAAAATACAGTATATATTATTTTCTATATATTATAATCACTAATAATACTATTTATTCTAACGTGCGTATAGATTCAAAGCTAATCAAAAACGAGTGTGAAGAATGTGGTTCGAGGAAGAAGGAGCTCTATCAAAACGTTTGCAAGAACACCACAATGTGTGTGGATTGTGGCGGATTGATGGCGTTTAACAAGGTTACATATCCAATCTGTGAAACCGAAATCACGAGACTGGTCCAAATACGTTTTTATTTTAGATTCTTTGATCTTTTTGTTTGTTTGTATCTCTTACCCCTTTCTGAAAATCTTGTTGAATAATATTTTGCAGAAGATAAATGTCTGTCTTCTAAAAGAATATGAGCAAACGAAGATGAAAAAAAAAAACTAAAGAGACATATATCACTTTTGAAAACTCATTATTTTCTTTTTTATTTTTAGCTAGAAAATCAATTATTTTTGTAATTCGACTTCTCGAATATGGAATTTTGGATGATGTTGGTAAGTTTTTACTTAGCAGTTTTACAAAGGGTCTAAGTCGAAATTGTAAGTTACAACACATATTAAATCAAACTTAAAATTAAAAAAAAAATATGTATGATTAGTAATAATTTTTAGTTATCAATGATTTTTACTCATATCTCAAAGTAAGTCAACTACACCAGGCCACCAATCAAAACCATAGTAACTAGCTAATCTATCTATTATATTAAAAGAGAAGTCATGACTTCTCATTTATGTGTGATTTTTTTAAAAAATGGACCCTTACTAGAAATTCATGTTTCATTTATTTCTAATTAATATATTTTGACTTACATCTATAACTATTTAATTGCCAATAATATAGGTATATTTAACAAACATATTTTGGCATCGTTAATGAATCACTACACGACCTTGACATATTTATTTCCAAATTTATATTGAACCTAACGTATTCTTAATAAGATTCACTCTAGAACTGGTTCGATTTATACATTTAATAAACAAAGAAAGCATTAGATTAAACTGGTTCTAAGCTTGATAAAAAAACTGGTTCTGACCATGATTTCTAATATATGATTAGATTGATTATTCAACATATTCGGTGTAAACACTAAATAAACCACATCATTCATCGGACTTAACCAGACATCAAGTCGTCATCATCTATAATATATTATTAGTTTGACTATTCAGTCGGTTCATTTTATACAGTAAATAAAATTAAGCTATAGATTGTAATTATTTTAAAATAATATATGAAATATATGATATATATATATATATATATATGTAAAATAATCATTTTATCAATTAAAACATTTATATTATATTTGTATAGATTATCAAAAGAAATTTCCTAAGATAGTCCTAAAATTTTTTTTTTCACAAAAATAGTTTCCAATGATCAAAATGCCCAAAGTGTTTTATTAAAAAAATATATATACACACTTATACTCCTAGGGTTAACTAATCTAGACTTAGTGTTTAAAGTTAAGAAGTGAGGTATTGAGATTGAAGTTCAAATTTTTTAAAAATAAAAAATAAATTTTAAAAGTTTGAAAATAAAAAAAATTTAAATAGTTTCAAAAAGTATTTTCAAATTTCAAAATAAAATTTGAAAAAAATGAAAAAATATTTCAAGAAAAATTATAAAAAGCTCGAGTTTAATTTTTTTTTTGTAATATGAAACTAACAATTTTTTTTGTATTTATATATGTATAGTATAGTGGTCTTTTGCCTCTCTAATGAAATATTTGGTTATTGTCCTTCTTGAGAGTTGTTTTTGTGACAAAAACTAAAAATGGTTTATTTGAGAAAATTACCCAATTATCAAACTTTACTGTTATTTAAAATATGATATGTAAATAATATTTATGTTATTTAAAATATGTCAGTAATTTTAAAAACACCCAAAATTAAACTAAAATATTTATCGATGTTTTCTAATTATGATTATCTAATTTATTTGATGTTATAAATAATTTTTTCATTTTATAGATTCTATAACATAAAAAAGAAAGATGTAGGTTTTTTACCTAAATACATTAGAAAAAGGTTTGCTTTATTTTTTGATGTAGATTTAAAAATATAACTAGGTCGGGCATCCGGGTCCTCGGGTCGGGTTCGGATCGGGTTTTGTCGGGTCTGGGTCTTTCGGGTCCTGAAAATTTAGATCCATTTTAGGTACCCATAATTTTTCGGGTCGGGTCGTGTCGGGTCCGGGTCGGGTCGTGTCGGGTCCGGATCGGTTCGGGTCTACAATTAAAATACCCATAATTTTCGGATTCGGGTCGGGTCCGGGTCGGGTTCGGGTATTTAGGATAGAAAAAAGAAATGAAATATTCAAATTTCATCGAATTTAGTCAAAATTTATCATATATATCTAAAATTTTACAAAATAACTTAAAATAAACTATTAATAGTTAAAATAGAACATTTTAATTATATATTTTACATTTCAAACTTCATGTTACTTAAAAATGTTACAAAATAATGACAAAGATTGTTAATAAAAAAATATTTTAAAGTTTTTAAGTCGCGTTTGAATCGGTTCTTATCAGGTCGCGTCTATTCGGATCGGGTTCTTTTCGGGTCCGGGTCTATTCGGGTCGGTTCTTTTCGGGTTTAGGTCCATTCGGGTAGAAGAATTTTGGATCCAATAGGTACTTGTAAATTTTCGGTTCGGTTTCGGATCGGATATTTTTGGGTCAGTTCCGGTTCGGGTTTTCGGATCCAGGTTAAAATGCCCAGGCCTAAATAAAACTAAAGTATGATTTTAAAATATAATAAAAACTTGACGTATAATTTATTTTTTTAAATAAAGTTACAGCATAATTAATAAATTTTAGTGATTTAAAAATAAGTAAAGCTAAAGAAGGGAGATAAATCTCAACCAATCAAAATGTTACAATATCTTTAGACACAACAATAATTTAATATTTTACTAAATTTTGCAAGAGCTTATTGAGTTTCTTTATTAAACATTTATACACAAACCAACAAACAAAATATTGAAAAGAAGATAAAAATTAAATTTGACCATTTAAAACAATTAATTTAGTTAAGAACAAGTAAACTATAACAATCTTGGGTTTGAAAAAGTGATTCACACATTTTTAAATATGTGATTATTATAATATATTTCATTTTGAAATAAAAGTATTTTTTGAACAAAAAGTAAAAAAAATATATATATATATATATATGTAAATATAAATGAAAAACATCCGCTACGGCTCGAAATCTAAGTATAAAGTTATAAACCACTATAATCCGGTGAACAAAAACCAACTATAATCCAATGTATCATAATTGTAGCCTGTAGGGTTAATATTTATACTGAACCTAAGAAAATACTAAAAGACACCGAAATATATAATGAAAGGCCTGAACAATGGGCCTTTTTCAGCTAAGTGAAAACCTCTGCAACCCTAAAACGTGTCCCCATATAAATTCGACCGTCATCGCTCACAACAGTCTTCTTTCTCAGATCTAGGGTTTCTCTCAGTTTTCGGCTCGGTTCCAGAACCAGATCCCCAGGCGTCAAGATGGTACTTCCTCTCCTCTCTGCTTCGATCTTAATCTCTACTTTGGCTTACTTTCGATCGTGCTTAGTATGAAATGTGACTTTGAAATCATTTCTGATCGTTGTCATATGATACAGCCGTCGCACAAGTCATTCATGATAAAGAAGAAGCTCGCGAAGAAAATGAGGCAGAACAGGCCAATCCCTCACTGGATTCGTCTTCGCACTGACAATACCATCAGGTTTCATCCTTTTTTTAATTTCTTGTTCTGTTGTTGATCGATTAGGCATAGTCAGTGAATCTCAATGTTGGATTTGTGTTTGGTTTTCAGGTACAACGCAAAGCGTAGACACTGGCGCAGAACCAAGCTTGGATTCTAAGCTGTCTTATCTTTGCCTATTTGTGAAAGCTCTGTCCTTTCTAAGACATTGTTTCCCTTCTTTTGGTGTTTTAGCGATTTTGTTTTCTCAGTTTTGATTGTGACAGTTACGTTGTTCACAGTTGTGTAAGACAATCTTTAATCAATCATGTTTCCAGACTATCCCATCTAAGCATAGTTGTGTTATTTTCCTCTAGTTCAAAGTTTTGGAGATGATTTTTGATTATTGTTCTATTTGGTTCATTTCATACGTGGGGTAGTTGTTAAAAGTTCTTGGTTGTTTTATGACGCATTGTTAATTGGTTAATTAAGAAATGGGTTATAGTTCTTCTGAGGCTTGAGAAGATGCATAAATTATGTTGCTATCTATCTACCAAAGCCTACCCATGATTGACATGGTTTAGTTCATACATATTGCAATGAATTTTTTTGGTTATATATAGTCTTATATTGAGTCCAAGGCATTCCTCTATATCAGTAATCCAAACCTTAGTGTCGATATTTTTTGTGATTCTACTTTGCCATTTTGGTCCCTATCTTTATCTGGCTTATGAAATTATGCTAATTGTATTGTAATCTTATTAGTTTTGGTAAATTGATAATGGGTTTAGTTTCTTTTAGACTTATGTATAATGCAATCTATCTATTAGTCTCGGTTAATTGATGAATGTAATATAAAGTGTTTAACAAAACAATGGAAATGGTTTTAGGCTTTGATTTTTCTTAAAACTTAAAAGTCGTTTGAATATATTTTTTTTTGTAGATTGTGTCTACAAATATGATTTAGCTACATAAGACTTTGCTCTTCAATTGACAAATGGATTTGATTTTGTAAAATTGTAAACCAACTCCCTGCAAGCAAAAGTTAGCAACATAGCTTTTGCACGTCAACTGAGAATTGGATTTGTTTGAAATTGTCTAAGTTGCGTATTATTTTGGTTTGTGCAATCAACTGTATACAAAACGCAAAGGTAACAAACAACGTGCCAGTGTCTTTGTAATGCATTCCTTAATGCCTTTTGTTCAACTTTTGTATACAATTATAAGAAGCGTTTATACAAGGGCGGGTTTGTTAATCTTTTCCGTATTTTTAAAATATAAGGGAAATCATTTAAAGTTGAGAAATATACCAGTTTAACATTATTCAAATTTATTTGGTTTGACGTTAACAAAAAATGCAAATTTAGCAGCATTCAAAAATCGAACCACTCATACGTGTATATATATAGAGAGAGGGTCCTTTCTTTGTTGGAGTTCCATGGACGCTTTCTTCTTTTCATCATATACCTATGTAATCCTCCTAACTATTACTCTTATGAGAGTTAATATAGTACTCTTTCAAACACAAACTCTCATCAATATCTACATTTTGAATATACAAAAATACAAACTAGTCATAAAACGTCACATGGGAATTTATAAAACAATCTATAAACTCAACAACCCTAGTAGACTTCTAATCTCACATTCTTACACCCCAAACTTTTGAGATGTTCGGATGATAATACTATACAAGGATAAAACGAGGCAAACTATAAATATGTATCTGGAAGTTGCCTATTATCAATCATCGGGTTAACCGGAGAGTCCCTCCTAGCTCTACCGGAACCAATGGAACAAGTGAGTGAAGAACATCGGTTATCAGCGGCGGTAACTCGGTTCTGGCTGTACGCACAGCACAGCCATGGCTGCTACCTGAGAAAGGAATTAACAGTTTCGGTTCAGCAATTGTACAAGTAACTGCAATCTCACCGGTTTACATCGGTTAGGTTCAAAACCATCAAGTCAAACCTAATGGATTGTCATATGCAACATTCAAGTTTAGTCAAAACAACTAAATGGACCTAAACTGGTTCAATCTTGAAAACTAAACCTGGTACAAGTGCTTAAGATCCATTGTATCTTTTATAACCGGATCCACGATGTTTGGGAGTTTAGATCTATCCGTAAGTTGTGGCATTGCCTGCAACATTATCAACACATCTATAAATCATTAACCGATTAAGAACCAACACATATTGTAAACCTTCTTAAACCGGACTAATACATACCCAAGTCACAAGAGATTGACACTGAGATGGACTCAATTTCTCAACCGGACGCCTACCCAACAAAAGTTCAAGAAGAACCACCCCAAATGCATAGACATCACTCTTATCCGTCAACTTTCCTGCATAACATACACACACATTAAACAGTATTATCAACAAAACCATTGATCCTAGTCTAGTGACTCTGATTTAACCAGTTTCTGTAGTCAGGATATATGTAATGCATTGGATTGTTCGATACAATCGAGTCAGAGTAAAAGAGAGAATATTACCGTCTAGGAGATATTCCGGGGCAACATAACCAAGTGTCCCAGAGAGTTTAATATTGTTACTCCCATGCACTCCAACCGATACAGCAAGACCAAAATCTGAAATCTGCATTGTTGCAAAGAGATGTAACGCAATAAACTAGTACAACTTCAAGATTCTGGATTCTCATTTAATGTTACTAGTAACAAGAATCAAAATCAAGGACCTAAGATTTGGGTTCAGAGCCAGAACCAGTTCTAAATAATCAGCAACATTTTCAAAGAAGAATTTACCTTGGCATTGAAGGAAGAATCAAGAAGAATATTAGACGATTTCAGGTCCCTGTGGATAACTGGTGGATGACAATGTTCATGGAGATACTCTAGTCCTCTGCAGACAGACAGAGCAAAAACCGGTTTACATGTATAGAGATAAAAAACCAAGATTAACCAATGAGAAAACCGGTAAACAAGCTGAAAAGTGTCGGCTATTTAATTATACCTAGCTGTATCTAGAGCAATCTTCATGCGCATATGCCATGTTAGAGCGGATCCACACGAAGGTCCTAAGACATTAATTATAAAGATAAAATCGATAAATTAAAATGATTTAATCATTCATGTGGCCACATGACCTATTTAATTCATATCCTTTCTATTTATATAATATTATCTCTTTGGGTTAAACAAAATCATTATTAAAGTTTCAGAACTGTTTTTTTTTTACCATGTAACTGATCATCTAAGGATCCTTTCTCCATCAACTCGTAAACGATGAAACTCGAGCTGATTTCACTTGCAGAGCCCAACAATGATATAATATTGGAGTGCTGGATCTTGCTCAACAGCTCAACTTCATTCTGTTTAGACCGCCATGAAATCAAAAACTAAAGATCCAAGAATCATAAACTTGAGAGTTTATTCTGTTACCTGAAATTCTCGTTTTGCTTCTTGGCTAACGTTTTCAATCTTTTTAACCGCTGCTTTCGTGTTGCTGTCCAATGAAGCCTTGTAAACGCATCCGAAACCGCCTTGTCCGATTACATTACTGTCTTTGAAACCGCCTGTCGCTTTCTCTAGCGTCTTGGAATCGAAACGCTGCACATAACCTTGATTGCTAGATGTTCGGTGAGTTTTAATTGAGCTTAGCCGCCTCATAAACATTGAAAATGATGAAGTCCCACTCTCAGCATCTTCATTTGAAAACATTTTACAGAGATCACTATTAAAAAAAAAGAATCAAATAATCATAAACAAAACTTGAAAAATATAATAATCAATGACCTTCCACTGAAACCATAGATGCATAAAGAAAAAATCAAGAAACTTTTTTGTTTTCTTGTTCACCCAACAATCAAGAAACTTAAAATGACCATATTCAATGAATTTAACTTATAAGATGATGAAATTACCCGAAATCTTGATGGGTTTGGAAGCTTTCTTGCGACAATATATCCAGAAGCCAAAGCAAATCAAGATTATGATACCAAGAGAAGAGGAACTGATTATGACACCAATCAGAAGTTTCTTATGTGCATCTAATCTGTGTTCTTGGCCACTACCCATTAGAATCCCTGACACAAGAAAGCAAAAAAAAAAAAAACACAAATAAATCTTCTCTAGTTCATCAATTCATTGACTAGATTTCATTTGTGGAATATGTTAAGTTGAATCAAACCCAGGATTCACATAAGAAGGGATATATCAAACTTTTCTTACAAATTTTTTTATTTAAAAAGGCAAGGAGTGAGTAGATAATAAATACTAGCATTTAATTATCGAATACAAAACAAATTTCGTTTTGATTTTCGAAATTCGAGGAACAGAGATAAAATCCAGATACCCAGAAATTAAATAAAAGAAATAAAGACAATGAAGTCAACCAAATGGTATAAACAAGAACACTATCTCCTAAATAATATGCAGAAATTCAAGCTACAATCAATATTAATAATTGAAATATAACCAAAAAAAAAGAATCGGTTGAACAAGAAAATAAAATACCTGGAGAGAAAGTAGTCATGGAGGTGTAAACAGGAGCTATAGAAGGATTTGAAGCAGCAAAAGATGATGAAGAAAGAGGGAGGAATTGAGTAGCAAAGATCTTGGCAAGAAACAGAAACTGAAGATGAATAACTTTCTTCATTTTCTTTGTTTTGTTCTTTTGCCAAGAAAAGAAGAGTTGTGAATGGATTCACTCTCAATACCTTTTGGGGTTTTGGGATTCTTTCAGAAAGCGAAGAGTGAACGAACCATCAACTATCGCTTTCTCTCTAAGCTGTCTCTTTCTCACTCGCTGTCTTCTTGAAATCTCTTTTTATCATTGCAAAAAGGAGGGAAAGAGAGGAATTTCCTTCTTTTTTTTTTTTTTAAGTTGGGGTTCTCGTTTATTGAACCACTATTATTATACTAAAGGTGATGAAGTAACGAGGAAAGATTCGGGACAAATTCACACTTTCTTTACTACTGAATTTTTAAACTCGATTACAAAACGGAGAAACTATTTAGAAAATGTGCTGAGCACAAATGAGTTTGTGTTAACGGAGAGAGCACTCGTATGATTATTTGATGAGATCGATGACCCCGAGATGGCGAAAAAGAAGAGGCAGTGAATGTGATCGCGGTGGTGAGTACATAGGGAATGAAATGATGGAATTTTTAAAATTTATTGATATCCTTAAATTTATGGATCAAATTTGTGGATCAATCCGAAAAATTCACATATCCTTAAATCTATGGATCAAATAATACTATATTAATTATTCGTTAAAATGAATTGAATCATATATACCACCTTTTTAAAAGACGATATCCGATCCGATCCGGTATATAATGGATATATACATATGTAAAATTATCTATATTATTTAATTATTCTTACCTATACAAATTTTACAATATATATATTTTATTCACCAAATTCATTATTTAGTTACTAAAGTTTTAAAATATGACAATTTTATTTATTTTGTAATGCAAATTTGTTTTTTTTTCACTAAATTTTAGATCTTTATGAAAATTTGAATTTTTTATTTAAATTTATTTTACGAATCAAATTGAATATCCGATTAAAAGTATATTTCACCGGATATCTGGACACTGAGTCTCCTGATAGTATCGAAGCAAATCAAATCATAAAACTGCTGATTCAGACAAAACGAAACAAATCACAAATAACTTAAAAATTCGGATAGCCGATCCGTGCCCATCCCTATATAGTGTTATGTTGAGGTCAAGAGATATATGGAAGGTTCATGTATGGATAGGCCAGGTGATGTAGTGGGTTGTGACTGAGTTTTGCTGGTTGGGCCAAATGGGCACATTGTAGTAGTTGTGCTGGTGTAAAGTCTAGAATATCACGAGGCAGAGAGACAATGAGTCTTGGAGGCAGACATAACTCCGCAAAGAGAGTGTAACCTGCAGATATAAGCTTGTCATGTTAATCCCATAGATCTATCTATAACTGTATCAAGTGTAAAACCACATTGATTTCCAGAGTCTGAGAATGGCATTTTCAACAGAAATATTTTACATTTAGGATAGTTTTGCTTTTGTGTTTCAAAAGAAAAAGGGGTAGTTTTGCTTTCATTGCAACTGAAAGCGTATTTTTGATCAAGGATTATGGCTGTATTAAGTTCTTGTTCTGACTCAAAGGTTAGTATGTATGTTAGAGTACTTTTTCTTTGTTGCCAGAACAAAACAATGCCTTGGCAGGAGGAGCCTTAATGTTGCCTCTAACTCCACAGAGCTGAATGATTAGTACCAAAAAAAAACATATACACTTGTAAGGAATTTTCAGAAAATGTCAAAAGGAGTTACTTCTTATGCAATTAGAAGGAAGAAATATATCAGGTTACAATCTCTAGATACCTGCATGGATGTTGAGTATATTTCTCTCGCCTTTGTGATCAATCCCTGAGACAACTTTATTCTCGTCTTTCTGACACTAAAGACATGAGTTCGAGATGAATAGTCTTGTCCATTCATCTGTGATATAACCTCCTGAAGGAGAGTTTGAAATGTTCAGATTATTGGAACATAAGCTCAGTGCAACAGAAAAGCAGATGAATGTTGTAACATACAGTGAATCTGCAGTTCAATAACCAACATTCACTGTTTGCCACTTAAAAGATTTGTATAGTCGATAGTTTCTGTAAAACCAATCAGGATCAATTGGACCATCTTTTGTAACAGTGAATTTCTGCCCATTTCAGAGAATATCTGCCTGTAATATCCTCCCAACATCAAATGGTTATGGAGCATATACTGATTGGTTGGCACCTGAGTCCAAAAACATGAACTGCCCAAGCTAAAATTCGTTTACTGAAAAACAAATGATGAAGCAAACTGATAGGACCAGGTTACCAGATATAGCTTCCCTTGGCCTGGTTTCATATCCGTGTCTTCTCAGAAAATGCTCCGGATGATGTTATAGATCTTTCCAACTGTTCAGATGTTTGAAGGTTGTTGTCAAAGCCAAGAACAAAGAGGTCAGCAAATAACAAATTAAGCTCAACCATAAAACTAAATTCACAAACAAAACCTACCTCTTGATGAATTTTAATAGAATTTATATACTTCTCTTGGATTTGATTCCTTAAACCATGAAGCTCATGTTGCATGCCCCTCCACCTGCATTACAACAGAGTCTTATATAGCACATATATAAACCCATAAATCAAACTGATAGGGTTAAAGTGTGTGAAAATGGTGGAGCGCCTTTGTTGGGTGATGCATGATGCATCTTCCGTTTGATCTGTCTAGCTTCCTGGACCCCTCAACCAATTTCTCAACTCCTGTTTTAATGAAAACATAAGTTGATCATAAGAATCTTTTAAACGTTACTATATCAGAACATAGTACAAAAGAAACAAGGGTATCATCATAATATAAGACCAGAGTTTTGCCCAAAATATATATATATATATGACCAGAGTAGACGAAACTAACCGGCCCCTGAGCTCTATAAGCTTCAGAACTTCTCTCATGTTCTTCAACTGCCTCTCAAAGTCGAAGCGCAACAGCTCTCACACTTTCGATCTCAACACAAGCAAATGAATTTTCTTGGTTGACAAGCTTCTTTGCATCTTCTGATGCGTGACATAATGAGAACAAGAATTGATCAGAATCCTTCGTAGTCTGTACGTTAGCAAAGTAAGCAAGAGACAGCTAGCAGAAGTATTAAACATGTGCAGAAGTACAAGCCCGAATCTAGTATTATGTTAAATGATTTGTCTAGGAATAAATTACTTATGTTCAAAATGATTTGTCAAAAAATTAATTACTACTTTAATTTTTTATTTCAGCTAAAACTGAATTACATTTTTGTTGAAACAATAAATATATATAAGAAATAAAATTCAACTAATTTAATATATTATAATTGAAATCTATACTATGTAGATTGCTTAGCTATATATAAATACTGAATTATAGTTAATAATGGTGTTAAATTCTGTAAAATTGACAAATTGAAATTATATATAGTTAAAATTTAACTTAAATGAAAATAGTTAGTGAAACTTAATATAAAATTCTATATTATTAATTTCATTCTATTTCCTTCCGTTCCTATCTCTACTCATATGTTTTCTGTTCAAACTTGCCCTTTTTTTTTTTTTATTCATTGACATTTTTACTTTTCCGTTTATCAGCATGTTTTTTCTATCGTCTATTTCATTTTAGTTCTCAACTATCAGAGCAGTCAGAGTGACTGTACAATAGAAATTAGTTAGAGTTTGTATTAGTGAATAATGATGACCATTCAGTTTACCGTTCATATCAGTTGAGTTATTCGGATCAGAATGGATTGTTTAGAAGTCGTTTAGAAACCAAACACTGTTTGGATCTATCGTTTTGAATAATATTGGGTTCAAGTTGGTTCTCTATTTTCTTTAGAAAACCCAAAACAAAATCAAATTAGAAACGGTTTGAATTTAGTTCAGTTTGAATCTAACAACCGAAAAACCTGAATTAAACCGGGAAAAAAACTAAAAAAATATTTAGGTAATTCAAGTTTTTGAATAATATTTTTAAAATTATATTTATACACAAAATTATTTTTTAAAACTAAAAATAACGAAAAAATATTTGGGTATATGTTTTGTTTCCGGTTTAATTTCAGTTTATTTGGGTTTTTGTAAGATTATGTCCGGTTTTAGCTTCGATTCTTTTGCTATGTTCCGGTTTGATTTTCAGATATCGAATAATATGTCCAGGACTCGTCTGTATATCGGGCCGTAATGGGCTGAGAATGGGCAAACACGGAAAAAGATTCCTTACCATCTCCACCTTAGCTCCAAGAGAGAAATAGGTGGGTCCCATAAAGCCATGGACCCAATCTAAAAACCTTTTTCATCATCGTCGACAACAAAACAGAAAAAGCGAATCTCATTGACACAAAAGAAATGAAAAAAAAAAAAAGATTTTCATAAATGAAGGAAAAAAAAAAATGAATGAGAGGAGGAATAATAAGGAAGGCTCATATAATAGTCCCATCAATCTCATCTCTTTTCCATTTCTCTCCAACTTCCTCTCTCTCTCCTCTCTCTCTCTCTCTCTCCTTTATCGCCGTTTCTGTATCTGAGTTTTATCAGTGTCCATTTCGATGAAGAAACCAACGGCGGTTACGCAAGACGAGTGGATGACGTCGGCTTTGACGGACAACGCGGTGGTGGTGGAGCTTCTCCTACGCCTCAAGCACGCCGGAACGGCGGAGTCCGCGAATCTACTACCTCTGTTACGGTGGGGTTCTCGTAAACCGAGGTCGAGATTAGGAGCCGGCGTCGGCGTTGGCGTTGGAGGCTTGTTAAAGAAGGAAACGGATTCGGCTAGAGCCAGTCCTATGACTCCTTTGTGCTGGAGCGGCGGATCTGGTAGCGGCGGCTCTTCTTGTCCAACCGCCGATGGATTCGAAGACACTAGCCGTCAATCTACATGCTCTACATCTACCGGATACGGATCTAAGGTATGTGAACCGTCTCTCGTTCCTCTTTCTCCGAATCTTCTTCTTCTCATGAATAGTCGTTTCCTCTTACTTTTGGTTTCGATCTGGTCGATAATTGAGGATCTCCTCGTCAATTGCGAATTCGAATTCGTAGCGGTTTTCCGTTTTCGTTTTCCGGTTTATTTTTGCTGACGTCATCGTACGTGCATCGTCAAGCTTTTTTAGTCAGATTGGGTTTTGTCAGTTTTAGTCGAGTATTCCGCCGGAAAGCTCTTTTGGTTTTTTACCGTTTTACCCCTTGGCGTATGTGGATTTCTTGTTTACGGATCCAGCCATTGAGTCAAACGTTTTTTGTTTGTTTGGGGGATTAATTATTTTATTTTGTTTTTATTCTTTCGTTTTGGGAAAGTTGCTTAATTCGTGGGGGGTGACTTTATTATGCTAATCTCCCACTCTAAACGAGTCTTAAATCTAGATTTTTACTGTGAAATTAATTTGAATAACGAACCCGTAATTTTGTAAACCAGTATTTAGCGTCGGTTAAAACCGGTTGGGTATTGGTCCCATAAAGGATGGACGGATTGTTAGTGTACAGAGTCAAAAACTTTTAAAGTTTGAGCTTCTTGGTTTTACAAAACGCTGTCGTTTTCGAACAAGTGGAGCAAATGCTGTCGGATATATTGTCGTCACGTGATGATGATGTGGTTGATGGTGTCATGTGAACCAAGCCACGGGATTATCATGATGTGGCGTGCATGCTCCATGTTTTATGAATAAAAATGTTTATATAACTTTCGAATTTTCGAATTAAAGAGTCCTCTTTAGCATCTAATACCTCTTTAATCTCTTATTTAATTCCGTTTTAACTTATATGCAATTATATATAGTTAATCAATGCGTGTGATTGTGGCAGGCGGTACACGCAACAAGTGAAACCAGCAGCTACAAGAGATCAAAGAAACAAAAGGTACACTTGACAACAGACCTCTCGCTTTCTCTATCTCGCACGATCTCTCTATCTAATGGCTCTTGGGCATATTCTGCAGATATTCTTGGACCTTAAATCTGAAGAGAACTTGCAGTTGAAGGAAAGACTTGACCTTCAAAAGGTTTTTTTTTTTCTCTTTTCTTGAACCTTTATTTTACAATAATCGTGTCCTTATAGATCTATTATCTTTTCATTAGAATATTGCAAATGTGCCAGCCACATACGAGAAACGAAGTGCCAAGAACCAAAGCTTGAAGAGAATGAAGGTGTGTGACTGTTCTCTCTCTCTTTTTTTTTTTTTTTAATCCGCTGATCTTGAAACCTGAATCAGAATCGTTTGCTGTTTGTAGCTTGAATACACAGATCGAATCAAGAATATTCCAATTAACAGATCTAATCTCGACGAGTCCCGGAAAAAGAGGCGCTTACCTTTCTCCAGCTCTCGAAAACTGGTGAAAAACGAACATTCCTACAGAACAACAAGTGAGACTAACAGATCTGAAGAAAAGGGTTTCTTCTTCCTCCCTGATCTGAACATGACACCCATCGAGGAAGAAGAGACATTCCACGGAACGAGCTAAAGAAAGAAAGCTTCAAACCACAACGCCCGTCAGGTAATTACTAGAGATCAGTGGTGTAGCTTTTTGTCCGTAGTCGGAGGAAATGGAGTAAGCGATGAGTTCGCCGACAAGAATTCACACTAGTCAACAAGGATCCGAGAAGATTTATATGAGAAGAGAAAAGAGAATGAAATAATGTAATAAGAGGATTACCAAATATTATTCTCGATTTTTTCTTCTCTTATGAAAAGAATTTCTTGGGTAAAACGATATTTTGCTTCTTTTTTTTTTTTTCCTTCTGCGAAGTGCGCAATTCAAGAAAAATGTAAGCCACCAAGCAGGCTTTTTCGAAAAATCCTTTGTTTTACCAAAACAATGAATATATATATCACTAAAAGTTGCTGTCAAAAAAAAATATATCACTAAAAGCCCCCTGGATTCCGAAGCCTAAAATTGCCCCCATCACTCTATAAACACTTTAAAAATCTATAAATTAATAATATTGAGACTATAACATTTTATTAATTAATAAAAATTTTAAATTATAAAAAGTTATTTTAGAATTTTTTTTCCAAACTAAAGAAAAACAATTGATTTCACCATTCAAAAATTAATTAAATTTTATAAATTCGATTACACAAGATTACCCTTGCTCTTTTAAATTTGATAATATTGGGATACATGTTAAAGACAAGAGAATATTGGGATACATATTGAATTATTGAGGCTTGTGTTAGTTGCATAGTCGTATATTGATTGATTAGTCGTGTACACAACTTGTATTGCTTGTGCATGTGTTTAATATTTGTTTAGTGTCTATTAGCGTTCTTTTATGTATTAATAAGGACATTAACTTGGGCTTAGGTATTCAGAGTCCTTTTGACTGTTCGAATCATGATCTATTATTAAACTAGAAAATGAATGACAAATATAAAGAAGTATTCGAGCACATATTTTGTTTTGCCTGATATTGATCTGTTTACTTCACCATATTTTTGTTTTGCTTAATCGACAAGGCGATATTAAGTAAAGTATGATTGATTGTGGAACATGATACCATTTCCTAATTAACAATGACTCGCAATATTTTCTCAAAGCCGTCATTAGTTTTCTTCAGCTACTTCCAACCCACGAATGGATTTAGAATTTGAATACTGGAGTACTGAAAACTATAAAAGGAATGTAATCTTGCTTACAAGAAGATAGAAAAAAGATCTTTTAGGATTTCCAGTTAGGAATATTAGCCGTAGCTTCGTTCACCATACTTACCAATGTCACCTGCATTGTGTTATGTCCGATTAGTGATCAGGACTGTGCAAGAAAAAAAAACAAAAGGAAACAAAGGAACTGTTGAAGCCATACATACCACGCTCTCAGGAACACCTTGGGGAGGCAATGTGAGATTTCTTGGGGGCGGTTTGTTACCGTAAGACCGTTTATCGAATCTCCATTCTCCAATCTTCCCATACATCATCTTTCCCTGTAAGTTAGGAAACCCATAAAACACAGTACATAACCAAAACTTATTTCACTTGATTGATTTTTGTTTCATATTTCATAATTTTACGTACCTTCATGTCGAAATCGCAACCGTAAGTGTAATGTATGATGTACGTCTTCTTTGATTCAGTGTCCCAAGGAGGCTACACAAGAAGAAAAAGAATATGACTTGTCATGCTCAAAACGTGTCAAGTACATACTATATAAAGTTTTATTGATCAAAACCTGAATCATGAAGTCTTTGTGTAGAATGTTGCTCACACCGTGTAAAGCTGACGAAACAGCATATGCATACCTTATAACAAAAATCAAACATAGCATGTTTAATATAACATATTGTAAGTCTAGAACTTGACGACAAAGAGGAGTAAAAAGACGTATATACATTTCAAGGACCCATCCAAAGGCTTTATCTGTTTGTGGGTCATTCTTCATAGCTAAAGAAACGTTCATCCATGTTGGAGCAATTTTCATCAATGCATTCTAACAAAAAACATTAGATTATTTAGGCATATAACATATATATGCGTCACCGCAACGACTTGGACTAAAGGTGAGATTACTATACCTTGGAGACGATCACTGGAGAGTTGCCAATGGGGTCAACTCTTGATATCAGTCCATTCTCCTTGGGGAAGAATTTGCGTAGAACCGATTCGTATTTCTTCGGTTCAATATATGAAAAGGGAAATGCAGCCCCGAGATTGCCTCTTGCTAGGTTTGGTATTGGTTTAACTATGATATGATCAGGTTCCGCCATAAGAATGTAACTGAAATAGTGATCAAGAAAATAAGAAAAAATATGAGCATCAAAGTGGAATTCTCCTGGGGTTGAAAATCAATAATCTTAACTATGGTGTATTAAGAGAATAGGTAGTCAAAAAAATAGTATAAAAATATGGGATTAAAAATGTGAAATTGTACATACTCTTCCTCTATGTGTGCTTGTTGAAGCCATTGCACAAACGCCCAAGGCCTATTTAGAACTACATATCCCTGCACATTATACACAACTCATCATGATATTACCATATGAATTCTTGTGTAATTATTTTTTTAAGAAAAAGAATGTTAATTTTTGTGTAATTATTTTCTAAAAGAATGTTCAGCACCCTTGGAAAAGGTTTTACACATATTCCTCACTGTTTCTACGATTTTATTAAATCCTTTAGAATAATGAAGATGATTTTGCCTAGGGTTGTTTGTTTAAACATCTTCTTCTCTGTGATTGTTGTTTCCGGTACACCTGCTTTTGTATCATTTGCGATGCCCTTTTTAGGGATAATTAATATCAACTATTAAAAAATGAAGATGATTGATTATGTATTTATGTTTATTGAAATTTGCAAACAAGTTTTACAACTTGAACATTACTTACATGATTTACTTATTTTTGAACATTACTTATTTTAATAAATCATATTATACGATTATTGTCGTTAATGACAATGTGATGGCTATTTTCAGTTGTAAACCTCGAAATAAAAAAAATTAATAGCATGATCATTCTCAAATCTAGGTACTGTATGATAAGTTTTGAGCTATATGTAAATTTGTGCGTCTATTTTAGATTCATCATCAATAAAAGAAAAACAACAATAAAATAATGAACCTGATCAACACCAGAGGGAAGAGGGTTTGCAACAAAGGTAGGGATCTCATCCATGAGCCCATCGGGTCGACCAGAATGCAAGATTCGAGTATACCCGCCCATCTCCGAACCGGGTTCGTCCCTGAACCTGTTGTACCAATAGTACATGATCCGACACTGCCATGTGCTATACACAGAGTCAGTGGCTGTCACCGCCGTGTGAAAAAGTCTCTTAGTCTTCTTTGACGGAGTCTTGACGGAAGATATGACGTCATTTCTGGAAGAAAATGACCGGCGTCCAGGAAGATCTTGCTGGAGAGGAGGATCACCAGAGACTATGTAGTTGTACCTGATTATTAGAAATAAAGATAGAGTCATGAGCATTGGGAAGAAGAATTTCCCACGAAAACCCATTTTTGTTCTTTTTTCTTCTATGTTAAAAATGTATTCATGTGTTTATGTGTTTGATTTGAATGTATAAAAAGTCGTCGCTAATTGTGTTATTGTGAAATGAGTAGTAGTTGCCTGAAAGTGGTTGGTCCCACAATGTTCTGGACCTTCTGGTCTTCGCTTAGTTTTTTTCTTCTTCTTCTTTTGCAATGAATTATGATTTGTTGTTTTATGATTTTATTTTCTAGTTATGATTCCACTTGTTATTAATTCTCTTTGTTTTTTTCTCTTAGACCAGCTTTATTAATAGAAAAAGAATCTACTCTACCAAAACAAAATCATTTTAAAATACCTACTATACCAACTTGTTGTACAATATTGTCATAGTTTTTATTCTTGAAAAGAATGTGTAGTGATCACCTTAATGTGTTTTTGTTTGAGCATAAGTGCAACTGCAGACACGGCTCTTGGAGCTCATCAACACAGTCACAACTAATGTCTCCAACGTCAACTTCTCTCCAGTGTTTGTCCTAATGCACTACGTACAACCAATCCAAAGCATTGCTTCCTTTCCTCTGCAATCCCTTTAACCATGAACTGACCATATCCCCCTTGCTCGCCTTGTGAGCTCGATTTGAACGATGCTACTCAAGGTAAGTCCCTCTGTTTCACATTTTAGAATTCCTCTTTTGTTGACCCACTATGTTTATGCCACAACACTCGCAGGCATGGAGCACTTTCGTGTGCCAAGCAAACCCGAACGGGACCTGCTTAACAACAGGGAGGCTCACGCCGATACTGCACGGTCAGATGTCATCAGGTGTGAGCATCAGCACAGGGTTGATCAATGACGCACCGTTCAGAAATGTTCAACGCAAAGCAGACCTTTTAGAGACATAACCAACAACAATTTTCCAGGATTTCAAGCGTTATTGATATTGGGTCTATGTAGGGAGACGGCAACGGAGGCATGCTCTGCCAGAATATTCAGAAAGTAAAATGATCGTAAGAGTTAACTTATGATGTCTCTTGTTCTTCTGTCTCAGTAGATTTTATTAACTTTGTATGAATGTTACTTGTGAGACAAATGGAGGAGATTAGATCAATCAATGGGAGAGGTTCTTGTGTTTTGCTTATTACAGATATTTGTAAACACGTTCTTTGCATTGAAACCAAATGACCTTAAAACCGAAATGCAGAAACTGAATGGGAATTTTTTGCACACCAAGTTTTCTGATTTTCTTCAGTTCAACATTCCAACTTAGCTGCAGCAGATGCATAGCTGACACTGCTGTCTCGCATTGTCTGGCACTGGCTTGACTGCTCGTACCGCAGGAAATTGATCTTGATCTTGCTTGAGCAATGTTTTAGCATCTGAAAGTAAATCACAAAACATTAAACAGAAACAATTAAGTTTTAAGAATGTCAGCAAAGACCACTAGATTCATAAAACTGGTTGCAAAAAGCATCGACCATAGCAAACAAAACTGCTCACATGGAGAAAAACACTAATGGGGTGGCGGCCACAAATGGTGTTGTCAAACTCCAAAAGATACTTCTTGAAGGCATCTGGATCCCCAGTCTCTATTATATCCATACCCATCTTGTCTAGCGCCTCAATGGATTTGTGTATGGGACCATGGTTTTTGTCATAATGCACGTAATTAAACCTTGAGCCCCAGTGGCAAAAGTCAGAGGACACTGAGAAAAAGTTGGTGGGATCATCCACATATTTAGCTAGCAATTCACCGTACATGGCTTCGCTTTCCGCACTTACTGATCCAACCAAGATCGGTACAACTTTCACATCGTGCCTGATCCAAGTATTATTAGACATTATTTATTTAAGTTTCACACAGAATCTAAAGACACAGAGTGATGTGATTTACCCTTGAAATACTTTAGCCAAATAGGGCAAGTGCATTTCCATGCTATGCTCAGCTTCATCTACTCGGAGATCCATCATTCCAAATTTCCCCGTAGCTCTTATCTCCTTAATCACTGGTGTTGGAGAATATATATATATATATAAGAACAAAAGCAAAAAAAAGAAAGAGATAACATCTTTCTTTCCTCTCAACTATCATTAGAAGGAGAAGCTAAAACTTACTCTCCACATCAACGGGTAGATCTCCTATAGGGGTTTTGTAAACCGTTGCGGTGGAAAGAGCACATTTCGGAGTATAATAATGGTGAGATGGACCAAGAAGAAATATCCTGGAACTGAATACAAGACATAATGATTGATACTCTTGAACAGTCTTCCAAATAAGATGTAATGAAAACAAAGTAATGCTTACATGTTAGTGGGATCTATGTTTCCAAAGGCGTAAGCAGCTGCACGGCCAGAGTAGGAATAACCTGCGTGTCTGAATCCCTTGAAAAAAGTTAGGAGAAGTATAATCACTTGGAGAAGGAAATGAGAAAGAGATCAGAGAACTTCTTACGGGGCGATGACGCCTCGGACATGAGGAGATTTGGTCAAACCGGTTGCTCTTAGCCATTCTTCAAGATCCGATGACAACTTTGTCGCTGATTATAAGAAACACAACACAACTTACTTAAGAACAAGCGGACAACACAACTCAAAATTAATGCTTAAACCCAAACAATATCACTAATTAGAAATAGCAAATCTTAAACCCAGATACATCAGATAAGTGTTTGCCTGAGATGATTCAGTAACCATTAAACCAAAAAAAAAAAAAAAAATCAAAACTTTTAACTTTTTAGACAAATCAACGAAGGAAGAAAAACAATATAGAAGATGATTGATTCTCTGTCCTAACAATAAGATAGATTGAGCATGCAAGTAAGAAATTGTTAGGAAGAGAGACGTCTCAGAAACTCACGATTGTCAGTATACCAAGAGCCCGCATGCGATGCTTGCCTCACTTTCTCCATTATCTCAAAGTTAATTCAAGGATCGCGATCGCCGACACCAACCTCCCCCCCTAAACTCTTTTTGTAGGAAAGCTAGAGAAGATTCTTCTTTTTTTTTTTTTTTCTCTCTCTTTAGTTTTTCTTCCTCCGTCTGGTAAGAAACTCAAGATCTTACAACTTTGTGCCGTTTTTGTTGTTTCCCCGAACACTTCCTCGCGTTTTTAAAATGTGTATGTTCCATCTCAAGATGGTTAATCGTTTAAGCTGAGCCCAACCCATTCCGCCATCATTAGTTTTTTCTTTTTTTGACATCATCCATTCTTTTTTTTCTCGAAAGAATGTTAAATTAATTCCATCAAAAAACGTTTTTTTATGATGTTTTTTTTTGACATCATCCATTCTGAATATAGAAATTTGTACTACTAAAATGATTGGATAATTTAAAACTTGCGCTATTAAAAAATAAAATTTAAAAAGAATATAAATAACTCAGACTTTTAATAAAAATAAAATAACCAATGAGTTGTTGATCTAGTGGTAAAGGAATACCTAGTAGGTATTTCGTCACTCGAATTCAATTCTCGTTCGAACTATTTACCATACTTAAATTTTCGGCAAAGTCATGAAACCACTTTTATATTTATCCAAAAGAATAAAATAAAGACATAGTCTTGTTTGTTAGAATTGTTTCATATAAAGTGGTATTCCCGACATAATTTTAGGGCATCCGCAGTGGTGTTACCCATTGGAGTTCTTAAGATTTGATTTTTTAATTATTATTTCTTTTCTTTTTTAGATTTTTAAAAAATATAAAATAAAATATAAAATATCAACCAAATATAAAATATCAACCAATCACGTATCGCCACGTTTCGTGGAGATCCGCAAATAGTGTAAGGATTCATTAAGAATCAATCCTTATTTAGAGATTTTCGGGATTGAATCTTTAGCTTTTAGTGGAGTCTATTGATTATTTAATTATTTTTTCCCTAAGGACTCCTCGTTAAAGATTCCCATTGCGGATGCTCTAAGTTTCGAAAGGATAGTGCGACTTAAAAAAAATCATGGTCTTCTTTGTCAGAATTGTTTCATATAAAGTGGTATTTCCTGCCCGCATGACTACGGTCAAGTGGTAGTGAAACCTGAAAATGTGCTACAACACTCTTCTAAGGTTTGAGCCTTCCTTGAAACAAAGTTACATTTATGTAGGAAGTTTAAATTTGGGTGTCGGCTCAAGCAATTTCTTTGGTAGTCTGGTTACATGCGACCTAGTTACTTATGCCCCATAACATTAATCAAAATACGTTCCAAACTCGGATCAAACAGTATGACAACCAATCTACTTTGTTGTACCAAGTATGACCGGGTGAACCAGTGGACCATATCAAAATATGAATGTGGTATTCCCAACATAAGTGAATCATTTTTTTCAAAAAAATAATGAACAGTCCTAAGTTTCAAAATCGCAGATAAAACAACTACCAAATTATGCATATAAATCGCAAGAAGCCCCAAGAACTCTTGCTATTGAAACATTAACAATCATAATATTCTTATTTCATGGTCTAAACTCGTAAACCCCCAACTTATATGCATTTTAGACTTAAACCATTGATAATATATTTTGCTATTTTATCTCTATAATAGAAATTTTATAATAAAGTGAGATATATTTTAATTGTATTGTAATCTTTAAATATAAAATAAAATAGAGAAAATAGTAATTTCTATTACAGAAACAGAAATATAGATGGGTTGAAATATTTTTACCTTTAAATATTATTTACTAGATATTATTTACAAAATGATTTTTAAATTTTTTTTTGCTTATGTGTCATTTCTACATACACTTTTACTATAAAAAGAAGATATGTGTTATGAACTGTGTTTTAAATGGCGCATGGCGATCCAAGGCGATGAGCTGTGTGTCTTGTGCCTTGCGCCATGGCGCAAGAAAGCGCTCGCCTTGAAGACCCATTTGATGAGTACGTTACTTATGTATCCGTGCGTAATATACAAACTAGACTTTGACCCGCACACCCGTGCGGGTGTTCTTCAAATTACTACATCAGTATATATTATTGTTTAACATATTGTTTAGATTATATATGTGTTGCCTTATTGATATAGTATTGTATTTTGATACACAAATCAAAGTGATATATTACATAAGTTATTTCATATTTGATCCATATAGTCCACATGAATAATATATATTGTATTTGTTTACATATATAACCAATTAGAGTGAATATTAATATTTTTCTGAAACCAAACACTTTTTGAAAAAATGTCCAAATGATATTTTTACAAATGAATAAGTCTAATATTTTAATGAAAAATCACTAACTTTCGTATTTTTGTATTATATTTCATGGTAATATTTTTTTAAACTAAAGTCATGTTATATATTAATATTATGTAATATTTTATAGTCTAAGCATTAGAATAATAAAAAATATTTTAAAAATATAAATAAGCCTAACAGTTTAATTTGAAATAATAAACTATCATTTTTTGTATTTTTATATTTCAAATATAGTCAGGTAACTCCACAGTAATATTTTTAAAACTAAGGTCATGTTATATATTAATCATTGGATACT
Organism: Brassica carinata; assembly: GCA_016771965.1. Lineage (NCBI taxonomy): Eukaryota > Viridiplantae > Streptophyta > Magnoliopsida > Brassicales > Brassicaceae > Brassica > Brassica carinata. The sequence goes on from CM028692.1 coordinate 43,124,973, forward strand.
TTATAGTCTAGGCATTATAATATTTTTTTTGAAAAATCAATTTGGTTCCATATATCCCCTATATATTAAAAGAGAAGTCACTTTAGTGATTTCTGCTTATGTGGCACTCATAGAGGACATTCTCAGATTAATTCTCTTAATTCTATTAGTTGATTTTTGCTAATTTCTTTTTGATTTATTTTTAAATCGCCAGGGAAGTGTTAACCTAGAACCACTTAATTTAGACTTCCAAACACTCTCAATGATAGAGTTAACCTAGAACCACTAATTTTAGGCTTCCAAACACTATCAACTACTTATATAAATTATTCACATACATTACTACATATATATATATATGAATAAATTATATTTGTATATAAAATATAATTATGTTTTTCAACATGCGATAATATATTTTCATAAACCTAAATTGTATGTGATTTCTTATCCTTGTAAGAAAAACACACACATACATTTTATACTAAAATATGTTAAAAACATATGCTGAGACAGGAAATTATATTATTTCTATTTCAAAATGATTTTAGATCTTATATTTTTTTAATAAAATTCATTTACTTACATTTTCAATAAACTTTTATTAAATAATAATAGTACATTATAGATTTGAATTATAATAATAATAAACTATAATCTTAGAGATATTATTTGTATTTACTAAAATTTATTCGTTAAAGTTATAGAAAATAGAGAAATATAAAAATAATACATTTATAATCAAATTTATTTTTTTTTCAAAATAAAAGTTTCTAAATTTTGTTAAAGTATTTATTTAAATATATTTTCGTACCTATAAAGTAAGATTATTATTGTTATTTATCTCTTTTGCAAAAATATATTTTGGTCATTTTAATTTTTATATGATATTTTGTGATAAAAATTTAGTGTTATACTTAGGTATTCCTCTGAGGGTTAAATTTATGATTCAGTTGGATCTATAAAACTATTTAAAATTGATTATGTGGTTTTAAAAAATCTAAAATTATTGGATTAGCTATTTGTAGAAATAATTGATTTTTATTTATATTTTATCTTAAATATTTTAGATTTTTTATCATCGACATACTACAAAGGAAATCAACATTAAATACATACCTTTTGTGTTTTCTCGATTGAAAGGTAAATGTATTTTAATCATCGACAATACTAAAAAAGAAATTAACACTAAATACAAACTAAAAACGAAATCAGTACTCTTAATTGATTGGTCGATCACTAATTATTTACCAACCTTACTAATAATTAATACATGTATTAATAATTTTCCTTATTAGATATTACTTGCGCAAGAATATTAATTAATACATGTATTAATAAATTTCCTAATTACAAATACGGAAAACAATTCACTCTTGATATCATATTGATTACATTGTTTAGTGTGATTTATCGATTTGTATCTAATTAGGTTGTTTGTTATTATTAACTTACCTTACTAGTATTGAATATACAGTTTCTAATATATAGTTTCTATATACAGTTTCTCATATGATTAATCGTATAGAATATATAATATTCTCAATAATTTATTAGAGATTATTATATTTCTTAGCTTATCATGCAAGCTAAATCATTGAGAAATTTCCACCAATTTACTATATATAAGACATTCACAGTAAGAGAAACGAAGCCACTGAACCTTTTATGTTGATATTGTTTTTGTTATTTTACATCATTAAGCTTTTATATATACATATTTCATCAGAGCTGACTTTTCTTTTGGTTTATATGCAGATGCCCTATTATAACGATTTCACCACGATGCAGGTAAGTTTTGATTATAAACCACAACCTTGATACTATTTTTACAAGCTATGATTTTGAGAGTTATTACTTGGATCCTAACTTGTTTTTGTTTCCTCTGTAGATAAGAAACTTGTTGAGCACGAGCCATGTATCATTATCAACAACGATCTCAACACCATATGCTAGCTAGCTCACATGGTTCAAGCTTCAAACCAAATCAACAACGATCTCAACACCATCGAACAAGGTAATTTTTTTTAATCACACAACAAGGTAATTTTGTTAGTGTTACTGCTAAGTAATGTAATATAGTGATTTAAATTTAAATTAAACCCAAAAATTGAAAAAGCTACACACTAATATATATTTCTAATACTAATGTTAGAATTAAATCGGTTATATACAAATTTCTATATTAAATATAAGTGATAAAACATAATTATTATATATTTCTATAGATTTACAATATATCAAAATCAAAACTATTTATTATTCTTTAATTTTATACCCATATTATGGTATTAGGAAAGATATACCTTGTTGGTAAAAGCTTTTAATTAGTTAATTCGTTTATTAATAACTTGTCTTATTTTATTATCAATTACTTGCGCAAGTTGATATGATGATTACCTTATTTTGCCATCAATTACTTGTCTTAAATGGTATGTTAATTATTGCAAATTTATGACAGTCAATTTTTAATATCTTTCTTTAATTTCTTCATGCTTATTAATAGGAAACAAATATTACAAGAACCATACGATTTTATATATCACAAGAAATGTCTTTACAAGAATTTTTATAACAAATATTTCAGGAACCATAAGACTTAATGATAAAATATGATTATTAATTCGTAATTATTCTTTAAATTTGAAATATTCTAATTTCTTTTATTATATATAATTCTAAACGAAATAATCTTTTTAGGAAGTATTTTTAAATATATATTTAGTTGACAAATTTAAAAGTTAAATTTTCGTGAAAATATATGTCTATTAATTAAATCTCTTGTTCTTTTATGATGTCATTTATTGGTAACTATATACATGTGATATTGCATTAAATGTGTATGTTTTTTATTTTCCTAATTAGTTAATTCGGAAATATGATGATTACCTTATTTTGCTATCAATTACTTGCACAAATTTATATGATAATGGTGATTTGAGTTAGAAAAACCCAAAAATATTATCCATTTAGAAACCACAAATATAATGGTGATTTGAGATTAAGAAAAGCCAAAACAATTATCTTTATTATATTTTTATATATATATATACATATAAATATATGGATCTTAAAAAAATGTAATTTACTATATATATACATTTGTTTGTTTTTTTATTAACAGATAAATAACACAGATGAAAGACCGGTTGTAGTTGACTACAAACCATTTTTCAGTCTGTTTCAATAGCGATATGCAAATTTAATATTATTTTCGTCTCAATAAAAAAATCTATTAAACTATTTTATATTGTACAATTGCTAAAAAAAATTTGACAATTTTTGCAGGTTTCCATAGGATTTTTTAATTCATAATTGTTCTTCTTATTTTATATTACTTATGAATTATATTTAAATTTTTATCACATTTTCTTTGCAGGTTTCTATGGGATTGTGATATCTATGAGATTTTTATCACATTATTTAATATGTCACTGTTTCCTGTATATTTTTCTTACATTTGTTTTTTTAATAGTTAACTTTTATTAAAAACATACTAATGATGTTAATTTTTTTTACTTTAGTTAACTTTCATTTGTTTTATTCTTATATACTTTTTGTGACTTTTTTAGTTTTTGTTTCAGTTTAATATTGAATTTAGTTCACATACTTTATGTGTATATGTTTTAAAACATAATTTTTCTTTTAAAAAATTATGCAACAAAGAGCCTAATTAAACCGATCTAAAAACAAACCGAACCGAATATAAATTAAATTGGACATAAACCACACCGAATGAGACTAAATAAGGTTTACTTCAGTTGAAAAAAAATATATTAAAACCGAACTAAACAAACCAAACCGAAAAAGTAACGAATTTTTCACCCCTACTGCATCCTAGAGATTTGCGCAAATCTTGTTTCAGCTTTGAAACTCTCACTTGTTCTACTAACTCCCACATTTGAACTCAATCGATACTCCTGTCTCAGCATTATACTATATTTTTATACCCGCACAGGGTGCGGATGGGTCACCTAGTATAACATATATAACATACTAAAGCTGATTAGTAAGGAGATATTATTGTTATTAATGTGATAGCTTTAATTTAGAGGCTTGTTATGTTAAGTTAGTAAGATGTTCAATGATTTTAGGAATATTTAGTGGATCTAAATGTTTCGAATAAACCAAATCAATAGGAAATCTGTGATTTTTATTTTTATTCTATGTCCAACTAAATTGATAAAAAATCTGTAACCGTTAACTTTTCTGTGTTAAAAAGATTAAAAATTTTGAAATCACATTCACACTTGCAATATACTAAAATGATCTTTTCAAAAATTGTATATATTTCATGTTACACATATAATTCAGATTATCTGGTCTAGTGATCTCGTGAATTACATTATTTAGTTATTTGGTAGTGAATTTTAATGTTGACTAGAGTTTGACCCGCCCTTTCAAAGGGCGGGCAAGATTTTATTTTTGTCATCATCTTATGTATTGATCTTCCTCGTTTGTTAAATGTTTGAAATTAGTTTAGTCAATAAATTTATTAACCCGTCTTTTTGTTCACCAATATGTTTAAATATAATGTTTGGTTTTCGGTTTTTGTTTTAGGTTGTCTTTCTTTTTGGATTTCGGTTTCAGTTTGATTATAGCTTTGTCTTTTTTGGTTCAAGAGATATATAAACCGTTCAGTTATTTATGAAATAACTTAATATAATTATACTTGTGTTTACCCGACCCGGATCTATGGGATTAGTTTTTTTTCCAAAAATTTATTTACTGAAAATTAGAAATTTCATACATGTATTTTTATTAAAAAATGTTTTTATAGATACCTAAATCAAAATTAATAAATATAATTTGGTTAAAGTAAGATAATTAATTTATAAAACCCGTCATTATTTACTTATATTTAAAACTGTAAATTTTAGTAAAAAAAAAAAAATTATATTGGTCAAAATTTATTTTATTATTATACAAATAAAACATCTTCATTCAACCTGTATCATACTATATCGAATTATTTTTAATACTCAAATTTAAATATGTAATTATTTATTATTTTATATATATTAGTTTAATATTTTATTTTAATACGTTGAAGTATGTGGTAATTCATGAATGTATGTTATTCTTTAATTTTATGATTTATAAAATATTTAATAAATGAATTAAGTTACTTTATATTTATTAGTTGATGTATTAATTTAATTATGAATAGAAATATTATGGGAATATTATTTCTTATTCTATTATGAAAGAATTAATATTCGTTAATAATTTATTTAATATTAATTACGAATTTTATTATTTAAAAATAAATATTAAAAATAATTTATGTTTACATCTTAAATAAAAATATATTAAAAGATATTTTTATAATAAAATATTAGAAAAGGATACTTGACAATATCTTTTTAGATATCTTATTTTGAAAATATTATTAAGTTAGTTGTAAGAGAAAAAATAGGAGGTTAAATTAATTCTATTTTACAAATCTTGAAATATTAATAGATATTTATTAGATTAGAAAAACATTATATGATAATAACTAATGAAATTATTTTAGTTGGACTGTTATGACTTTTTTGATAGGCCAAAACATAGTCGATAAAAAGTTCTCCTGTTTTAATAGTATTGATTGTTGTAAAATAGATAGTAAAAGTTTTAGCACTAATATATATAAACCAATTTATGGAGAGTTTGGGAATGTGACGCACGAAAGATGAAACACATTTTCATTGGTTTGAGAGATACAAATGCTTCGATCAGAAAAAAAAAAAGGATATGAATGCAATTATGGCTATGTAAATCTTAGTGGGCTTGTTACTTACTCTATGGCGTGAAAGCCTAATAATAATTAGTGAAATGTAGATTAAATTTCAGTGGCATTCTATAGTAATTATTTAGGAAAAGTTAGGACTAAATACCAAATGTACTTCAAAGTTTTAGATTTCATTCGCGTGATTTTGTCTTTATTAAATAGTTTTTATCAGAAGAAAGCCCCATGAGATTAGAGAAGAGAGTACGTACTAACCTTAGGCAAAACACAGTCCGTGATCTATTAGAGAAGAGAGTACATACTAAGGCAAAATACAGTCCGTGAGATCCATGTTTTGTTAAATTTTCAACTTTGCTTTATAAAAAACCAATCTAGGGTTTTGATAAGTCTTTAGATGTTTGGTTTTAAGTTTGGTTTAAGGTTGGTCCATTTATTAAATTAGGGTTTCTACGTGGTTTAGTGTCGGTTAACGTCGTAGTATCTATGGCGCGTCTTGGCATCGCCTTTTAAGACACCGCCTTATGTCCAATGGGCACCATGGCCTTAGGGAACATACCCTCGTCTTGGAGGTCCATGGCGGTAGGACTGTCGCCTTAGTGCGCCTTGCGCGCCTTGGCGCAAAAGGCGCTTGCCTTTTTAAACACAGGTTATGAACAAATGTGAATTAACCTTGAAGAAAGCAAAAGAAAGCAAAAATGTATTGTAGCAAATACCCGTTTAAGGTTTCTTATTATTATGTGATCTTACAACCCTTAGACCCGAATTTATAGAAGCCTCAAAACCCGATTTCCTTTTCCAGATAGGAATACATCTTATATAGAAAAAGTAAATTTTCATAAATCGAACAAGGTGACTAAATGTGACATAGACATTTATACTTTTGTAATTTTGTATTTATGATAGATTTTTAAAATATATTCATAACCCATATATCACAATTATATTAATATAATCAAATATAAAAAACTAAAATAATGTAATTAAAAAATATATATAAATAATTTATAAGGTTTTTAAAATACAATTTATTTATACATTTTCATAATTTTATGCAATTTTAATTTTAATTAAATATTTCAAATTTGAATACCATTATTTCTTTTAATATAAATACATTTTCTTAAATACTATTTCAATTTAATTTTTTATAATTATACATTTTTGTAACAAATTTTCTTATTAATTTTATAGAATTTTATTTAACATATTTTAACCAAAATAAGATGTGGTGTGAAACTAATTGTGACATGAAAAATTATATTCATGTAATTTTGTATTTATGGTACATTTTTTAAATATCATAATAACTCATATATCATAATTTAATTAATATAATAAAATATAACACTTAAAATAGTGTAATAATGTAAATATTAAAATTAAAATTTTTTGAAAATACAATCTAATTATACTTTTTTATAATTTTGCAATTTTATATTTCTCAATTATATATTTTGAATCTTAATATCATTATATCTTTTAATATAGATAAATTTCTTAAATACTATTTCAATTTAATTTTTATAATTATATATTTTGAATCTTAATATCATTATATCTTTTAATATAGATAAATTTCTTAAATACTATTTCAATTTAATTTTTATAATTATACATTTTTGTAACAAATTTTCTTATTAATTTTATAGAATTTTATTTAACATATTTTAACCAAAATAAGATGTGGTGTGAAACTAATTGTGACATGAAAAATTATATTCATGTAATTTTGTATTTATGGTACATTTTTAAATATCATAATAACTCATATATCATAATTTAATTAATATAATAAAATATTAGAAAAGGATACTTGACAATATCTTTTTAGATATCTTATTTTGAAAATATTATTAAGTTAGTTGTAAGAGAAAAATAGGAGGTTAAATTAATTCTATTTTACAAATCTTGAAATATTAATAGATATTTATTAGATTAGAAAAACATTATATGATAATAACTAATGAAATTATTTTAGTTGGACTGTTATGACTTTTTGATAGGCCAAAACATAGTCGATAAAAAGTTCTCCTGTTTTAATAGTATTGATTGTTGTAAAATAGATAGTAAAAGTTTTAGCACTAATATATATAAACCAATTTATGGAGAGTTTGGGAATGTGACGCACGAAAGATGAAACACATTTTCATTGGTTTGAGAGATACAAATGCTTCGATCAGAAAAAAAAAGGATATGAATGCAATTATGGCTATGTAAATCTTAGTGGGCTTGTTACTTACTCTATGGCGTGAAAGCCTAATAATAATTAGTGAAATGTAGATTAAATTTCAGTGGCATTCTATAGTAATTATTTAGGAAAAGTTAGGACTAAATACCAAATGTACTTCAAAGTTTTAGATTTCATTCGCGTGATTTTGTCTTTATTAAATAGTTTTTATCAGAAGAAAGCCCCATGAGATTAGAGAAGAGAGTACATACTAAGGCAAAATACAGTCCGTGAGATCCATGTTTTGTTAAATTTTCAACTTTGCTTTATAAAAACCAATCTAGGGTTTTGATAAGTCTTTAGATGTTTGGTTTTAAGTTTGGTTTAAGGTTGGTCCATTTATTAAATTAGGGTTTCTCATTGGTTTAGTGTCGGTTAACGTCGTAGTATCTATGGCGCGCCTTGGCATAAAAGGCTGCCTTTTAAACACAGGTTATGAACAAATGTGAATTAACCTTGAAGAAAGCAAAAATGTATTGTAGCAAATACCGTTTAAGGTTTCTTATTATTATGTGATCTTACAACCCTTAGACCGAATTTATAGAAGCCTCAAAACCATTTCCTTTTCGGATAGGAATACATCTTATATAGAAAAAGTAAATTTTCATAAATCGAACAAGGTGACTAAATGTGACATAGACATTTATACTTTTGTAATTTTGTATTTATGATAGATTTTTAAAATATATTCATAACCCATATATCACAATTATATTAATATAATCAAATATAAAAAACTAAAATAATGTAATTAAAAATATATATAAATAATTTATAAGGTTTTTAAAATACAATTTATTTATACATTTTCATAATTTTATGCAATTTTAATTTTAATTAAATATTTCAAATTTGAATACCATTATTTCTTTTAATATAAATACATTTTCTTAAATACTATTTCAATTTAATTTTTTATAATTATACATTTTTGTAACAAATTTTCTTATTAATTTTATAGAATTTTATTTAACATATTTTAACCAAAATAAGATGTGGTGTGAAACTAATTGTGACATGAAAAATTATATTCATGTAATTTTGTATTTATGGTACATTTTTTAAATATCATAATAACTCATATATCATAATTTAATTAATATAATAAAATATAACACTTAAAATAGTGTAATAATGTAAATATTAAAATTAAAATTTTTTGAAAATACAATCTAATTATACTTTTTTTATAATTTTTGCAATTTTATATTTCTCAATTATATATTTTGAATCTTAATATCATTATATCTTTTTAATATAGATAAATTTCTTAAATACTATTTCCATTTAATTTTTATAATTATATATTTTCTAACTAAATCTATTCTTAATTTTATACAACTTGATTCAATTTATTTTAACCAAGATAACTAGATTAAAAAAAATCCCAAATTATAGTATTAAATATATATATATATATATATATATATGTATTTATACACAGTAAATGTAAATATAACATAGGGGGATTATTTTGTTACCACAAACTTATACTACTTTTCAAATTTATCTTCAAAAGATGTCCATTTTCATAAATACCTTAAGTTAATGATGAAAATACTAAATTAACTTCCTCAAATCATTTAGAAATGTTTAACAATCATTTATAGACGTTTATAAATTCAACCGTGTCTCTTAAATACTAAACCATAAACAATAACCAAATTTAACTGTAAAAGTATTTTTGATTAAAGATATTTTTGAAAAATAATAGCAAACTTATTTTTCAAGTTATTTCTTATATAACATAAACAAAATTGAATATTAAACTTAATTTTACAGAAAAATAGATCAAAATTAAATTGAAATATTATTAAATAAATAATAAAATTACATTTTTTTATTTTTTATTTATAAAAAGAAGTAGTTTTGTTTAAAATAAATATTTTAAAAGAATATTTATGTGTAGCGCAGAAAACTACCTGCATAGAAACTAAGATTTTGAATGGTAACATCGGATTGAGTGGGACGCGACATGCAGATTAGATAGTGCGGTACTGATGTCACTCAAATTACCCTAAGGAGTTAATTACTCTCTCAAATAAGAGGTTCAGTTGTAGTAATTAGGAATCGAATTCACAGGGAGCTAGGGAACACAAAAGATCTAATCCTTAGTGACTAAGTTAGGTTGATTATGATTAACACTAAATTGCAGGTTTGAGCAAGGCAGTTGCTCGGTGGGTTTGATTGAGGAGTTTTAACAATTAAGGAAAGTAGCTAGACTTAGGGTTTCTATTCAGGTGATCAGGATTATAATCCTATAGATGCCTAAAGAGTTGCATGCATGATATTAAAAAGCTCAACAGCTTATGCACAAATCGATCAGCGTTTGCTTTCTAGTTTCGTCTGATGACTAGATCTAATGATCTCACCTATCGGGATGATCAATTAGAAAGTGCCGATCGATGACTCTATAGGAGTATCGATCGATACACCTTTCTTTCCGTTGATCGATTTTCTATAGAAATATCGATCGACGCGCTTCTAGCAAGCTTTATGCGCGGGTTGAAATCGATGCTCACTAAGACTCTAGATCAGCTTTCGTCTTTCTCTAGTGATCTTAGCTTGAATAGGATGTATTCAGGATGAAGTCAGGTTAACAAGCAATCCTAGGTCAAGATTTTAGTTAGCTATTGTAGAACACAAGCATTAAGAACATCCTAACAATGAATATCACAACTTAGCAATCTATAGTTGGGGTTAATCCCTCACAACCTATTTGAACCCTAAATCTAACAATAGAACTACTCAGACATGGCCAAGCAATTCATAGCAACAAGATAAAAGAAAGTCACAGATAGTAGATAGAGAAACAAATAAGGGAGTTCCAATCACATATCTCTTTGGATCTTCTCTCCAACTCTAAGAATCTCTAAAAACCTTAAACAATAAACTAAAATAAAATAGAAAACATGCTTTGCCTTAAACACATAGGTAAGCTATAAATATTGAGTTCATTAGGTTAAAAAAACTCGTCAGGGGCAATCTTGTAATTTGGTGAAGACTTGGGTTTTAAGTCGGCTGGAACCATTCTGTCTCTGCGCGACTCGGTATCGATCGATGTCACAGAATGTTCATCGATCGATTATAATCTTGATACGTTGACCTTTGGATACTGATGTCGATCGATGGCACAGAGTGTGCATCAATCGATTGTTGTCTCTGAATATCGATCTCTGGTCTAGTTTGGTGGTCAGCTCGGATGAAATCTCTGTTAAGCTCCAAAATGCTCCAAAATCATCACTTTACTCCAAAATGCTCCAGAACCTGAAACATACCTAATAGACTCCAAAACATAATATATATATATCTCTTAAAAACACCTATATACCATGGATAAAAACGGATCAAATCCATGGTATATCAGGTACGGTTAAACTGTGGTTTGTATACGAGAAATGCATCTGCGGAACAACTGCAGTCTGTCTAAAATAAGCGGTTCAAAACAAAGTATGAATGGTAACAAATATGAATAGTGTAAATGTGGAAAACATATAATATATTTATATTTTACAAACTAAAATTCAATGATAATAATATAATTTTAAAATATATAATCTTTATTTTAAAAAATATTTTATATATCTGAAATATGAAATTTAATATGCTATCAGTGAGATTTATAGTCAATTATTTTATTTCAAAAATTATAATTGTGCTAGTTGTCTTTAAAAAAATATATATTAAGTTACATGAAAATATTTTATTTAATTTTTAAAAAATTATAAATTAGTATATCACTGATACTAATATAATTTAAACAACTGTTTTATTTAATTAATAAAAATATTTTATATATCTGAAAAAATATATAAATCATATTCACATATTTCCTCATCTAATATATTTCCTCAAGTTTGTTCTTCTCAGGTTTGGATTGGTTCGAATCTATAATTAAAATATCTATAAAATATATGTGAATATGATTTATATTTTATAGATATTTTAATTATAGAATACTGCGGTATGGTGCGGACCTGAGGCGTTTCACTTTTTCTGTCACATTCACACTTATAAACACACCTATTGTGTTTAATAAATAAAAGAATATTTATATTTATTAAACATAAATATTATTTACAATCTGAAAAAGATACGAAATACCCAAACCCCATCAAATTTAGTCAAAATCTATCATATATGTCTAAAAATTTACAAAATAACTTAAAAATAAACTATAAATAACTAAAATAAAACATTTGTAAACTCTAAATTTTGCATTTAGAGCTTCAAATCACTTGAAATGTTATAATAATAATAAAAAATATTGTTAACAAAAAGATATTTCAACTAAATCATAAAATAAAATATTTAAAAAGAATACAAAAAATCATAGTTTTGGATATTTATGTTTTCAAGTTGGGTTTGAATTGGTTCTTATTCGGTCAGGTCTATTCAGGTGAGTTTTTTTCGAGTTAAGGTATATTCGAATCGGTTCTTTTTGGTTTTGGTTCTTTAGGGTAAAAAATTTTTGGATCCAAATGGTACTTGTCAATTTTCAGTTTAGTTTTGGATCGGATATTTTTGGATTAATTTTGGTTCGGGTTTTTGGGTCCGGGTAAAATCCCCAAGCCTAATATAAGATATAAAAAGAAGGTATTATTATTATTGAGATTTATATTATCAACATTCAAAAAAATTGTAATAGCTGACCCAAAAAAAAAAATCTTTAAAAAGAATTTTACTCACACATCATTGTACCGCAGCTAGCTACTTGAAAACACATCATATGAGGTTATGAATGTTTTAGGTGGTTTGTGCTATACGCACTTAGATTTCAATTTTGGTTACCATTCATCTCACCTGCTACTTGAAAACACATCATATAAGGTTATGAATGTTTTAGGTCTTTGTGCTATACACACTTAGATTTCAATTTTTGTTATCATTCATCTCATTTTATTACACCAAACGCATATGGTGGTTTCACATTTAAAAATAAAGAAAAAAATGAAATAAAATATATGTGTCGTAACCGCATCTGAAACGCATAAGCATCAAATTAGGTGAGTTAGTGAGTTAGTGAGTTTACTTTTTTAACTTTTTCTCATTTCATTTTATTTAGTTTATTAAATATAAACAATTAGGTTTAAAATATATTTTCTTTAATTTTCATTTATAAAAAAGAAAAAGTGATATTTTAGAAATATAAATCTAATATATAATATAAATATTTATCATTTTACTATTAGTTCCGCACCGCATGTCTTTTTTTGTTACCATTCACATTTTATAATGATACGCTTTTTTGTCTAACCGCTAATATTCCAAACTTTATATAACCGCTCTTAACTCGTACCACATTATATTATCCACACCGTTTATTCCGCTGTTACCATTCCGCTATTATTATCACTAGGGGTTACCCGCGCTTCGCGCGGGTTTGTTACTTAGTTGTCGTGTATGTATTTGATATGGGTGCTGGCAGGACGTTGTGTGAAGTGTGTAGGTCGTATGGGTAATGCACAATTGGGAGTTTTATCTGTTGTACCTTGTAAGTGGTCTTGTTTCTGTGCTTTGAGGTGGCTTGGTTTGGTGTAGGAATAAGTAGAAGTTGCATGGAATTTAATTGGGCGTTGTGAGCAATATTTAATTCTTGTTTTTTCAATAAGTTTTTCTTGTAATAATATTTGGTTGTTTTTTTTTTTTTTTGTATTTTTCAAAACGTTGGTCTAAGTTTGATTATTAGATTTAGTTGTATATTGATATTTGGATTTGAAACGTTGTAAACCTTCTAATCTGATATTTAAGTGAAAAGATTTTTTGTTAAAATTAGTTAGAGACCTATATCTGGTGCTATAGATACATTAGTAAGTGGCCTATATCCGGTGTTATAGATATTTTAATCGTTCTTTTGTTACTATCCTTTACTTTACTTTGTGTCAGTGATCGAACAATTTTGTAAACGGTCTTTTCTTGAATATTTGATTATTCGTTCTCTGAGTCGGTTTAACTTTGTTGTGTATATTTAAAGACTTTGTAATTAGTAAAGTCGTTAAATAATAGTCTTCATATATTTACAACCATTTGCGGTTATTGGAGGCAAAGGAACTTAAAAATAAATAGAAACGCAAATGTGCACTCACGTATGGATAAATATGAACTATCTTATTCGATTTAGGAAAAGCTTTGTGCGGTAACAATGCAGAAAGGTGGAGTTTAAAGGGAGACAGTATTAGTAGTAGAGAACAGCAAACATAATTGTGCTAAGTTTGACGGGAAACCTACATGCTTTTTTGGTTGCATTTAATCTGTGTAGCCATAAAAGTAGATCCAGAGGATGGCTGTGAATTCCTTAGCTTGCTTGTAGTAGAAGCAAAGCCATATCATTTTCATCACAGCTCTTAGGTGGTTGGAGGTTCCTCAAGTTTCGTCGGTATATATGCTTGTGATGTTGACGTTGAACAGGTGTAGGGCTTTGTTGTTGTTACTCCAGCACTAATTGACCATTTGAGAGTAACATGAACTGAAGCTTGATGTTCGTTAGAGATGGTTCTTGCTCTTTTAACACCAGTTTTAGCTGATATAGCTTGTACAAATAAAAGGGGATAGTCTTCCCGAATCACAAATACAAATATGAATTAAATGTATTCGTAAACACATATCATAAATCTAAAATCAGTAGCCAATCTATCTATGTTTACATACGACTGAAACGTTTGATTGAACCAATTTTTTTTTCTCAATAATCTAAACCCGTATCGAGAGACTTCGGATCTGTGATTTCCTTCTTCATAAGCACCTGCAGTGTGGGTTTCAAGCGTTAATTTGTTGATCTGTGATTTGCTTGGATGAGAGAAGACTTCAGAAAAAGAGGAGATTTGTAATAAAAATAAGACATTGGAAACATAAACGTCATAAACAAAAGACATTAAACAAATACCTGAACATCCAAGAGCAGTATATCGATGCCCATTAGTTCACCAGCTTTCTTCAGGCTTCCCAAAAACAGAGTAGGCGGGTGACAACGTTCGAGTACAACGCCCTCGGCTTCCACTCGGAAGAGAGATCTGGAAGTGGCAATAATTCTTGCAAGAGTGTTTCTGAATTTTGAGTAGAGAGACATGAATCTTTGGAAACCATCAAGCCGAAGATGCATATTTATAGGTTCCAAATCGTGAAGAAGCTGAAGAGGACATATGTGGTGAGTAATGAGACATAGTGGGGTTCGTCTTAACTGAGATTCAATGCAAGGGTTAATGGTCTTGTATTCAAGTGCAGCGCAGCCGTTACTCAGATCTACGGGACGACGAAGAAAGGTATTAGTGTTCTCGATGTTGACGGTGAAACAGTGAATATGGGCTCATATTAACGCATGAATAATAACTCGGTAAAGTCCAAACTAATGAGAAGAATAGAAATGTCTTGAGTGTTAATTTAAATCATAGGCCCACATAACCTTTATAATTGCAGATTGTGTAAAACGTAAGCGATGCAGAGGTTGTAAAAGAATAGACTGACGTGTCAAGCCGAGAATCCTTGGGAAAATGACTTGGCAGCACAGTAGAAGAGACAGAGCTCCTTTATTAGTATAGAAGACTAGTGCAGGGTACGCGCGGGCTTGGATGTATCGGTTATTATAAAAGATATAAATTTTTGTAAATTTTGTTTTATGCTAAGCTGAGTTCGAGTATAATTATGTTTTCCACACAAAATTTCAATTATATAACTAAAATGACTGAAATCTTAATATTGTTGTTGTTTTAGTCCAGATTTTTTAGATTTTATAGTGTTTTAAATTTTTAAAATACATAAATCAATAAAATTCAATTAAAAGAGAATGAGATCGAGTTTTTAATACCATTAATGTACATATTTTGTGAGGTTTTATAAAATCGTGGAGAATGAGAGGTTTTTATTTAGTGGTTCCTATAAAAAGGTATGATTCACTCACCTCTCTGCATTTCAAGACAGTGTTTACGCTATCCTGTCTTGTAATGGGAACTTCGATTTCGGCGATTTTGTTGAGGAGTTTCTTTGATATTTTAATTGTCTTCTGCCTTATTCTTGATTGTTTCTTTTCGTTTTGATTTTAAATTTTTTTTATTGTTTAAATATTTATAAAATTAGTTGTTTAAATTATTTTGTATTGTTTGTCAATAGATATAGTCATTTTTGTTAATTTTTGTTAAAGTTTAATTTTTAATTATTAGATGTTTTCAAGTTGTCATATGAGATGTTTTCAAGTTTATATATAGTCTTCTTCCGTTCCACAAAGATATTTGTTTTGTAAATTTTATTTCTTTCGAATATAATATTTTGTGTTTACAATATAGTTTTATTGTTTTTTTACCGATTTTGTTCTGTTTTTGATCAAACTCATATTGTCTATATTAATTAAGATAAATATTACATATAATATTTTTTCTCATATAAATTTCTTCAGTATTTTCGGAATTGTAGTTTTGTTTTACAATCTCAGTGGAACAGTGCGACATTACTTTCTTTTTTTGAACTTCAAATTAGTATTTTTTTGCATTTTAGTATTTTTTAGAAAGTTAATTTAGACTACTAATTTTGTTTTGAAACAGAAAATATACCAATGAAACCATATATGTTTTTGTTAAAATATTCCTGCAAATGTGTTTTATACAGCATGTGGAATGCATGAAATATTTATGTGCATTGTTGCTGCATCTACAGATAGAGCCCGTAACTTATCTCAAAGGATAGTTATGAATTTCTAGACTTGCTTGAAGTAGACGTAAAGTTTGATGTTGTTTTCGATATCATTGACATGGCAGTTAGTTGATGGTTTGAGCTTCCGCATGTTTCTTTGTACAGCTACCAGACTTGTGAAGACACTGTTCAACCGTCGCAGTGCTTTCTGGTTGTTACTCCAACAGCGATCGAGCTTCTCCCTTGTTAATGTTCCAGTTCAGAATATCTAGATACTTCTTGAGATTGTGGTTGTTATGTTTTATCTATGGATCTATATTTTGTTTGCGAGTTAAAAATCAAGAGGGAAGGTTGGTAATGGTCTAATGGAGATGATGTATATTAATGCTGGAGACCATTTAGTTGCCTATATCCATCGTATATTTATTGCCCTTTAGTGTGGTTTGCTGTAGGATCAAGAAATAGTGTTGAGCCTTTTGATTATCAATTGGTTGTGGGTTCTATGGTTTCATTTTTGAAGTTTAATTTGTTGGTAATTAATTTTGGGCTATGTCGAATTTAGAAGCCTTTATGGGGCTATTTTTTAATCTGAGAAGTTTAGAAATTTAATTCTAAGTCAAGGCTGTAAAGTGTAAATGTGTTGTACACGGTGGTTTAGTTTTAGGTGTCGCCGTCGTCGGTTATTTTTTTTCAAAAGTACAAATGTTTGAATTTAGAATGAACAAACTTTGACATAAATTTATTACTCTGTTAAAGTAATTTGTTGGGCTGCATTTGTCTATCGCTTTTATTGTTTGTGTGTTTGTAGTTTAACTTGTTCATGAAGTAGTAGTATGTGTGGTAAAAGAATTTTTACTTTTTAAATAGGCATCTCTTACAAAGAATAGACTATATATTGAAAGCGAAGAGGGGAGCGTAACAAAGCAGATCAAAAAATTTTAAAAACATTGAAACGGGACAGCGTGAAAAAATGAAATGTATAGATATGAATCATATGACTGAACCTAAACAAACAATAAGAGAACAACGTAATTGTGGTAAATATATATTAGTTTAAAATTAAGCAAAACTTTTGAACACTGTCTGAAAAAAATAGCAAAACGGAGGGAAGTTAAAAATAAAATAAAAAGAAACCACAAAAAGAAATTGATGTCCAAGCTTTTTTCAAATTGAAAAAACCGAGTCCAACTACTTTATGATTTCTAATTATGCGAGTCGGGCCTTCTTGAAAACCTCGGAAGCTGACAGTGTTGGAGGGTTCTTTGTGGTGCAACCAGCTGAAAGATGTTCTTATAGCTGACCATCCCTCCCCACAATTACCACATTAGTAGAAACTGAGTCATTGCCAAGCATATCATCTCCATCATCATCATCGTTGCTATCCTGTTAAAACCAAAACACATATCATTATTTGCATAGTACGTAGAGAACAAAATTAAATATGAGATGTGACTTTCATTGGCAACAAAGTTTGGTAGTGGCAGACGGGCACCTCCGCTCAGAATGCGAGAGATAGTGAATGTCTGATGGTTGGCGGGAAGTTGTAGCTGTTAACCCTGACCTGGAACTGGTAAGTCCTCCCAACCATGTCAGAAATAAAAGGTGGGGGCTGTGTCTCCTCTGAGTTCACTCCTTTGCTAGCCTATGTAGATGAAACAGATACGTACCAGTAGATGACCAGCTTCATAGGCTCGCATGTTATGTAACTTCGTTATTTCCTCATCGAAACCAACAAATAGCCCCTCAGCAGTCTTATCAGCTATTGTCATCTTCACACGATAGGCTTGAAAAAATAGAAAGTAGATTTTAAGTGACGTGATTGTGTATGCGTGTGTGACTGGCTTGCAGTTTTAATAATAAGAACATGCCCAAGAGTCCATCATACCGGAGTACACCAACAGCGTTGGTGATATTGCAGGTCACGCACGCAAAGGAAGATACAGTCCGATGCAGCTTCTTTGTACACCTAGAGCAGAAGACGTAACACCAGCCTTTGTCCATCTTGATACCAGTAACAGACCCAGTGCAGATGAAGTTAATTTCCTACATTTAAACTGTTAGAATTACATCTTATATATTTAATCTGAAAGATTTGAAACATTACAATCACAGTTGAACCTTAGATGGAGCAGTGGTAAAAAAAATCATCGAGCTCAGCTATGGTCAGAGGTTCAGCTTTGGCAAATTAAGCCTTTAAGCAATGAAGCTGATGATGGGTTCCCAGTATCAGTTGAGACCAGCCTATAGTGATGGACAGTAACTGGTTAGAGTGTGTCTTGGATAAACAAATTAACAAACCGAATGTAGATATAATGATGTAGAATCCTCAAATTATTACTTTAGTCAAACAGACTTAATGTTAAAGACACTTCACTTCCGAGGTTAAAGAAGATATTTTTCAAAAACTAATTAATCATTTATGAAAGTGCTAAGAAGGTTAATGTGAAGTAACTTATCAAATTTGATGGTCGCCATGACACGTTCTTTTCCTTGTGGAGGATGACAAATAGTACTCTTCACAGCAGACTAAGAATGTCTGCGAGATGAGAAACAGATGAATAATGAACTGGATTCAAATATGAGCATGGGAGAAACAAACAATAAGAGAACAACGTAATTGTGGTAAATATATATTAGTTTAAAATTAAGCAAAACTTTTGAACACTGTCTGAAAAAATAGCAAAACGGAGGGAAGTAATTATTAGATGTTTTCAAGTTGTCATATGAGATGTTTTCAAGTTGTCATATGAGATGTTTTCAAGTTGTCATATGAGATGTTTTCAAGTTGTCATATGAGATGTTTTCAAGTTGTCATATGAGATGTTTTCAAGTTGTCATATGAGATGTTTTCAAGTTGTCATATGAGATGTTTTCAAGTTGTCATATGAGATGTTTTCAAGTTGTCATATGAGATGTTTTCAAGTTGTCATATGAGATGTTTTCAAGTTGTCATATGAGATGTTTTCAAGTTGTCATATGAGATGTTTTCAAGTTGTCATATGAGATGTTTTCAAGTTGTCATATGAGATGTTTTCAAGTTGTCATATGAGATGTTTTCAAGTTGTCATATGAGATGTTTTCAAGTTGTCATATGAGATGTTTTCAAGTTGTCATATGAGATGTTTTCAAGTTGTCATATGAGATGTTTTCAAGTTGTCATATGAGATGTTTTCAAGTTGTCATATGAGATGTTTTCAAGTTGTCATATGAGATGTTTTCAAGTTGTCATATGAGATGTTTTCAAGTTGTCATATGAGATGTTTTCAAGTTGTCATATGAGATGTTTTCAAGTTGTCATATGAGATGTTTTCAAGTTGTCATATGAGATGTTTTCAAGTTGTCATATGAGATGTTTTCAAGTTGTCATATGAGATGTTTTCAAGTTGTCATATGAGATGTTTTCAAGTTGTCATATGAGATGTTTTCAAGTTTATATATAGTCTTCTTCCGTTCCACAAAGATATTTGTTTTGTAAATTTTATTTCTTTCGAATATAATATTTTGTGTTTACAATATAGTTTTATTGTTTTTTTACCGATTTTGTTCTGTTTTTGATCAAACTCATATTGTCTATATTAATTAAGATAAATATTACATATAATATTTTTTCTCATATAAATTTCTTCAGTATTTTCGGAATTGTAGTTTTGTTTTACAATCTCAGTGGAACAGTGCGACATTACTTTCTTTTTTTGAACTTCAAATTAGTATTTTTTTGCATTTTAGTATTTTTTAGAAAGTTAATTTAGACTACTAATTTTGTTTTGAAACAGAAAATATACCAATGAAACCATATATGTTTTTGTTAAAATATTCCTGCAAATGTGTTTTATACAGCATGTGGAATGCATGAAATATTTATGTGCATTGTTGCTGCATCTAGAGATCGAGCCCGTAACTTATCTCAAAGGATGGTTATGAATTTCTAGACTTGCTTGAAGTAGACGTAAACTTTGATGTTGTTTTCGATATCATTGACATGGCAGTTAGTTGATGGTTTGAGCTTCCGCATGTTTCTTTGTACAGCTACCAGACTTGTGAAGACAATGTTCAACCGTCGTAGTGCTTTCTGGTTGTTACTCCAACAGCGATCGAGCTTCTCCCTTGTTCATGTTCCAGTTCAGAATATCTAGATACTTCTTGAGATTGTGGTCGTTATGTTTTATCTATGGATCTATATTTTGTTTGCGAGTTAAAAATCAAGAGGGAAGGTTGGTAATGGTCTAGTGGAGATGATGTATATTAATGCTGGAGCCTTTTGATTATCAATTGGTTGTGGGTTCTATAGTTTCATTTTTGAAGTTTAGTTTGTTGGTAATTAATTTTGGGCTATGTCGAATTTAGAAGCCTTTATGGGGATATTTGTTAATCTGAGAAGTTTAGAAATTTAATTCTAAGCCAAGGCTGTAAAGTGTAAATGTGTTGTACACGGTGGTTTAGTTTTAGGTGTTGCCGTCGTCGGTTATTTTTTTTTTTCAAAAGTACAAATGTTTGAATTTAGAATGAAGAAACTTTGACATAAATTTATTACTCTGTTAAAGTAATTTGTTGGGCTGCATTTGTCTATCGCTTTTATTGTTTGTGCGTCTGTAGTTTACTCCGAACCATGTCAGCAATAAAAGGTGGGGGTTGTGTCTCCTCTGAGTTCACTCCTTTGCTATCCAATGTAGATGAAACAGATACGTACCAGTAGATAACCAGCTTCATAGGCTCGCATGTTATGTAACTTCGTTATTTCCTCATCGAAACCAACAAATAGCCCCTCAGCAGACTTATCAGCGATTGTCATCTTCACACGATAGGCTCGAAAAAATAGAAAGTAGATTTTAAGTGACGTGATTGTGTATGCGTGTGTGACTGGCTTGCAGTTTTAATAATAAGAACATGCTCAAGAGTCCAACATACCGGAGTACACCAACAGCGTTGGTGATATTGCAGGTCACGCACGCAAAGGAAGATACAGTCCGATGCAGCTTCTTTGTACACCTAGAGCAGAAGACGTAACAACAGCCTTTGTCCATCTTGATACCAGTAACAGACCCAGTGCAGATGAAGTTAATTTCCTACATTTAAACTGTTAGAATCACATCTTATATATCTAATCTGAAAGATTTGAAATATTACAATCGCAGTTGAACCTTAGATGGAGCAGTGATAAAAAAAAATCATCGAGCTCAGCTATGGTCAGAGGTTCAGCTTTGGCAAATTAAGCCTTTAAGCAATGAAGCTGATGATGGGTTCCCAGTATCAGTTGAGACCAGCCTATAGTGATGGACAGTAACTGGTTAGAGTGTGTCTTGGATAAACAAATTAACAAACCGAATGTAGATATAATGATGTAGAATCCTCAAATTATTACTTTAGTCAAACAGACACTTCACTTCCGAGGTTAAAGAAGACATTTTTCAAAAACAAATTAATCATTTATGAAAGTGCTAAGAAGGTTAATGTGAAATGGATAGTAACTTATCAAATTTGATGGTCGCCATGACACGTTCTTTTCCTTGTGGAGGATGACAAATAGTACTCTTCACAGCAGACCAAGAATGTCTGCGAGATGAGAAACAGATGAATAATGAACTGGATTCAAATATGAGCATGGGAGAAACGGATATTAAGAGGATTCACCTGGAAGATGAGTATTGGTTTTGGCTAAGCCAAGCAGCTCACTATGATTCTGGAACCTGAACCGTTCGTCAGGAATCGGTGTGACCGGTTCGGTTAACTCATTGAATGTGGTGGAAGCATTGAACCGAATCGCTAGAGGGGAGTCTGACGGGATGAAGCTCTGGATGCTGTCTGAAAGTGGCCAGACGGTGGACATTCACGGTGGCTGATATCAGAGTCGCCTGAAAAGGTGTAAATAGGAAAACTGCAATTGATAATAAGTTGCAAAAAGTGAAATAAATATTTACACCTAAAGATTCAATTTTTAATGAGATTATAGGTCGGAATCTGGTTTAAAATACAATGATAATGAGTCTGAACAAAGAACATCTTTGCTTCCCATAATTGGAGTGATCGCACCTCCACTGTGGAAGGCAACGCCAGCCTTCAACTCAGAGAGAAATTAAACAGATGAAATCGCAATTATAGTGGAAAAATTGCCTATTGAGAATGACATCTTGAAACACAGAGTGGTGAGTAAATATCAGAAGAATGAGAGGATGATTCTCAAAGTAGGAAATCATACTTTTTTTATAGATGAACCTCCACCACTTTGCAGATCCAGAAATCGCACTGAAAATTGATCGTGTGTGAGAGAGTAATGGAGAGTTTTAAGATGATTATTCAGTAATAGGTATCGTTTACTCCGAGGAAGAAGATACCTAATCGACATGGGTTCTGGAGAGGTAAGAAGAAGAACACGATTTACTTAATGAAACGATAACGATGAGTTTAATGTACTGGACACGTGTCGCACAGGTAGAAACCAAATTTCCTATGTGGAATCATAGGTGGCGCAAGGAGGAATGAAAGAACTTTTTTTATAATAATAGATGTGCGTTTCAGTTTTTCTCTTTGTTATTTTGAACCGCATTTGATACAATATAAATATTCTTTTATTTATTAAACACAATAGGTGTGTTTATAAGTGTGAATGTGACAGAAAAAAGTGAAACGCCTCAGGTCCGCACCATACCGCAGTATACATTCAAGGCCTAATATAGAGATGGAGGAGATGCTTCAAATTTTTGTGTCAAATACATCACCATCATAATCTTTTTCTAGAATGGTGAAGAAGACCATAAATGCTCATGGATTAGAGAATTGCTTGAACAACATCTTCATTGGTGGCTTTGTATTGCGCCTTAAATCATTGAACATCTCATTGGATTTTTTTTCTTTCTAATTTGATGCATTTGTAGAAAAATTATGGCCGAGTACGATTTACATGCCTTCTCAAAGTTGAAGATAAGTGGAATTCCCTTTATTTCTCCAAAAATGTGTAGTTTTCTTGGAAATCAATTTATCTTGAGAAATTGTTTAAAATATCGTAAGTTGGAAATCACTTTTTAAAATACATTATGTCAAAAATATTTTAACATTTAAGTTTAATATTTAATGATTATTTTTAATATTATATTTATAAACTTCTAATTGTTAAACATTTATAAATGATTTTAAGAGAAGTATTTTAAAAATGGTATCAGTTTTGTTGTAAAAAATTAGAATTCCTCCATTTATCTTAATTAATGTCTTGGAACAACAATGCATGATTCACCTTGATGAATCAAAGTTCCACAATAAAATAACGTCATTTTAACTTTATAGATATTGTTTGGTGTTGTAAATAGTGTCATACCAAATTGATGTGGTATTATAGCTCCACACTAATATAGTGTGAGTTAGTTAGAAAAGTTTTAGCGCCAAAATTTTTGTTGTTGTATTAGGTTTAAAAAAGCCTAAGATTTCTGATGATTGTTTCTATTATTAATTCAGAAACAGAGTATGCTAAAAAGAAAGTAGGGTTTGATTTCAATATTTACTTCTATTTAAATTCAAAAAGAATATTTTCAAAAATATTTTTCTATTATTTATTAATTTATTGCATAATTTATAATTTAAAAAATATTAAAATTCAATTATTTTATTTTATCTTTTAACATAAT
The DNA here is from genome assembly GCA_016771965.1 of Brassica carinata. Taxonomy (NCBI): domain Eukaryota; kingdom Viridiplantae; phylum Streptophyta; class Magnoliopsida; order Brassicales; family Brassicaceae; genus Brassica; species Brassica carinata. The sequence continues at coordinate 43,149,142 of CM028692.1, forward strand.
ATCCAAATGAAAAAAAATTGTAATGTATCTTTTTATTTATTTGGTAAATGTACATATATAAAACTAGATGTTATTTTGTAAAGAAAAAATATACTTTTAAAATAGCATACATAAATTTTATTAGCATATATTTAGAGTTTTAGTATTCATCCATCTATATTTGATGTAAATATAGTACCACTGAAAATATTTTTATTTTATAAATAACGATTAAAAAGAAAAATATCGTATTGTTGGATATGCTCTAATGTACTAAACAAATGGAGGGGAGAAGAAAATTGTATACCTACTTTTTAGAAAAGTCGATTTTTAATACTTACACCGGAAAACGATTGTTGATGAAATAAATTCAAAAAAGAACATTTCATTGGTGTGAGATGAAAAGCAATAAAGCATACATACAAAACGTATATATACATATATGTGATATTTTTTTTTCAACATACAATATATGTGTGTAGGTGAGCATGATTTAAAATATATAATCGTATGTTTGTGCTGCCCATATTTTTATTTTAAGTCAAACTAAATTTATTAATTTCAAATAGAATTTACAGAAGCATACAACAATTAAAATAAGATATCAAACATCTCTTAAAAAAAATAAGTATTGCCAAAAGTTGTAACTCAAATCTCATAATACTTCTAGATCCAAAATCACAACATATGATATTTTCTTACCAGTTTACCTATAGTATTGTAGAAAAATGCTCACTTAATTTCTCAAATACTTGAATTGACAATTTTATTCCCTACCTATTGTCTGTAGATTAAATATATGTTTTTTCAACGAAAAGAATCTCTGGTTTAATTTTACGAAAAGAAGAAAAAAATCTGGTTTACTGCGCAAAATTGAACTCCAAAAAGTCAAACTTTATTTTCTTAATAGAGTCAATAACGTATGACAACTCCTCTCTCTTCAGATTCCCTTGAGCATCACCTACCCATACACCGAAACATTAGTTATCATGCCAAATGGTAAAATAAAAGAAAAAGACATCCAATTTTGTCCGGGAAAAGTGCCAATTTAGACCTCAACTATTTCGATCGTGCCAAATACGACCTGAACAAATGATCAGTGCCAAATACGACCTCAACTTGATTATAATTCATAAATACTACCCAAACTTTTTAAAACGTGTCTAAATCTACATTGACTATAATCAATGTTTTTAAATCTAATCCAAACACTATATCGGACCACTTTTAGAGTCACCCAGTCATGGATCAACCACAGATGAACTATGGATCAATAAATTAATTAATTTTATTATAAAATAATATATTAGCTCTAAAAATAAATATATAAAAACTAAAATTAAATATTTTCTAAATATTTTTCTAAAATAAAATTATAGTTTGGATATGTATATATTTTATGTTTAAAAATACTTAAATTTAGTTTCTATATTTTTTATTTCACATACAAAATATAAAAATATAGTTTAGACTATTTCAATTTATGGTAACAAGTTAAGAGTTATGACATTTACCAAAACTATCAGAACTTATAATTTATAGATATTTAAATGTCTAATATGAATAACAAAATTAAACTTCAAATTTAAAATAAACAAAAATGCAAAAATATAATGAAAATGCAAAGCGATGAAAAGAAAGAGACACACAATACAAAAGGTCAGCAGAGGAAGACGATAACAAAACTAAAAATCTAACTTTTAATTGAAAATTTAGAATATAAAACAAATTCTAAAACAAAAAAAAAAAAACAGAAAAAATTATCTACTGGTTCAACTAATGGTTCAACCGCAATAAAGTTCTAACAAAACTTTAGAAATTAAAAAAAGTTATCTAATAGTAATTTTTATATGTCATAACTCTTAACTTGTTACAATAAATTAAAATAATCTAAACTCTATTTTTATATTTTGTATGTGAAATAAAAATAAAATTTAGAAATTAATATAGTTTAGACTATTTCAATTAAATGTATATATCATAACTCTTAACTTGTTACAATAAATTAAAATAATCTAAACTCTATTTTTATATTTTGTATGTGAAAAAATAGACACTAAATTTAAGTATTTTAAACATAAAATATATTCATATCCAAACTATTGTTTTATTTAAAAACATTTAGAAAATACTCAACTTTAGTTTTTATATATTCATTTTATAGCTAATATATTATTTTATAATAAAATTAATTAATTTATTAACTCAGTAGTTCATCCATGATTGATCCATGACCGCTGACTCTGAAAGTGGTCCGGTTCAGTGTTCGGTCGGATTTAAAAACATTAGTTATCATGCCAAATGGTAAAATAAAAGAAAAAGACATCCAATTTTGTCCGAAAAGTGCCAATTTAGACCTCAACTATTTCGATCGTGCCAAATACTGACCTCAACTTGATTATAATTCATAAATACTACCCAAACTTTTTAAAACGTGTCTAAATCTACATTGACTATAATCAATGTTTTTAAATCTAATCCAAACACTATATCGGACCACTTTTAGAGTCACCCAGTCATGGATCAACCACAGATGAACTATGGATCAATAAATTAATTAATTTTATTATAAAATAATATATTAGCTCTAAAAATAAATATATAAAAACTAAAATTAAATATTTTCTAAATATTTTTCTAAAATAAAATTATAGTTTGGATATGTATATATTTTATGTTTAAAAATACTTAAATTTAGTTTCTATATTTTTTATTTCACATACAAAATATAAAAATATAGTTTAGACTATTTCAATTTATGGTAACAAGTTAAGAGTTATGACATATACCAAAACTATCAGAACTTATAATTTATAGATATTTAAATGTCTAATATGAATAACAAAATTAAACTTCAAATTTAAAATAAACAAAAAATGCAAAAATATAATGAAAATGCAAAGCGATGAAAAGAAAGAGACACACAGTCGGCAAAGGTCAGCAGAGGAAGACGATAACAAAACTAAAAATCTAACTTTTAATTGAAAATTTAGAATATAAAACAAATTCTAAAAAAAAAAAAAAAAACAGAAAAAAATTATCTACTGGTTCAACTAATGGTTCAACCGCAATAAAGTTCTAACAAAACTTTAGAAATTAAAAAAAGTTATCTAATAGTAATTTTTATATGTCATAACTCTTAACTTGTTACAATAAATTAAAATAATCTAAACTCTATTTTTATATTTTGTATGTGAAATAAAAATAAAATTTAGAAATTAATATAGTTTAGACTATTTCAATTAAATGTATATATCATAACTCTTAACTTGTTAAAATAAATTGAAATAGTCTAAACTATATTTTTATATTTTGTATGTGAAAAAATAGACACTAAATTTAAGTATTTTAAACATAAAATATATTCATATCCAAACTATTGTTTTATTTAAAAACATTTAGAAAATACTCAACTTTAGTTTTTATATATTCATTTTATAGCTAATATATTATTTTATAATAAAATTAATTAATTTATTAACTCAGTAGTTCATCCGCTGATTGATCCATGACCGCTGACTCTGAAAGTGGTCCGGTTCAGTGTTCGGTCGGATTTAAAAACATTAGTTATCATGCCAAATGGTAAAATAAAAGAAAAAGACATCCAATTTTGTCCGGAAAAGTGCCAATTTAGACCTCAACTATTTCGATCGTGCCAAATACTGACCTCAACTCGATTATAATTCATAAATACTACCCAAACTTTTAAAACGTGTCTAAATCTACATTGACTATAATCAATGTTTTAAATCTAATCCAAACACTATATCGGACCACTTTTAGAGTCACCCAGTCATGGATCAACCACGATGAACTATGGATCAATAAATTAATTAATTTATTATAAAATAATATATTAGCTCTAAAAATAAATATATAAAACTAAAATTAAATATTTTCTAAATATTTTCTAAAATAAAATTATAGTTTGGATATGTATATATTTTATGTTTAAAAATACTTAAATTTAGTTTCTATATTTTTTATTTCACATACAAAATATAAAAATATAGTTTAGACTATTTCAATTTATGGTAACAAGTTAAGAGTTATGACATTTACCAAAACTATCAGAACTTATAATTTATAGATATTTAAATGTCTAATATGAATAACAAAATTAAACTTCAAATTTAAAATAAACAAAAAATGCAAAAATATAATGAAAATGCAAAGCGATGAAAAGAAAGAGACACACAGTCGGCAAAGGTCAGCAGAGGAAGACGATAACAAAACTAAAAATCTAACTTTTAATTGAAAATTTAGAATATAAAACAAATTCTAAAAACAAAAAAAAAAACAGAAAAAAATTATCTACTGGTTCAACTAATGGTTCAACCGGCAATAAAGTTCTAACAAAACTTTAGAAATTAAAAAAAAAGTTATCTAATAGTAATTTTTATATGTCATAACTCTTAACTTGTTACAATAAATTAAAATAATCTAAACTCTATTTTTATATTTTGTATGTGAAATAAAAATAAAATTTAGAAATTAATATAGTTTAGACTATTTCAATTAAATGTATATATCATAACTCTTAACTTGTTAAAATAAATTGAAATAGTCTAAACTATATTTTTATATTTTGTATGTGAAAAAAATAGACACTAAATTTAAGTATTTTAAACATAAAATATATTCATATCCAAACTATTGTTTTATTTAAAAAAACATTTAGAAAATACTCAACTTTAGTTTTTATATATTCATTTTTATAGCTAATATATTATTTTATAATAAAATTAATTAATTTATTAACTCGTAGTTCATCCGCGATTGATCCATGACCGCGTGACTCTGAAAGTGGTCCGGTTCAGTGTTCGGGTCGGATTTAAAAACATTAGTTATAATCAATGTAGATTTAGACACATTTTAAAAAATTCGGATAGTATTTCTAAATTATAATTAAGTTGAGGTCGTATTTGGCACTGACCATTTGTTCAGGTAGTATTTGGCACGATCGAAATAGTTGAGGTCTAAATTGGCACTTTTCCCATTTTGTCCTTCTTCATTTAGAAACTTTGAACATATTTTAGTCTGCTGAGGCCATCAATATCGAAGAGTTCTAAAGTGATTCTTAGGTAGTGGGTCCCACATGGGACCTACTTTTTTTTTTTAAACTTCACTCTCTCACATTTTTCACAAGAGACAACTCTTAATCAATTCACGGATCCCACTGATACGTGGCTACCCGCAATTGATTGGTTTTTTAAAAAAAAATCGATAAAAAAATAAAAATTTAAGAACTTTTTTTGGAACCTGCGATGAGAATACCCTGATGTTCCAAAACTTGGACAGTAAAAAAGTCAGAAAACGATCTACACCAAAAAGGTGTATGTGAAGGCATAGACATCATCTGCAATCTATTAATCAACGCACATGTTAATTTTAAATTGACCAAATTTATGTTTTTACACCGGAGACTTCCATTTACTTTTGAAAACAAAAAAAATTGGTAAACTTACGAAAAGATCTATTTATAAGAGGTTAGTTTTATATTTGATAGAATTTTTGACTTTTTAAAGTAAACTTCATTTTAGATCTGCATTCAACATAATTCACTAGAAGTCTTGGAGAGGTCTATTTAGTGTTTGACCAAAACTTTGATTTTCTAAAAATAGACATCACTTCAACTATACTCTTTAAAGATACGTAAGTTTTATGTTTGATTAAAATGTTAAAACTTTAACCAATAAATAATTTAAGAGTAAACTTTGGCACTGTTTCTAAAAAAATTGTAGACTATAGAAGTTTGCAGTTTAATTATTAATCGAGCTTTGGCCAGACACAATAATAACCTGTTGAGTTTATACATGCTCATAGAAAATTCAAACTTGGTCAATTGTAAAATTAATTTTTAATTATTTTAATAAATGTATACTTTGAATAAGTCTACTATGAAAAATCAAATTATGGGTAAATTATAGTCAACTTCAAACCAATCTTTTTAAACTTCTTTCAAACTATTCTCGTGTAAAATCTCAAGTTTTTCAAATAATTAAAAAATCAACAAATTATGTAACTGCAAAAGTAACCTAAATAGCATACTCAAAACAAAGTCTACTTTGTACAGATGAAGTAGATTTCTTTTGAAGTATGCGTCGTAAATTTTATTAAAATTGTATTTGTGTTTTATTCGTCATGTTTTTAATTATTTTATTGTTTTGCATTGTGTGTTAATGTCAGCTATTTTTTTTGCTAATGATGTTTATTATGTTTTTTACAGAGGATGGTTCATTTACATGTCATGTATGGATAATGGTTGGTCAAAGACTGTTTGTGGGATTTTGTTTAAAGTATACTCTTGAGATTTCTTATCTGTGATTAGTTTTACTAAACATTCATGTATAATATATTTATGATGATTTTGTAGACTTTTTTGTTTTCACATGTGTGTTAGTTATTTTTTTCTCATGAGTACAATTGATATATCTATATATTTTGGTGAATTCAATGATTTGGCTGATTAGAGTATGTCGTGAAAAATTTGATAGCTAACAAAATTAATAATATTATACAAGTGAACATAACTACAATGAATACTATGTTTAAGGATTACGCATCAAATAGTAATTTACAAACAAATAATGATGATGATAATTATTACGAATCATATTTTATAAGTGTTTGATTATTCATAATTTTGATGGTATCAATACACGACACATTTGTTTAAAATAGTGGAAAATAAATAGAGTTTAAATCTATAACTTTATTTGAGTATCAATGCAAAGTAAATATTTAAAGTCTATAATTCTAAATCTTTTAGATATAGAGGGGAGATGAAAGTTATGAAAGAGAAGAAATGCAAAATAAGATTAAATTATGAGAAAGATACAATTAAACAATTTAAAATGATATTTTATCAGAGTGCCAATGAAGTCTACTTAAAATTTATAGTTATTAGTTTTAAATTTGATTTTTTTTTGTTGTAAATATAGCATTTCCATCTCTCACACCGACCAAAACATTTCTTCTTGCTTTCTCAGTCTTCTCCGCCTTCAATTAATTCCATGTCCGTTCATTTTGCCACGTCTCGCCCATATTCTCCCGAAAAACTCAGCAGCGACGACGTAAGAACGCGCTGCCATCTCCGCCGTCGCAAACATTCCAAGCCACCTCCTTACTTTCAAACTTGGATCCCATATCTCCGCCGACCATTTACTCGATGGCCTTTTCCTCACCCCTTTGTACTTTTTCTCCTTTTTGATATCTTCGCCTCGCTGTTGGACTGCACAGCCGTAGCAACCGGTGACGCCGCAAAGAAGACATGGACCAGCGTCCGGAAGGGGAAGAGCCTCGCTGGTGATCCCGTTTGATGATGACGTGTCACTTCCGGCGTTAGATATCACTTGTCGAAGTGTAGAGACCATGATCTGATGCTCTTGATCTCTTGTCAAGTACGAAGAAGAAGGTCGTTGGGGAGTAGGGTTTTGATCATCATCATGATCTGATGCTCTTGATTTCTTGTCTGAATACATCTTCGTAAGAGTTGCAGAAAGATCGAGAGTGGTGTGAAGATCTGAAAACAAATGGACCGAGTAGATTTTACATAGGCGATGGATGGAGATTGGATTTGGAGACGTACGGTGTGTACCTTTTTAGCATTTGATTTTTGACCAAACATATTTACATGATATTCGTGACTTTCAGTTGCGTTTACAATACTAAAGTTACAATATATTTACGTGATCTCAAATTGCTTACTCAATCTGGCATTAGTTAATCATATAGACTAATTAGGTGACTAGAAAGACAAACACTACACTAATCACGTTTGTTCCACATAAGACCGTTTCGCTTCACAACAGAAACTGCGTATTCAGTATTGTAGGATGGAAAAAGCTACCTGATCGCCGCGTCATTCTCGTAAATGTGCACGTTGCTAATGTATATGAGTCCTGGATATGTAAACCTTAGAAAAACATTCAGCACGTCGAATTATTATTATTTTTGGTTAAATGATTTGACATTATATTCCGGTATGTAACGAAGAGATAATAACTACAGTTTTCAATCACCTTTTTGTATTAATCAGGGGCTATTTACCTATTAGGAGATCCAAACTAATCTCTTAAAGGAAATTGTTTATATATTTAAACATGACCCAAAACATAACATTATATCTTGCATAGCCTCATAAATTTTGTGTCATGGAGTTACTTTAACCCGAATCTCTCCAAAATCCATTTTCAATTACTTAAATAATTTTATCCTCTTTTCTGTTTCCATAATTTAACATAATAATAATAATAATAATAATAATAATAATAATAATAATAATAATAACATATTAATTGAGAAGTTAACTTTCAAATTTACCCTAACTTTTACAAAACCAGTTACATATTTAATCAAAAAATCGGAAATTGTTATTTCATCAAAATATATATCACCAACTATAATATCACCAACCATCATTAACAACGAAAACCAAGCTGTAAATGTACTAGAAAGTCAACATCTATATTTTTCATCTCATTTTATATACAAACAGTTACTTTATCTTATATATCTTCTCTCATTTTATTAAAAACTCAAAATTTTAGATCTTAAAATTACATTTTCATTAATATTACTCAAATTTGATAATTTTTTATTAATAACGAGTCTGTATTTTTCATTAAAAAGTAATGGGTAATGGAATAAGCTAAACAGAAATGACCTCATTCGCTATATCCAGTCCTCGGATTATTTCCAATCTGTTGGACAAAGAGTACTACATAAAACAGATCATCCATTGTGAGTACGTAGAGTTAAAGTTACTTGTGTAACACCCCTATTCCAATGCCCAAAATTTCTGTGTTGTTTAAAATAAAATTCCGCTTGGTTCAGGACCCATATCTAACTGAATGCGGTACCCTTCATCTCATTGTTGGTATATTGAACAAAATTGCACCATATGTATTTGTTTGCATCATGATGAATGATTTAAATAGTTCCTAAGGACAACAAATTATCTAACCCAACCTTGCTTTTTCAATGCTATATTATATACAACTTGGGTCAGATCCACGACCCTGACTATGAGAAAATCAGACAAATACAAGAAACATAAGAGACCATTGGCGTAACATTTTTTACAACATATTTTCTTTCACAAACATATTTGCACATCTGTATATCCCTCTATATATTTTTTTTTCATCTTCTACTTGGCTTCCCCCAATGGTTCTAGCAGCAGAAAAAGCCCCTCCGAAAATCTCAGACAAAATTAAATATATGTGGAAAATTAAACACCAATGGTGTTTGACTGATTGATTTACCTCTCAGAAACAAAGTCGAGAGGCCATTCTCTTGTTGTAGTCTTCCAAAACCTAGAGTCAACATGAGAAGACCAACGATGTAGAAAATTTACAATTAATTAGGGATGCAATTGCTAAACAAGCTAAAGGATGTTAAATTGAAAACTTTAACATAACAAAAAGTCAAGAACGCTCTAACAAAAAGAGTCTAGAAGATTTCCTAACAAAGTGTGCTTGGTAAGAAGTTTGAGGTATGTCTTGGACTCTCACGGAGAATTAAAACCCTCGTCTTGATTAGAAAAAACGACAACAGCAATAGAAACTAGACTAGCAATTTTAATGCAATGTAGAAAGTATACTATTTATCTCTCCCAGAGCACATATGTTTTCATTATAGTTAGTTTTAAATTTGATTTCATTTGTAAATATATCCATCTCTCACACCGACCAAGACTTTCCTTCTACCTTTCTCAGTCAACTCCCCCGCCGCTTAATCCCATGTCCGCTCATTTGGCCACGTCTCGTTGATATTCTCCCGCTAAACTCAGCCGCAGCCTCGTCGTACGCACGCGCCGCCATCTCCGCCGTTGGAAACATTCCAAGCCATCTCTTTATTTTCAAACTTGGATCCCATATCTCCGCCGACCATTTACCCGATGGCTTTTTCCTTACTCCTTTGTATTTCTTCTCCTTTTTTGTCTCTTCGTCCCTCCGTTGGAAAGCGCAGCCGTAGCAACCAGTGATGCCGCAGAGCGGACAGGGACCAGCATCCGGAGGGGGAAGAGCTCCGCTGGTGATCCCGATTGATGATGACGTGTCACTCCCAACGTTAGATATCACTTGTCTCAGTGCAGAGACCATGATCTGATGCTCTCGATCTCTTGTCAAATGTGAAGAAGAAGGAGGTCGTAGTGCAACATGGTTTTGATTGTATGAATAATCCATTTTTGTGAAGAGTTGTAGAGAGGGGCGGATCTAGGATGGTATGGGCACAAACAAAATTTTCATTATGTTTATGAGAAAATAATATAAAAACTATTGAAAGAAAACCAAAAAGAGATGGGGCACGTGCTCCCGTAAGTGAACAAGTGCGTTCGCCCCTGGTTGTAGAAATATCGGACCGAGTAGGGTTTATATGGGGGATGCATGGAGACGTATGTTGCCATTGTAGCATTTATTTCTCATTTTTTTGACCAAACATATATTCTCTAGTAAAAGAGAAATACATTTTGAATTTAACCCTGATTTGATGTGAGATATTTCATAAATTGTCACTGAAAATAAAGTTATTTGTATGATCTTCATTAATGGCATTTTGGTCTTTTACAACACACCTCTAACCTTTAGCATAATAACATAAAATGTCATTTTTTGTTAATTTGAAGTATAATCCTTGATGTAAGGTAGGCAGGGGTGGTCCTGAGCACAGCCAAGTGAAACATTGGCTTAGGACCCCCAAATTTTTTAGAAAAATTAGTATAGAAAAGGGTCTCCAAATTTGCAAAAAAAAAAAATTTCTGAAAACCCTTACTAAATTGTCTAGGGTCTCCAACATATCAGAGACGCCCCTAAAGATAGGCATATTTATTTTTCTGAATAATCTCATTGATTTTATTCCAGACAACATATAAATTTTATTGACTGTACAAAGTACACAAGACTAATTAATATAGAGAATAATATTATTGTTATCACTGTTACAACTTTTTTTTTAATAATGGAGCACCCACAAATTAAATTAAATATGTTATAAATCGGAAGTTCATCACCATAAATTTTGAATAACTCGAAATAATTTCCATGAGTTGATTAAATAAAAATAAGATACTGTTGACCACACATTGTTAATGTTGTATTCATTTTCTTATATGTATATTAAGTTTTAATTCAAAAACAGAAAATATGTTAAATACTATTAATATAAATATGAATTTTAAAAATTTATTAAATCTTAAAGTATAAAATGAACTGTCTGTAAAAATGAACTGTATTCCATATTTTCAAAATGTTACTTTATTTTATTATTTCAGATTATGAAGGTTTTGTACAAAAATGTTACAGTAATAGTTTGATATTCATTCACAACTCAAAACAAAATAAATCAAGTATAAATGCATAAACTGTTTAGCATATAAATTAATAACGTTTTTTATTAAATAACATAATTTATAACATTGTTTTAAATGACTGTTTGATGGTTTTTCATATAAACTAAATATAAATATGTAACATTATTTTTGTGACTTGCAGTTACCATGATCTCATATTTGCTTTTACTATATACTATTTATGGGCCCAAAAAGCCTATCAACTACACTAACATTCCACAATTAGACCGTTTAGCCTAACATCAGAAACTTTGCATTCATATTATAGGGCGGAAAAGGTACGTCGTCACCGCGTCATTCTCGTTAAGGTGCATGGACGTTGTGAATCATGTGTTAACACGCAGCGCGTTAAGTTATTATTATTTTCTGGTTTAAGTTTTTTGACATTATATTCTGGTATGTAACGGAGATACAAATACAATGGCTATGATTTCAACTATATAACTCATTTTTTAACATTTTACCAAAAAAAAGCTATATAACTCATATTCTCCACTTTTATGTTTTTAATCTATATAGGATTGGTCCGCACGAAAGTTGTTTTCTTATATTTCTTTAGTATTTGTTTTAGTTTAAAATGTTTGATTTTATATTATATATAATCAGTGGCGGAGGTAGAGAGGTGGGAAGGGTGGCAGCTGCCCCATATGAATTATTGGAAAAAAGAATTATTTGCATTGATTTTTTGAAATTTTTTTGATTAAATGTTAAAATTCCTTTTAATACCCCCCATGATTTTAAAGTTGAACTTTATATTGCCCTGGTGAATCCTACGGCTGTCTCCGCCACTGTATATAATCTTTATATATTTCTCTTTACTTTGTTGTCGGATTTTTCTATAGAACTTGTTGAAATGGTAAGAAGACTTTATTCTATTTTATTATGACTGCATATTTTTAAGAGTATTTGCATTCTCTACCAATACATTTCTTCATATTTAGCTGTCTACCTAAAAAACTATTCTACACTGTTACATTTTATTAAATACGATCTTACTCCCACTCCTAATCTCTATGAAATCTCAGCCAACTATCTTCCATATGTATACTTTCGTTGCTATATTTTGTGATTACCAAATCCAATGTAATTTTATTTTGCCAGTTTCAGATCTTAACTTAAGTCTGAGTTATTTATATCATCTTCCCAATAGTTTTTGATCTTTTTGCCTCTCTTTGTAAAAGTCCTAATAAATAATAGCATTTATTATGTTTTTATTAAGTCTGAAACATAGACGAACGTTCATTCTAAATTAATCTCTCTTTTGTATGTTTTCCCCCAATCTTTTTTGATCTTCATGTTTCTTAGCACAATTCATTCTTCTGGAAAATTTATTGGATTTGCTGGCGACGCAACATAGGAGAACCTACTGCAAAAGCTATTCATTGAACATAAGAAAAATAATATATTTTATTGAATTCGGAAGCGAACTTTGATCCAACTCAGTGAGTTAAAAACAAAATGAAATTTGAGTCCATATTAACATAGTTCTTTTCTGATTGTGAACATAATGATGATGACCCCACAAAAGAAATTTGATCGGAGAAGATGATAACCCAAAAAACCATCAAATGATTTGATCGAAGAAGATGATCTACTGTCGAGCTTAACACTGAATAATGAAAAATGCTTAACTTTGTATTTATTGTTTTAATTGTTGTTAAGTACTTGATAAGAATATTTTTGCATCTTCAAAATATTAAAAATATAAATATATTGGTATAGCCAATTTATTAATTTATTATTTATTAGAAATTATTTTGAACCAATTATTTATAATTTTAAATATTACAATTGGTTTACTTAAAATGTATTAGTGATATAATAGACATTTTTATCATAGTTTTAGATTTAAATAATATAACAGAGTTTTTTAAAATAAAAATCAACTATGAACATATAAACTAATATATTTTAGTATAACTTAATTTATTATTTCTTTAGTCCTAAGAATATTTTTTCTTTTTTTATCGCAGTTATATATATCTAAATAATTAAGTGGCAAATGATAGCTCATATTTATTTCAAAATAATAATTATTTATATATATACCCGTAGATCTTCTAGGATAAGCCTTTGCAATTCTCCAGCCGTATAATAGGACCTTTTACAAATTCTAGCTTTGTACACAGTTGCAATGATCCGTGGGGTTGCTTTGTTCTACTTGAAACCTGTTCTTGTCTATAAATGATCAAGTTATGCCTTCCGTATTTCATAGTAACATATATATCTCTTTCTTTTTTTAATCAACTGTAATATATATCTCTTTATTTCATGTGTTGTCACTGCGGAGCTATTCACACCATTGTGGGGTCAGCTGACCCCACCAAATTTACAAAATTGCTTGCTATTTTTTCAGATATCATAAATTGACCCCACAAAATTTTACATTCTGACTCCTTTTGTTTTCTGATTAAGTCCCTAATCTTTTATTTTTATTTTATTTTTCACCTTCATTTTTCAGTTTTTAATATATATAACTCCGCTAAAATAATTTTCTGGCTCAGCCACTGCCCGTACAATAGTCATCAGGCATTCCACAACAAACAAATCCACCCTTGTTTCAAGCGTCAAGAGTTCGAGTGTAATCGTGTTACCTACGAAATAGTCATCAGGCAAAACTTTGATATTTGAGAACGTTGATGTGTAATCGTGTAAGTTATCTGCGAAATAGCTTGTAGATGGAGACTCGGAGTTTTAATGTATCATAGATAGATTCATAAAAAAAACGAATCAGAACAAAATCATTACTTTTTAACATTTTAACCCAAAAAAAAATCATAATTCAGAAAGTCAAAACATACGACTCAGAATTCTTAAAGCAAAATCATTACTTCAGTCACAGTCCTACTAAATGATGACATACTACATGTTACTTCTTGGAACTTTAAGGTAAAGTAAGAATGTTTGTTCTTCAGTCACAATCAAGACGATGTCCTCCCGGACTCGTCTTCAAATGTTTGTTCCTAGCTTTCACTGAATATCATGTTTAGAGGGGCGCCCTGTTTAGAGTCCTACTTTCTTTATATGAAGAGTACCAATCTTCTAACTGAAAACCGTAGCCTTCTATCTCATTTTTTCCGTTTCTTGAACAGAAAATGTAACATGTTAATTAGCTTGTATCATGATGAAGCATTAGAGATACATGTTTTAGGCAATGCATCAGATGAATGAAGAGCAAATTATTCTGCCGTATCCTAAGACCATGAGCATCGGCGGATCTAAAGAGGTTCGTGGGCTGGAGATCTTAAGGGCCGACAATTAAAAAAGTAATAAAAATGGGTTGAATGCGGTGAACTGGGCCTTCCGCGTGATCTCGTATGACTCGGGTTCAAGCCACGCGTCGTTATGTGATAGGCTGGAGGAAAACGCGTAGACGAAGAGGAAATCAGGATTTCCTCGTGTATCTCGTCATTCTCTCTTCTCTTCGAAAAACCTAGGGTTTCTTTCTCTGGAGGCGATTTCTAGAAATCTCGCTCGAGCCGTAGATTTAACCGACCAAATCCACCGCGGAGTCTCTCGTTTACGATCTAAGATCGGTATGATCTACTTACACCGTTAGATTTCCTCGATTAGGGCTTTCAAGGGTTATCGGTTCTCGATTTCAAAATCGATTTGGGGCTTTTCTAGTTAGGGTTCGTAATCGAGTTTGTTGGTTCAATTAACGGTTTAAAATCTTCATGCGGGTTTATATTAGGGTTACTTTACGGGTTTTTGATTTCTATAGTTGTGTGGTCTTGTGTGGTCCATAGTTGCATGCCATTTTTTTTAATTGGAACTCGATTGTTGCATGTTAATTGCTTTGTAGTTAGTGATTTCCCACAGAGTCGAGTAGGTTTAGTCGCTGCGGTTATTGTAGTTATTGGTGTGGTGTGGTTATTGTTGTTGTTTGCTCGGACACTACTTTTAGTTACAAACTCTTTGCTTATTTGCAGATGACAACTCCCAGAACCTCATTTCTTCAAGCCTCGCTTCCTGCTTTTCATAGTGGCGTGACAATACCACTTGAATTCTTCTCAAAACACATACAAGGGAGTGAGAAGAATAAACCATGGAAACTAAGATCGGACGCCCGATCAAGTTTGGGAGGTGATACGAGAAGGCAGGACACTCACCAAAGGTTGGAAAGAGTTTGCCACAGCACATGATCTTCGAATCGGTGACATTGTCATCTTCAAACACGAAGGAGACTTGGTCTTTCATGTCACTCCTTTTGGTCCTAGCAGTTGTGAGATTCAGTATACAAATCCTCACAACGTTAAGGAAGAAGCCGACGCGGATGATGCTCCTTCTTTCTCATTCGACTACTGCTTCTTGGCTGAGGTCACTACTACAAATCAAAAGGAAGACCACCTGGTAAGTAAACTTTTAATAGTTATACACCATATCAGTTATGAATATTTATGTCTCTTTTATTTCTGTGTTTGTAGTTTCTTCCTGTGGAAGCTATGCGGTGTACTGCTTTGAACCAACAATGCAAAGAGGTAAAACTTGTCAACAAGGACGGAAAGTCATGGACTGCGAGCTTCGGATTTAGCGAATCAGACGGCGCATATTACATCAGCAGAGGGTGGAGAAAGTTTTGCCGTGATAACAAATGCACCAACGGAGACTTGTTTGTCTTCAACGTGGTTGGAGACGGGACGACAACTCCATTACTGTGTGTATGTCCGGAAAGGAAAGAGGGTACTGAACTACTGATCAATCACTTCATCAGAATCAATGGTGAGTCTTCTCCATTGACTTGTTTGTGTTGCCTATATCTTCAATGTTACTACTTTGCTTCTGCTTTAACTTGTGTTCTCTTCTTCTACAGGTACCATTGCTTCTACCTCACGAAATTAGATGGCTCTTTTGCTGTCTTTCCTCTCTATAATCTTAACTTGTTTCCTTTTGTTTCATTAGCAACTTATCAACTTATGTCTTTCGATTTGTAAAACTTGAATGGTTTTTCTATGTGAACTTATATGCTAAGTTAAGCATTATCGAACTTGATTCCTTTGTTGAATGCGTAGACTGATCATGAGGTTGTTTTAAGTTAAGAAACAACATAAAGTTTTAAAACATAGTTTTTCTACATCTGAAAACCCAAACCAAAATATTAAAACATATATCGAAAGCCAAAACTTAAACTCCACCCTTTGAAATCTCTAAAATGGCACTCTTTATCCCTATATGAGAAGCAGAGATAGTGTTTAGGTCAACGATGATATGTTAGCCATGCGCAGAGAAGTTCGAGATTTAGAGAATCATGATCGTTTGAAAGCTGATTTAGTCGAAAATATTTGGCAAAAGTTTGGCGATGAATTTTATAAATGTATTGAATAAAATGTTTTCATAAATTTTATAATATATTTTAATATTTTTTTCATGTATTCTGAATAATTTCTAATTTTTTTAAAAGATAAAAAATTATTATTATTTTATTTTTATGAACTCTTTCTTCGGGTTCACCAATGCAGAAAACAGCATGTATGAGTTTATAACTGTTCATGGTCCTACCAAAATATATTAAAAAAATTGGGTGAACCCCTTTGGGGTTCACCGATGCTCATGCTCTAAGAACGACAATAAATTTGTAACGACCCGGTTTCTTGAACCGGTTGGTTTGATTTCTTCTGTTTAATTAATTTGGATTGAACCAAACTATTCCCTAAACCAAGACTTATAAATAATCATATATACCATTTTCTCTAATAGAAAAGCCCTAGCGGTAAGCCTATGCAGCCATCTCCATCATCTTCTTCCTTGATCTCTCCTATGATTCATTCCTCTCCTATTCATCATGTCTCTTCTCCTCTTCTTATCTTGTTCCTCATGTCATGTTCCGATTGTGCTCGTGTGAGGAAGGGAGGTACGTCGCACCGGAGATGATTGATGGACGACGTGAGAAACGCCGGAGTCACCATCTCAACACCACCGCAAGTGGAGCTGTACAGCCGCGAGTTGAACCTATCGGAGGTGCAACCGTGTACCGGAGATCTATGTCGCCAAGATCTGGATCGCCGCCATCACCACTCATCTTTTATGCGATCTCCATCCATGCCCATGTGATAACGTAAGCTTACGTAAGTGATCTTCCGTCATGTTAGGCTCATGTTATTGTCATGTACGTTCATGTCATATTGTGGATTCCTATTGCCCGTGAGCCTATGTATATGGGTTGTCCTTTTTTCCTTGTTTCTTGAGAATCAAGTAACATTTTGCCAAGTCATATTGTTTAATTATTTTTCTTGTTTTGTCCTTTCTATTTCCGATCTATTGGGTCTTTGGCGGGAATTTGAGATCCATGGTGAAACCCTTGTTTGCTTAGTGATCAAGTTATCATGTCTATTCTCCGATCCGCTTCTAGTCTCCGATATTGGCTATGGTGAGGGCTACTCCGTTAAATCCCGAACTAGTTTAGTACTACTATTATGGAAACTTTAGTTTCGAAACATGATCCGTCTCTGTGAATCGAGTCTGTTTGAGAGTTTTGTTTGTTTAATTTTATTATTGATTGTTTAACCGGAAATAGGATCATAGAGGATTCAACGGATGATTGAAATGAGTGATGTTAAAAATGCTATATTATATATTAAATATAAGTCCGTTTGTGTGGATTGCGGGTGTGCAAAGACGTTTGTGTAAGCCGCCGACGAGCAGTGTGATTGCGGATGCACAAAGACGTTTGTGTAAGCCGTCGACGACCAGTGAAATTGCGGGGGTACAAAGACGTTTGTATCAGTCGCCGACGCGCAGATTACGGGAGTGCAGATATGAATACTCTACGCCTGGAGTTATATATATATCCTTATGAGGAAATGCGGGGTGCATAGAGTAGCTATGCATTACTAACGCATTGGTTGTTTTGTGTGGTGTATTAGATACCGTGTTTGTTTCATGCTAGAGCTAGGCCTACATGGTCGTAGTGCTATGTACTGAGTCTGTGGTTTGCGGTTTAGCATCTCATACCTCACTGAGTGACTCCCCTGTTGCTCACCCCTCTTTCTTCCCATTGCAGGTGAGCAGGACGAGTAGTCGGATATCTGGACGATTTGGTGTCTCTGGGATGAACGTGATTTAATTTTGGTTTTTATGAAACATATTTTATATTTTATTTTAAAAGTGTTTTATTTTGGATTTAATTCAATAAAATGTTTCGATATTTTATCCAGTTTTGAATAGCTCGGTTTGATTCGGTATTTTTTTGGTAAGTAGCACGCCGGTCTCGAGAAAGGAGGAGACGGGTGTTACAAAATTATCTAAATGAATGTCGTTCTCAAAGCTACCCAACTTGTGAGAGAATCAGTCAAAAAGAAGAAGCACAGGGCACTCTTGCAACTGCTAGTACCATTGGCATAACATCTGTTAGTACCATTGGCATAGCATCTTTTACAAGATATATTTCCTTTCACAAACATATTTGCGCATCTGTATATCCCTCTATATTTTTTATTCGTCTTCTACTTTGCTTACCCCTATGGTTCAAGCAGCCGAAAAGCCCCTCCGAAAATCTCAGACAAAATTATATGTGGAAAGTTAAACACCGATGGTGTTTGACTGATTGATTTACCTCTCAAAAACAAAGTCGAGAGGCCATTCTCTTGTTGTAGTCTTCCTACGAAAAAGATGTATTTTTTTAGGTGTGGTGGCTAAACCAAGGACTGACAGAACCGTTGGCATGTCCGTTTGAGTGAACCTCTGAGCCATTGGGAAGAAGCTGAGGTGGCAAACCGATCGGCATCGGAGGAAGCTGAGGTGGTGTACTCGGGTAAAGTGTGTGACCGTGAGGGAGACCATGAGGTAAACCATTTCCTTTATGTTGTTGAAGGGCATGATGGATCTGTCTCAGCCCTTCCTCATGGATCCTAACTATTGTATCAGGTTCCTTCATCGATAGGGAGTCTAAATTGGCACCGTATAGAGGCGCATGTCTTGAAATCTCTTCCCGAAGTGAGGATTCTAGTGTGTTGATGTATTGCTGTTGAAATAAAAAGAGTTAAATGAATGCTAAACAGCGAAAATAGATTTAAGAAATAATAAATCTGCTGTCATCTCATCTTCTATCAAACCTGGCAAGCTTGGAGTTTAGATTCCATTCCATCAATGTAGGCTTCACACCAAGCAATCTGATCTTCTTTCTCTCTTTTGTCCTTGTTTGTTTGCCCTACTGTTTGTGTCAGTCGCCTGATTTCATCCTCAAGTGACTTGCGGGCTTCTTCCCGATTTGCATTCTCTGTGGCATACCGTTTCAGCTCTTCTTCAAATCTTTTCCGGGCTGCCTCTGTTACCTTTAGCTTCTCGGTTAGAGCAGTTTTCTCTTTTCATATCTTCTGTATTATTCACATAGAAAACAGCGTCTCTTATGTGAACAATACACCTTTTGGAGTTTTGGAAAAATTATAATAAGAGTAAATGAGATAAGCAAGATGGCTGTAATATAAAGACCCGAGCATTATTCAATTTCTGCGTACCTTTAATTCATCACGCTTTCGTGTTTTAGCAAAGAAAGTTGTGTCTCTGCCTCGTGAAGGCGATCCTGAAGAGTTTTCTTCTCAGAAGAGAGTTTATCTATCTAATCTTGACGTTCTGACCGAACCCACTCCAGCTGATTCTCCACATCCCGAAACTGTTCTACCAGATCTTTCTTCTCCCGAGCAAACTGGTCCGTCTCATTTTTCATTTCAGACTGCAATTTGATACACAGTATTTATAACCAGAGAACGCCCAAAAACTCCAGCATAGTCATACTCTTGCAGCAGAAAAATGAAGTAATCACGTACCTTCAGACGGGTGTTTGCAGCCTCAGATTCACTTAATTTTTTCGTGATATATACCAGATTTCTCATTTGTCAGAGTTTGAATCTCTGTCTTCATTTCTTCCCTCAACCTAACAAGCTCTATCTTGTTTGCACGCAGTTGGTGCCACAGAGCGGCCCTGTCCATGTTCACATGTTCTACAGTCTTTTTCAACATGGCTAAAACAGGTCTCGCAACCTCTCGCTCCTGAAAAATCAGAATATCAAGAATCCACAGCTCTAAGTCTAACTCTTGGTTGCTACTGGTAGGACTGGTGAATCTATCTACAAGTCTCCTCAGTATTTGAACCCTAAAGGGCTGATCGGGAAACCATTTGAATAATATTGCGTATAGCCTTTTCACAAATCCCCTCACTTGAGGATCTTTAGAATGAGCTAATGTCTCTGCAAGATTAGGGAGTGCCCTGAACTCAATCACTCCAGCGGCTTCTTCCTCACTGACTTCTCCCTCCAATACAGAATCCCCACTTGTAGCACTCAGATTTGGCCCTTGTACAAGTCGTTTTTCAAGGACCATGGTAACGCACTGAACAACAATGGCTCCACGAGCAACAGCTCTTTCGAACGTTTGAGATGCTTCACAGCTAGGGACGATATGGAAAACATTTCCAGCAGTATGTAGACATCAAAAAACTGTCTATTTACATAGAATTCATGCTTATCCATCAGATCTTCCATCTCGGAGATGGAATCATTTTCACCAATCAGAAAAGGGCCGAAGGGTAATGTCCCAAAATTGCCATCTAGAATGTCGTCACAGTTGATGTCCCTAAGTATCATTTCGGCAATCTCAGCCCATCTGTGTACAGTTTTGCTCAAATATTCAATGACGCAAACAGATACATCAGCACCCACACTTTTAAGCTGCTCACGGACTGACCTTACCTGTATTAGAAATTTTTTAGGTTAGCCCAAGACTAGGGAAATATTTGATTGCAGCAAAAGAGAATAAATGAGACACAAAATGCTTACGGCTCTAGGTAGGTGTTGGCACTGTGAGGCAGTTTTAAATATGAAATGAATGGCCGCCACAAGACTTTCCTCATCTGAGTCATTCAGAAGCTCAAGTGACTGAAATAGAATGTGCTCCCATACTTCAGTGTCACAATCTAACTGGCTAAGAGCATTGTACACCTGTGCCACAGAAAAAATTCCAGATAATGGAGATGTATAAACTTCTAGTTCATTAAATGAACTGACACTCTTTAAAGGGATTCTATGCCTCGAGCTCCCAAGAAAAGTCTTCAACAAGGGAAGAAAAGGCTAAGAGACAACGTACTGGTTCACGCAATGCTGGTTCAGCTTCAGGCTTTTGAAGCCGTTTGATAAGTGCATAAGCAGCTAGTGGGTGTTCCGAATGCTCAACCAATTTAGGAACCAGACTAACTAAATCTGGTTGCAAATGTTTAGGCGCTCTGTCTAAAACAAGATCAATCTTTTGAGCAGAGTGTGGTTGTCGTCTAGGCTCTGGACAACCTTGTGGAACAGCCGAATCAAGAGTTTTCAGTGATTTAACAATCAGTCCTAATAGCTCCTCAGATTGCTCTGGCCACTTTGTCTGAAGACCAAAAGTTTTACAGATGGTCAGAAAAACAAAATTGCAAAACGCTGTGAAATAGGTTTAAGCAGTAAGAGAACCCACCTTTGACTGAACTAAAGTATCAGAAGACTGCTCAGCATATGTTTCAGAGGTAGGAACAGGCTCTACTGCAAGGGCTTTCTCAAGCATATCGATCCCATTCATCTCAGAGCTTTGTACAGCTGAGGTACTGAGGGTAGTAGCATCTGCATCAGATTTAAATCTCTCGTCAACAAGATCTTGTGAAGCTTCCGCTGCTCCATTTTCCCTAGTTGCCTCCAATGAAGTTGAAGCCACGCAGCCATCTGTCTTTGGATCCAGTAAACAAGGCTCAGAATAAGATCCTTCCTCCGAAGGTTGGCAACACTCAACCATTATATCTAGAAGTAAATCGATAATTGCTTGCTGTAGAACTTTAACCCCCATCAGCAAATTCATCAGGCTGGGTGAAGATTCATCACTCTTTGTCAGCTTGCTTCTATCATCACAAGATATTTTAGTGGGAAGAAGTAAACGCTTTACTTTAGTAGGATCGTCAAGATAAACACGTAATCCAGTAAGAAACCCAGCAATTGCACCTGCATCCATTATAAGCTTCTCTCGAAGTGTCGCCTGTGGTTGAGATGTACTTTCCCCAAATGTGAGATGGAATCCAGCTTGGGAAAGAAAATCTCGGAATGTGTCTTCCTCATCTCCGCTTATGCCCTCACTTTCCTCAGAATCAATAATTTCATCAGGATCAGTGGTTAAGGCATCTTGGTCATCATCTGACGCCAAGACCTGGCAAAAGAATGGAGAAAACATAAAGTCCATAATGTAGGAACACGACCAGATCTCCAAGTGTGCATGAAAGAAGGGAATAATTCCATGACGCGGAAGATATATTACATGAAAGAACTAACCTCTAAATCTGAAAACTCAAACCAAGGACAACAATCCAATATTTCACACACAAAAACAACAGTGTCACGCACGAGAAACCCTGCATCAGCCTCCAGCATGTCAGACACTTTCATAAACTGTAAGACGGAATTATTCCATGTCTTGGTGCATATAGATGACTCCTTCCACACACTTTTCGCAGGATTCTTTTGGTTCAAAATGCCCATCCTGTACTTGACCCAGAAGTTATTGCCCACATCTGTACCCGCAGATTGATCACTCTCTAAATATATGCATATGGTGTCAAACGACTCGTAGACACCTGCATTATACAAGGCACACATAAAGCAACTGGAGTTCATAAACATCATAGTTGAAGATAGGAGATGAGGAAAAATATCAAAACCACTCACCAATCCAGAGTTCACATCCACCATCCTGAAAAAACTTGCTAAAGATCTTTCGTGTCTCCATTATTTCCTTGAAGGCCAGAAAATTCTCCACTTTCCACGTAAATGAACTTCTTTTAACGCTGTTATCAGTCTGTGAAGCTGAATTAGCTGAATCTGCCTCCACATAGTCTTTCGTTACAGATGTCTCTTTCAAGATTAGAACATCTGCAGAGAACACAACAGTGTCTTGAACAAGAAATCCAGAGTCCTGATCAAACAAACTCGTAAGTGTCACAAACTCACGCCAACCCCAATCCCTTGCAGCTTTCGAGTAGCGATTCTGAGATTCCTTTGTCACCAACTTCTCCTCCAATCTCTGGTTCACAACTGATAGTCTGTGGCTAACAAAACAACTCCAATCACTATAACTTTGTGAATCTGTCACTTCACCGGATACTGATTCGGTGTAGCTACTGGTTGGATCGGTTCAACCGGTCGAACCGGGTTTTCTATGTATGGATATATATATATATATATATATATTATATGAATTTTACTTCTACATATAATACCTTCTCTATTCTTTTCTATAATTAACTAAATATAAACAATAAACATAAATCTAACTATATATATAGTTAAAAAAAAACTGAAAAATGAATACTATGTAAACTGAAATTGATAAAATCATATGATTTACAAAAAAAATTATCTTATTTTATTTATTTTTATAACTAACATTTCAAATTTTATGAATATGGTAAAATAAAGATATTATATGAAAGTCAAAAATATATATTTCACATTGTTTCTTAATAAAATAAAAAATCAATTAAATAGTGATTGTTGAACACTAATTATAAAATATTAAATTTTAGCTAGTAATAATTGAAAACACTTAATTATATGTTAATTTTTATGAACTGGGTTTTAAAATTGACCCGGGTCACCGGTTTTACCGGTTTTACTGGTTTTTCACAAATCCGGGTTTTCAACCGAACCGGACTCGGCTTCTTCAGCAAGTCACGGTCGAACCGGTTCGACCGACCGGTCCGATCCGGTTTTCAAAACACTGAGAAATACTGAAAGATGACATGGTGGCTGGGACTGCCCTGAGGCCATTAAGAGTAAGACAATCAGTTAACTCTACAAATGCAGTAACCAGAGAGCTGAAAAAGGAAGGAGATATTTAATCTTCAAAACGGTGTTTAAATGGTTCCATGTCTACCGTATAAAACAACATAGCATCAAATGGAGTGAATCTAGTCCACTTACATACCTCGGGGATAAACAATAAGTCGACAATCCCTGTTCCCAATTTGAAACCTTTTACTTTTGATGCAAAGACCTGTTATCTTTCTCTTCTTGAGAAGATCCTTTAACCTAGTGAAATTTTCAATTCTCCAAGTGAATTTACCCATGTGCGCATCCGATTTCCTAGCTCCACTCCCATTCCTTCCCGCAACCAACCCTCCATTCTTAGTAAAGCTACTGAACTCTTTGATAAGTACAGCAGTGTCATCGAGTAAAAAACCTGATTCAGGATTCACAAAGTCAGACATCTTCATGTAATCGTTCCACCCCAAGCTCGTGTTATCACCGCTCTTATTATCAGCAGCAAACCTCCCATACGAATCTCTATGCATGTGAGCGCACCCAGGCTTCTGATTCAAAGCCGACATCCTAAACAAACACCAACAGCTCCTATCCGACACCATAGTCTTCTCGGTCTCCTTACTCTCCAGACACATCGATATGTACTCCTGCGAATTAACCACACTCTGGTACACACTAATCCTCAGATTACACTCCCCAACTGGGAACACATGGCTCACTATCTTCTGCGTCTTTACCATTTCCTTAAACAAGCTAAAGTTATTCCCTTTCCAAGTGAACTTCCCACTCAAAACATCCGGCATTGGTCCAGCTAATGAATTCTCCTTGTACAATGATCCCGAATCGTTGTTAGAGCTCACAGACTCATCGAGAATCAAGATATCAGCAGTAATAAGCAAGGAACCACTGTTAAACAAAAACCCCATCTTCGGATCTAACACGCTCGAGTTAAGTGTGAAATCGCACCACCCGTGCGATTTCTTCTTACTAGAGAACCTATGCCAAGAATCTTTATGTATAGTGAGAGACTCGTCCACGTGGTTGACGATCGAGAGACGATAGCTAGCGAAACAGTCCCAGCGAGAAGACGACGAGCCGCCGTGAGGGTCCATGATCTGGAGATAGATGCTGATGTAGCCAGGGAGGGCCTGAGAGTCGCCTCTAGGGTAAACGAGGAGACGGCAATCGTAGCCTCCCTCGTCGAAGTACTTGCTCCACAGTGCCTTGGCTTTGACACGTGTGAAGCTCTCGACCGTCCATCGGCACGTGGCCGTGTATTCTCCTTGGCGATCGACGGCTACGAGCGCCTCCGCTTCCGTCTCGACACGATCCGACGTGGTGATCTTTGGCCGGGGAGATCGAGGAGGAGCAGAGAGGCTTCTGGGATGAAGAAGGAACGGAGGGGGGAGATAGGTCGACGGCGGATGACGACGAAGACACCGCCTCCGATGAGCTCTGCTTCATCATTTCTGTGGCGGTTTTTCTTCCATTTCTCGTTTTGATTGCTGATATAGACCACTTGGTCTGAAAAAAATCTAAAAAAGACCTCTTACATTTTGATTTTTACTTTGAATTAATTTTAAACATAAAAATAGTCAAAAAGACTTCAAAACCCAGAAACTTCTATTTATTTACCAACCCAACCACTACCTATCCAAACCCAATAATCCGACCCAACCCAATCCGGATCCCTAGACCCCCAAATCTCTCATTCTTCTCCAACATCATTTTTTACGTTCTTCATCTCCATTTTTTCATCACCATTTCTTAAAAATCAAACTCAAACTCAAACTTAAGTGTCATTCATCTAATCATTTCCATATTATCTGTTTTCATTTACTTCATCCGGATTCACAACCTTAAAAAAGCCCAGATTTTAAATCTCCATTTTAATAAATTTTTCCATTCCACGATCAAAATCAAAATAAAAAAAAATCTTCAACCCTTACGAATTTTCGTTCTTATCTCAAATCGATCAATTCTTCATCATTCCCAATCCATTTTCTCTCATATAAAACTGAATCTCACTTTTAAATACAAAATTTTTGACAGTGAAGAACGCAAAGTGCTACTAGTACACATAGTACAACTGAAACTAGTATAACTAGTACAACTACAACGAGTATAACTAGTATAATTAGAGCAGCTATAACTAGTACAATTTTATAACTAATATGGCTATATTAGGGTTTTTGTTTTCAGCGAATAATGTTATAGAAGAGGATAATGTAGAACCAAAATGTTGGTCTAATTTTGCCATGCATGAATTTGTCAATATATGTTAAAATTTTGTTTTATATAATATGTATTTGAATAATTAGTTGTTTTACCAATTGTACTAGTTGTACTATTTACGAAAAAATCATTTTATCCTTTTGCTCGAAACCAAAGAAGACAATTGTCAAACCAAAAATGTTGCAATAGTAAAGGATTAAGAATATATTCCGTAAGATGACACAAAAACATCAAGAGTTTAAAATGATGTATAAGCATTCATGTTTGGTGTTTGGATTACGATAATAATAGTCCGACCGATACAACCGATAACTACAATAATAGTATTACTAGTTTAATTGTGGCAACATTTGAGTTGCGTTGTTTTAAACACTTACCAATTTGGCCAGCTGATTATTTTTTCATATGTTGTACTAGTTTTTGAGTTGTACCAATTTGTGTATAGTTGTACTTTGACGGTGAAATCAAAAAATATTAGTTGTACCTCATAATAAATATATTTACCTCAGTTGTACCACTTATTTATGTGTACATAGCTTTGCCCAGTTACAATGAAATCATCAATTTCGTAAAAATATATTTCATGTATGTTTTCCATAAATTATGTAGACAAACAAGTTAATAAACCTTAAAAGTATAAGGTAGATCATGTAAACTTATGTGATGGTGTAAGAATTGCTAAAAACAAAAAAAAAAAATCATTAAAAATAAGGAATCTATCTAAACAGTTACCAGTTTGGTTATTTGATTGTTTTTACATATGGAATACCGAATTGATTTTGTCAATATTTTCTGCTTGCATCTGTCAAAATACATGTATAACTAAAACAACTAAAAAAATGTATAATTACTACAACTTTACAATTAATATGATTATATTTGATTAAATAATAACTAGAAAATAATATTAAGTCAAATATATTGCAAGAAATATTAATGCAAATAATACATAAAATTATTTTTACTTTTAAAAAAGATATCAAATATATTCATAGCATAATTTTAATCTATAATTACATATTTAAATGGGATGATATATTTAAGTTACAACATAATGCATATTTACAATAATACTAAATTAAATAACAAGTAGTTGTACAAGTTTTCTAGTTGTACCGACTGTACATAGTTGTACTAGTTTTTGAGTTGTACCATTTTGTGCATAGTTGTACTTTGGCAGTGAAATCATAAAATATTAGTTGTACCACATAATAAATACATTTACCTCAGTTGTACCACTTATTTATGTTTACATGTCATTGCCCGGTTATAATGAAATCATCAATTTTGTAAAACTACATTTCATGTATGTTTTCCAAAAATTATGTGGACAAACACGTTAACAAACATTAAAAGTATAAGGTAGATCATGTAAACTTATGGAATTGTGTAATAATTTTTATATTTTTTTCTAAAACTTCAAATTAAATTAAGAGAAATTTTATGAGTACATACCAACTGAGATATATGATTGTTTTTCTCATATGAAATACCAAATTAGTTTTGTTAATTTCTGAAACGTCGAAGTTGTACTAGTTGTACCGGTAATACTCGTATAATATATATATAAGTTATATATATATATATATTGTTTATATGTCTAGTCATAAGGGTTGTACCAATATTTTCACATCATAGCTTTGTAAAATATGTTCGATGTTTGATTATCATAAAAATATGGCTAATATAGTTAATAACCTTAAAAGTATAAAGTATATAATATAAAATTAAGTGTGTAATGCAATAATTTAACAAAAAAAATGAAAAATCTTAAATTAAATAGATGACATTTTTGTCATCATATACCAATTAGAATATTTATTTGTTTATTTCATGTGTAAATTATATAATTTTTTAAAATATTTAGTTGTACGAGTTATACTAGTTTTACCAACTCGAATGAGAAAATGAGATAAGAAAGATTGTGTGGATGTGAATGGCCGAGATTAAAGAAAGAGAAGGAGAAAGAATGAGACATATGTGAAATTGTATGACCAAGATTAAAACGTAGATGTGATGATCCAATGGCTCATATCACTCTTTCATTAATGGCAAAATCGTCATTTCCCTTTAATTGGTCCATATAGATTTTTTTTGGATGTTGTAGATTTTTTTTTGACCATTTGGTCTATAAGAGATTTTTGTCCATTTTTTTTTGTTCTTAGTATTTTTATATCTAGGTTGATCGAACTTTTTTTGCTAGAGGAGAAGGGCAAAGACAGGATTTGACGGTTTTGACGGACGCCTTATACGTTAACATGCGCACTCCTGAGTCCCTGACTCCTCCCAATGGCCTTGGGCTTGGGTTGGGGGGAGGTTGTTTTATATCAGTTCTATAAGAGAACCTGCTACATAATGGATTGGTTCTCATACTATTTTGATCCGAATTTGGAATGCATCTATACTAATGGTAAGGGTAGTTAAATCACATGTTATCAGAGCATCCACATTAGTGAACCCCCTTTGGGGTTCATAGAAATTTTTTAATATTTTTTAGGTGGGTCATGAATAGTGTTGAACCTTTTGCTATTGTGATTCTGCATTATTGAACCTCAGAAGGGTTCACAGGAATTAAATAATATATTTTTTTTAGTTTTGAAATTATTTTAAAAACATGAATAAAATATTATGCAATAAATTTTTTAAAAAAAATTTATTCATTACATTGATAATTGATAATGGATTCACAGGAATTAAATAATATATATTTTTTTAGTTTTGAAATTATTTTAAAAACATGAATAAAATATTATGCTATAATTTTTTTTAAAAAAAATTTATTCATTACATTGATAATTGATAATGGATGAACATACAAAGATTATTGATCGTTTCCAAATGTTTGCCAAACATTTTCAACTAAATCAACTTTCAAACGTTCATGTTTTCCTGAATCTCGAACTTCATTGCGCATGCCTAGCATGTTAGTGGAATGCAAACTTTCTGTCCTTGTGACCTTCGAACCTCTGCTCGACTCTCCTGACTCGAACTGAGAAGTATCAGTTAGACTGTATTTGCCTCGTTCGTTCTCCACAATCATATTGTGCAATATGATACAACATCTCATAATCTTCCCTAACTTTTCCTTGTCCCATAGTAGGCCTGGGTTTTTGACTATTGCAAACCTCGCTTGCAAAACCCCGAAAGCCCGTTCGACATCTTTTCTGGTGGATTCTTGATGTTTAGCAAATAGCTCTGCTTTATCCCCTTGAGGAAGTGGGATAGATTGGATAAATGTCGACCAATTCGGATAAATTCCGTCAGTAAGGTAGTACGCCATACGGTAAGTGTGGTTGTTGACCTTGAATTTAACTTTAGGTGCTCGACCTTTTATAATGTCATCAAAAACAGGAGACCGATCAAGAACATTGATATCGTTAAGGGTACCTGGTAATCCGAAAAATGTGTGCCATATCCAAAGATCTTCTGATGCCACAGCCTCTAAGACAATTGTCGGCTTTCCTGAACCTCGTGTGTACTGTCCTCTCCAAGCCGTTGGGCAGTTTTTCCACTCCCAATGCATACAATCAATGCTGCCAATCATCCCGGGAAACCCGCGTGCCTCTCCAATATCGAGTAATCGTTGAAGATCTTCCGCCGTAGGTCTTCTTAGATACTCATCACCAAAAAAGTGTATTATCCCGTTAGTGAAATGTTCCAAACATAAAAGAGCAGTACTTTCACCGAGTCGGAGATATTCGTCATACGTATCTCCCGATTGACCATATGCGAGCATACGTATAGCTGCCGTACATTTTTGAAGTGGTGAGAGCCCTTTCCTTCCGTGAGCATTTACTCGTTGCTGAAAGTATGGAACACCTGTAGTAAGCCGCTCGACAATGCGAAGGAACAATGGTTTGTTCATTCTAAAACGCCGCCTAAACATGTCCGTTGTGTAAGTAGGATTTTCGTCAAAATAGTCGTTCCATAGTTGAATGTGGCCTTGTTCCCGATCTCTTTCGATATAAATCCGTTTCTTTTGTTTGGTGGCTTGTTCATCAAGTAGGGAGTTGAGGATATTATCAAATTTTTCGTCAAAATATTCTTCAAAAGCTTCATCTACTCCATCGGATGATGAGGACGACATTATTAGGCTACCTTTGAATTACATATAAAAAAGAAGAGTTAAAATAAATATAATAAATAGTTTACCCTAACAAAATATGATTAAAAGTTTTAGAAAAATTAAGAGATATAACAAAATAACAAAATAACAAAATTAATACAAAAATGTTCAAGAGTGAACTATAAGATATATACTATAAGATATATGGTTAAATTGTTTTTAAGAGATTAACTTCAGAAAATTGTTTATACTATAAGATATATGAAATATACTATAAGATAATTATATATACTATAAGATATTATTAGTATAAGATATATGGTTATTAAAATAAAGAACCAAGTACTGGTTGTTGAGGCAGCGAGGGAGTGGGGGAGTTCGGTCTTGAGGGAGTGTTGTCTTGAGGCAGTGAGGGAGTGTCGTCTGATGAGGGAGTGAGAGTGAGGGAGTGTCGTGTTGTTATTGATTGAGAGGGTGAGAGTAGAATTAACTGAGAAGTAGAGAGGTTTCAAGAGAGAATGAGAAGTAGACATCACACAACACATATTTATATAAGTTAAGTGATAGTACAAGTACAATAAAACATGGCATTGTTAAAGAAAGCTTTTACAATGATGTGAAGTGTAGAGAGAAACAAAATACTACACTTCACACCAACCCGTGACATCAAACAAAATACTACACTTCACTACAAGTACAAATCCGTGACCTACTACAAGTACTACTACTACAAGTACTACCACAACCCGTGAAGCATAACCCATCAACCTCAGTAAAGAAGAGAACCCGTGACCTTGTCGAACCAACAAACCTTGTAGAACCCGTGACCTTCACCTGCAAAACGAGACAGAAGAAGGGCAGTTATAGTCAACAAGTAATGAACAAAGCAAAATTATCAACTAAGCAGTCAACAAGTAATGAACAAAGCAAAATTATCAACTAAGCAGTTATCAAGTAATGAACTAAGTAAAATTATCAAGTAAGCAGTAATCAAGTATGAACAAAGCAAATTATCACCTAGAGCATCTCAGAAACTAGTTTCTCCTTTAGAGCCACCTCACTATCAGTTAGAGTTTCATGCTTCTTAGAGAGGAGACGATCAAGAATTTTTTGTTTAGATAGGTTACGTTTCACATCGAGAATGGTTTCCAGTCGTTCAAATGCTGCTTCATTTCCCTTTTTCTTGCGTTTGGCTGCTTTGCAAGCCCTAACTCCAGCAGGCCTAGCCTCATCCGAGTCAGGGACCCTTGTTCAAAAACGCGGCCGAGTAGCCGCATTTGCGGCCGCTAAAACGCTAAACGCAAGCCAACTCGGCATAATTATTCGGCACATAATTAATCGACCGTTTATTCTTATTATACGTTTAAAAATCGGATTAATAACCGATTTTTACTCCATTTATTTAGGCCCGATCGAGAAAATGGGCCAAGGTTTAATAGGAACCTGATTTACTTACGAAAAGGTGGAGATCATACCTTATTTATAGTAGTTGATTGCCTTCAGCATTTTTATCACTAGCGATGTGGGATGTTGTCATGTTGAGATATTGACGTGTCTTTTTTTGTTCTTTTTCTTTTCTTGCTGTCGAGTTTTGCTGTGTTTTCTTACTGGGTTTTAGATGGATTAAAATAAACTTGGTAAACGTTGTTTTTGGTTTAGAAATTATATACACGATAAAAATGTGATTAGTTTAATTTTTTCCATGAAAAATATCTTTTAATAAATCTAAAATAGGTAGTTCAAGTGTTAAACTATATATATTATTTGTTTAATCACCTTCGTAGGTTTGAATAATTGTAATTATATGTTAGTACTGAAGTTCTTGGTACGTTGTGTATATACAAGTTGATGAACCAAACCTAAAACATAATCCATAACATTAATACAATAACAATTTTTTTTACATAAACATGTATTATACCTAAATGTTTGTATTATACGTATAAGCATGATATAATACGTATAAAAATACAAAAATTCCTCCCCGCGTACTGCCCGAGTTTTTTCCGAATTTTCAATAAATCGCTAGGCCCGGGTGCACCACACGCGTAGCGCCTAGCGAGTTTTCGAACATGGTCAGGGACTGACTCGGAAGCTTCCTTCCGTTTCTCCTTTGCACCATCTTTTGAGAGAGAGTTGGATCTCCACTTTTGATCATACCTTAACTCCCTCCAGGCGTGTTCAAGATTGAACTTCGCCTGGTAGTCGTTAAAGAAGATGTCATGAGCACACTTCATGACATCGTTATCATTTTGGCCACTAGATTGCTCATTCAAAGCCGTCTCATAGCTTCTCACAAACTTACACACCTGCTCATTAATCCTTCCCCACCTCTGCTTACACTGACTCCA
Organism: Brassica carinata; assembly: GCA_016771965.1. NCBI lineage: Eukaryota > Viridiplantae > Streptophyta > Magnoliopsida > Brassicales > Brassicaceae > Brassica > Brassica carinata. Next base: position 43,181,896 of record CM028692.1, read on the forward strand.
CTCTCTAGGAGCAAAACCAGTGAGCTGAGGGCTTGAATTAACATAATCCTCTATTCTTTTCCAAAACGAACCTAACTTCTGCTGGTTACTAACTATGGGATCCTTACTGGTATTCAACCAGGCACTGATGAGGACAATGTCCTCTTGTATTGTCTACTTTCTCCTCTCTACGGGTTTAGGAACATCAGAGGACCCTACATCTATGGTTTCAGTGGTTTGAGTGGTTTGAGTGCACTGGGAAGTTAAGAGGTTGACAAACCCGTGAGAATTAAGAGAAAAGGGATCCATTTTGGTGTCAGGTCGTGTTTTAAAATATTTTGGGTGTTTTGACAAGTGCGTTGGGATTTTTGAGTGATTTTTAAAACTTGCTTTGTGTTTACAGTAATTGGTTTCAGTATATATAAAAAGGATTTACTTCCTTTGTGTTTCTAACTACCAAACATTCATTACCCTTAATTACACAACAAGTTGTTCACTAATGCATTTATTACACATCAAATCAATATTTAAAAAGGAACAACAGGTTTCAGACACAACAAGTTGTTCACTAATGCATTGTTCACGTTATTACCATTCATCACAGCAAACAACCAACATCGATTTAATTATACCTAAAATCTAGTACAGCTCCTACTCTAGATATTTAATGAAACTAGTTAAGTTTGAGTTTGAGTTTAGATATTTAATGAAACTAGTTAACAACCAACAACCAATCAGTTCAACTACAGCAACCAACAGACCTATCAGTACACTGAGTTTAGTTTGAGTTCAACTACAACTACTTCAGTTTACTTTCAGAGTTTACCTGTTCGATTTCAGTCGAAACACACCTTCTCCAAAGCAGCCACATCCACTGTGAGGTTATACACGTCACCAGTGAGCTTATCAAGCAGCAAAGCCAGCCTTTTAACTTGTGCCTGCCCAAGGAAAATAAAAAACCTTGTTAATGACTATTTAAAAACCAAAAATTAAGAAAAATAATTAAACTCTTTGAGAAAGTCACAAACCTCAAGACTCTCAATCTGTTTATTAAGAGTTGGAACCCACTTCATCACCTCATCAGCCTCCTCCACACGCTTACGCAGCCTTAGAATCTCCTCCTGCACACCACAAACCCAAGGCTGACGATAATGTAACCCATCAGCCTTGGTGAACATTAAACCCATCAGACAACATATTCATAAACTTGAACTCATAACTCAAGTGAAGCAAGGGTTTGTATCTAACCTCGTAGTTTACATAGCTGAAGAAGCGTTTCCCAGGCTGACTGTCGAACGTCTCCTTGACTCGAACCTCGTCAATCATTCTCCCACCACAAGCACATCTTCTGGGTATCCCATATTCCGAATCGGCAACCTTTCCCAGGAGGTCTATGTACTCCTGTTTCCTCTTACAATCTCTTCTCTCTTCTGAGGGATCCATCTAAAACACAAAACCACAAATGATTAGCAAAAAAAAATTAATACGATCCTACTAACCGTCTATCGAACCCATTTAACGATTTAAAACCGAAATCGAAAACCCCCAAAATCAGACTAATCGACACCCAAAACCTTCCATCTACACCTATATGAAACCCATAACACGATTTAAAACCGGGAATCGAAAACCCCCAAAATCGAATATGAACCGTAAATTGAAAATCACACTAATCGACAACGAAACGCTTCGATCTACCCCTATATGATACACATAAGACGATTTAAAAACCTAGAATCGAAAACCCCCCAAAATCGAAACGAACCCTAATTTCGGAATCCCACGAATCGAATAGAAAATGGGTAGATGTATCGGTGAATCCACTCGATACTCACCTACTCATGTGGAGGAGACAATATCTACTCGATTTGATGGAGAAAACTGGAGAAAATTGAAGAAAAAAATGAGACCACGGGATCGCACGACCTATCGCCTCTCGGGAGAGAAAACCCTAGCTCTTTTGAAAATGAGAACAAATGACTCCATCTACGCTTTCCTCCCTCTCTCGTCAATAACGCGTGCCCAATAACACCGTGACACCTGGCGTGAACCCGGCTCACACGGGGTCACTCGTAAGACCCGGGTCGCGAGAATAAAGCCAAATTTCCATTTTTTTTTAATTCTGGATCTATGATACTGAGCCCATGAACCCATTGTGACCCTCTAATGGAGATGCTCTCGGACGACTACGTAAACTATGTATCGAAGCCCAAATCCCAGACTTTTCACATAATTGTAAATTTGTTTCAAATGAGATCGAACCCCTGGAGAGGAATATTGTACCCCATTCTGAGTCTCATCTACCACTTGACCACAATCATAAAGGCCAAAATATTATTTCACTTCTGTTCAAATAACCAAAATAATGTAAAATAGTTTCTCCAAACGAAAATTGAACCTTAATTATATAGTGCACATTAAACACTCATTTACCATTACACCAATAGTTGATGACTAATTTTATTTTTGATAAATTATAAAATTTATTTTATGCAGGTTAACTATAAGTTCTGTTCTTTTTGGAGATGCCGCCGCAGCATCAATGTTTCAAAAAATATAAAATAAACAATTTTTTACGGCATAGGTCATTTAATTGATGATACTGGATTCTGAAAAACAACCGAATCCTCCACATTTTTTGCCGTTGGTTTTTATGGTGTTACAAAGCTCTGTTAATTTCTAGTCGCTGTGCTCATAGCGTCTTATTCTAGAAACAGTGAGGGGAAGAATTTATGCATCCTAAAGTGTATTTTCTGAGATGCTCAACACTGCGGCAGCGTCTCCAAAAAGAACAGAGCTATAGACTTCATAGAAAATTATACAGATTAAGTGAAGGATCACGAACATAATAAAACAATAAATTTGAATGAAAAAATATCTTAGATTTTAAATGGTGATAAAAGATGTGTTCTAGAGTATGTATGATTTGAATGAGGCGGTCGATCTAAGCTTATTGAATTATTGGAATTTGAAATTAAATAAAAAAATATTTCAAAATTATTTTAAAATTTTTATATTTAAAATAATTATTTAGCACTAAATACATAATAAATCAATTTCAACTATACATATATTTACTTTTTACCTTATTAATATTTGAAGTCTTTCTCACTAATAATAATAAAAATTTCCTATGATCCTTTGCACTAAAAATGATAAGTATCTATATTGTTAACGAAAAATTCTATTTTAAAATAACATTATTTTATATGAAATATTACAAAAAAATTAATTGAAATTTAAAACATGTATAGATTTCATTAATGTTATTTTCTCTTTGCTTTTTGGACCATAGACATAAAATTGAATATTTCCTAAACAAAATAACTTAAAATATACTCTAACATATTTTATTCAGATTTTATTCTAATAAATTTTAGAAAATCTATTAAAATTTAAAGGAATATTTATTTTTATTATATCAATAATTTTAAATATTTACTTTTAATTAATTAGATAATTTCATATTAAATATTATGATAAATTATTATTGATTCAATTAAATATATAATGAAAATAAAAAAAAGAAATATTATACATTTCATAAAAAATTATTACAATAAATAATAATCATCTTACTATTAACTTTTATATGATCATTGTTATCGTGTATTAGATAGACTACTAAATATGTAAAATATTTATCAATACAAGACAAATTGAATGAATACGAGATCATTTTTTAGAAAAGGTTTTCATACTAAAAAAAATTTACATATATAAGAAACTACATAGGAAAAAAACGAGAAAAAAAAACATAATACATGAACAGAGAGAAAGGGAGGAGGCCATCAAGAGATGGAAGTTAACAGAGTGATAGGAAACAAAACTCAAAATCAACGAGTTACACAGAGGAGTAGAAGGCAACGAGCTTCGGACCCAACTTCTCTTCTCCCCTTCTTTGAACAGATCATTATTTTGTTTCTCACCACTTTGATAATCCTTGAAATGATGACGCTTTGATGCAGAGAAATACCATTATGGAAACAATTATTGCATTCTTTCCAGATTTCATAGATATTTACTTGCCACAACTGACGAACAATGAAGTTCTGAATCCTATCAGGGGACGCAGACGGAACCAGAGAAGAGTACTGTCCCAAGATGTAGGATGATTTAAGATGTTAATCTTGTTAAGAAGTCGAGTCTCATGGAAGGGTCCACACAGCAAGAAACATCACATTCCCCGACCAAAACCACAATTTAGTAATGCACAAATGGATTAGTCAAAGAATTGAACTAAGCTATAATGATGTTTAGATTCTATAAATGTAGTATATACAGGAAAATTGGGACGTATAACCACGAAAAAACCATAATTCATGAATTAACTATTTTACCTACCAGACATATACACGACGTTATATACACATATTAATACTGTAATGCCCTCTTTCATTTACCGGCACAACCGTCTACATAAAAAATAAAAAATTAGTTATTAACCCCCCTAAAAGTAAATCGTGGCTTACCCCACATCACATCTTCCTCTTTTCACTTCTCCTGGTAACTTCCTCAAAGTCGAAAGGTCTTCGGCATGATTTGATCCACATCGTCTTCTCCGTCTCATTTCAAAACCTTCCTTAACTCCTTCGTATTCTCATTCAATTCGTCTACTTTTCTCCGCATGTGGTGTTCTCCGACATCGGTGGGCGTTCAAGTTGCAGCGGCGGTTAGTCACAGACCACTCATCCCCCACCGGGTCACTTTCTCAGATCTTTGTAACTAGGGTAAGTTCTCGGTGTTTTCCTCCGACTCTCTTCCCAATGTCCTCGACTGTAATTATTTTCTTTTGTTTTGGGTTGTTCTCGGAATTAGGGTTCTACAGTTGCTAACTCTTCCCGAACCGACTTGAGTCACAGCGTCACCTCCACTGGATTCACTTCAATTTTTTTTACTTTTCTTCATTGTTTGCAAGCGTGTGCTCTTCTTCGCTTCTGAAATTGGAGGTCACACGACGGCGTTAAAGTTGTGCAGCGACTTGTAACAAATTGTACATATCCAACTTCACACCCTCGATTATTGTTAGATCTCTTCAACTACGGTAAGTTCTCGGGTGTCTACCTTCCACTCTCTTCATCTGATGTTATTTTATTTTGTATTTCGACTATAGTTGGAATTAGGGTACTATAATTGGTAAATCTACAATCTCGTTGCCGTTGAAATGGAATGGAATAAACTGCAACACATAGGTTTTTGTTCGTCTATTCATAGAGATCTGTTAGCATCTGCAATAGAAATGTTTTTCTTCACCTGTACAGAGCATGAGATATGCTAGTTCTATTTTATTTGAAATGGAATATAGTAAACGATCTGTTCAAACTATTCTACTTGAAATAGAATTGAATGATTTGTAACGTATGCCTTACCATTCTTTATCAACAGTTGTGTTGTTTGACTTATAAAAAGTTCATTTCTATATACAATAGAATATTATTACTATGTAGTAACTGTTTCTCGGTCTTACTTTCATTCTTCAGGTTTGGCATGGACAATTTAGGCCTTTTCAGTAGATTGTTTGAGATAGGCTTTGAACCCACTAGAAAGAAAAGGTCAACAACTATTTCAACCTCCGTTGGATTACGGTGATCAAGAGTGCCGTACTGTCTGACTACCCTTGCGCATAAACTCAATTAGGCCTCCCTGACTATGTCGCGATTGAAAATTCCTTTTCTTGTACAGCATCTAGGTTAGCATCAAGGTTTCTGTTTTATTTTGTAGCAGATAAAAGTGTTGGTAGTATTGTTGCGTTGAATAGGTTGTGCGGCTGTGGTGGCACTTATGTTATTTGAATTGCATGCCGTAGACAAGGAATTGAATTGAGTGTCTTTCACTGAAGAACAGGCGCGGTCAGCTGCAAAGAATTATGAAATTGAAACTGCAACTGTGTCAGTCCGGATCACTTTCCGCTGCAGACGATGCTGTCTAGTTTCTATGTTTGTTGTGTTATGTTAAAAGTTTGTCATCCCCTTTTAGCTACTATAATCTTAACTTCCATAACTGTGTTCCTATGTATTTTTTTGTGACTCCAACTCTGTATTCCTTCTTCAGTTTTGTTGTTAACTTGCTAGAATGGAATACTATTTCATTCACCTTCCGTACTATTCTGTTTGTTAAACAACTAATCCATTTCTTAATATGCTCAACTCACCTTGTTTGGTATGGTCACATGGTCCCACCTGGTTATACTAGACATACACAATCTCATATTTTTCCCTTTCCATTATGTCATGAGGCAAACATGTCCAAAACTATATTCAATTTGATAAAGATGGTAGATTGTCTTTAGATTGCAACTATATTTTTACATTGTCAAAGCTATATGCCTCATGTAGAATAGAAATGCATATATCTGGTATTTTGCAACTTGCATTTAGTTTATGGAGGATTTGAGTTGATATAGGATTAGGGTTTATATTTCTATGTATGGTATAGTGATTATTGGCTAGGGTTTAATTTATGGAAATGGAAGATTGTAGTTGAAATTCGATTATGATTCATATTTCATGATATCGTTTAGTGAGTAGTTGATAGAGTTTAGTGTACAGAAAATAGAGGTTGTAGTTGGAATAGGGTTCATATTTTATTGAATAGAATGCATCTTCTTGCCATTCCGGTTCACTCTCGTACAGTTTACTATCACGTAAAGTAGATTACCATATAATACTAGTAATTCCTATTTTAATACTTTGACATTTGGATTAGGGTTTATATTCTCGTGTTGGGTTTAGTGATTACTTGATAAATTTTAGTTTATGGATGATTGGAGTCGACATTGGGACCAACATTACCACATTCTGTGAAGGCATAACCATATCAACATTGAGAAAGATGGTAGATTGCCTTTAGATTTTTTATTCTATATGCCTCAAGAATAGAAAAGTATCTGTTTGGCGTTCCATTTGATAAGTTTTGAGTTTAGAGTATATTTATGTCTGTGGTTTAGTGATTAGTTTATGGTTTAGTTTATGTAAATTTGGGATTAACATTGGATTACGGTTTACATTTCCGTGTAGGGTTTAGTGCTTACTTGATAGGCTTTAGTTTATGTACGCTTGTGGTTACCATTTGGATAGCATGCCGTACTTCCATTGCGTGATCTATACTATTTTGTTTCATATAATAGCAAGGCTTGTTACGTTAACACATGTTCTGTAACGCGTACAACTCTTATCAACTTATTTCGCTCCTTACACTTATATCACCACGCCGCTTATTGTATATTCCATATGTGTCTGATGAGGAATGTAATTACCTGACTCCGGTATTGCGGAATGAGGGTTTAGTATCTTAAAGTTTTGGGGTGCAATGGATGAGGGTTGATATTTTCCTAACTTGGGTTTAGTGTTTACAGTCAACTGTTCTTTTACCAGCATATGGCTTCCATGTTGTTATTCCATTTTAGGTATGTGAAATGGAAATCTTCTTTTTAGCACTCCTTGTATGCTGATATTTGGGATTGGTTTGTCGACATTTGGGGTTCATATATGAGGCATTTAGAATGGAAATAAAGGAGGAGTTTAATTTACGGAAGCTTGTAACTCTATCCGGTTGTACTATATCTATAGTATCATTAGAAATAGTAAGATGAAGATAGAATAGAACGCTTCTCTAACTAGACTTTGTAAATTTCTACTTACACCTATAACACACATATATAATCATGGGATCTTAAAATCATTTACTTACACCAGTCGTTTAAAATTAAACAGCGAACATATCTATGTAACTCAAATTTCTTATGTGGGATCTCCCTACTCTTTCAGTCGAATATATATCATCTTTTGGCTAGCAAAAAGAGATTCTTCAACCAGATCTCTTCCATTTAATTGGAAATATTAATAGCTAAAAATCTAAAAAAGTGAATCTCTGTTTACTTTACTTCTCATTTATCTCCGACTTTACATAGTTTTGGATCAGCGCTAGTCACACGCCTTGCGCTTTAACATGTGTAAGAGCACCTCCAATGGTGTTACCCACCATTGGAGTCCTTAGAATTTTTGTTTTTAATTGAATCTTAGAAATTAAAATTTATAAATTTGTAAAACATTAAAATTTAAAAGTTACATTTATTTATTGAATGATTAAATTTAAACATACAATAATTAAACATCTTCAATATTTCCAAATTTGTTCCAAATATTTTCAATCAAATCATTTTTCAATTGTTCATGTGTATGCCTATCACGAACATGTCTCCGTATGCCAATCATATTACCGAGATTTGGAGGCATCTCGGTAGAGTTTGACATCACCACTTGTGAACTTCTACTCGAGTCTCCTTCTTCAAACGCAGATGTATCATACTGAGTATAATCTTTGCGTTCATTTTCTACTATCATATTGTGGAGTATGATACATGTTCGCATAACCATCCCTATTTGTCTCCTGTCCCACAAAATAGCCGGGCTTTTCACTATTGCAAATCGAGATTGCAAGACTCCAAAAGCACGCTCCACATCTTTTCGGGTTGATTCTTGAAGTTTAGCAAATAACTATGCTTTAGAACCTTGAGGTAGTGAGATAGATTGGATAAATGTTGACCATTTTAGATATATGTCGTCCGTGAGGTAGTACGGCAAATCATAATGGTGTCCGCTGACCACGTACTGTACCGTTGGAGCTCGACCATATATAATGTCATCAAAAACAGGAGACCGATCAAGGACATTAATATCGTTTAAGGTACCTGGAAGACCAAAGAAAGCGTGTCATATCCAAAGATCTTGTGAAGCTACAGCCTCCAAGACAATTGTCGGCTTTCCTGATCCACGTGTGAACAGTTCTGCCCAAGCCGTTGGGCAATTTTTCCACTCCCAATGCATACAGCCGATGCTGCCTATCATCCCAGGAAAGCCTCGTATCTCTCCAATATCGAGTAGTCGTTGAAGATACTCTTGAGTGGGTCTTCGTAGATACTCATCTCCAAATAATTGTATTACGTCTTCTGTGAAATTGCTTAAACAGCTAAGTGCTGTGCTTTCACCAAGTCGGAGATATTCATCAACGGCGTCAGCTGCACAGCCATAAGCAAGCATACGAATAGCTGCAGTACACTTTTGTAGTGGAGATAGACCTAACCTACCGACTGCATCTCTTCTTTGTTGAAAGAATGAAATGTTTTCTGAGAGGCGACCGACAATACGCATGAAAACTGGCTTGTTCATGCGGAAACGCCGTCTGAATAAATGAGCCTCAAAAGTCGGTTCTTCACTAAAGTAGTCGTTCCATAGACGGTTGTGGCCCGCTTCGCGGTTTCGTTCAATATATGCATGTTTCTTCGTTTATTTGTTTGATTCTCCACGATGTTGTTGTATGTATCTTCAAAATATTCATCTATAGCCTCATCCAAAACCGCATTTAATCTTCGATCGAATGCATCTCCCATATTTGGCAAACTTTCCTTAGAAAAAATGAGTTGAGTTTTTTTAAAATTTTTTTTGTACTAATCATGATTATAGAACATGATGTAAAACATATATATTATTCATGAAACCAAATGAATTATATTATTTTTGAAACATATATATTATTCATGAAACCAAACATATATTTTTAGTTTCATCAATAATATTTTTTTTTACTGATGTATGTTTAAAAATATTATTTTACTGATTATTTTTTAAGTATATTTTTACATTGGAATTGTTGAGGCAACAAAGATCCATCTCAAAAAAAAATTTATTTTTAAAACAATCCTGACTTTTAAAGAGAGCAAAATCAGTCATATATTATTAGTGTTTGTAAAACATATATATTATTAGTGTTTGTAATATATTATTTGTCACATATTTACTTAGTTTTGATTTATTTATAGAACATGATGTAAAACATATATATTATTAATGTTTGTAATATATTATTTGTCACGTATTTACTTAGTTTTGATTTATCTATAGAACATGATGTAAAACATATTTATTATTCATGAAACCAAATGAATTTAGTTTCTAAAACCAAAGCAGATCTTCAAACATATGAAATAACCATTAACTTGAAAGAAATGAAATGTGATATGTGGTGAGTCTTGACTCTTTTCAAACGGAAGCAACAAAGGAAGAACAAGAAATAGAAAGCTTGACTGATTACTGATTTATAACATTACATGTTCTGAGTACAAAAAGAGCTAGAGGAAAGATATGTTAAGCTCATAGCCGAGATTACAAAGTGCCTTATTATAAAGGCGACATAGAAATACAAAACAACAAAGACAGAGCCCACCCGTGACTTAAGCAACATGGAATACAAAAGCAGCAAAGAGACACTAAACCTGTGACTTGGTTAGAGGAAATGCAGTGGAGAAAAGACAACCCGTGACTTGGTTCACGGAAAAGCAGTGGAGCAACAGCTATCAAACCTGTGACAACCCGTGACTTCACTTGAAACAGAGAAAATGAAACGAGTAAGCAAAGTTAATAATAGTTCTAAACTGAAGTAAACTTTCTAGCAATCAAACCTATAGTCTTCACAAAAGTTCAGACATTAGTTTCATTTTTAGAGCTAATTCCATCTCAGACAATGGCTCGGGCTTTCCAAGCAAACTTTCTAGCAAACTCTGCTTTGAGATTTGCTTTTTAATCTCCAAGAGTCCTTGTAGCTGCGCCAATTCTTCTTCTTTTGGAGTCTTCTTCCTCTTCTTAGCTGCCTTAGCAGCCTTCGCCTATAGGTCTCTCTTCTGGCTCGGGTACTGCCCCTCGACCAGAATCCACTCCTTTGCGCTTGTCCTTGTCCTTCTCCAGAAACGTGGAGCACCATTTTGCATCATGCCTAAGCTCCCTCCATGCATGTTCCAAGTTGAACTTCATCTTCTGGTCGCTGTTGAAGAGATCCAAGGCAGCCTTCATCACATCGTTGTCATTTTGCCTGCTTCTCTGCTCCCTCAGTGCCAAATTGTAGCAGCCAGCAAACTTACAGACCAGATCAATCATCCTAGCCCATCTTTGCTTGCATTGCCCTAGTTCTCTTGGCACTGTCCCAACCAGGAGAGGACTGGAGTTGTAGTACTCTACAATCCTCTTCCAGAAGGCACCAGCTTTTTGGTCATTACTTACTATAGCATCTTTGCTGGTGTTGAGCCAAGCACCTATGAGGATTACATTCTCCTTAGCAGACCATTTTCTCCTCTCTTTGGCACTAGAATCCTCGGGAATTTGGCTACTAAACAAAGGAGGTTCTAAAGAGTCAAGGTCAACTGACCCTTGACTCGCTAAGGGGTTAACAAAAGCAGAGGAGCTTGACATTTACAGTTTCTATATTTCAACTATTTGATTCTATACTACAAAAAACTACTAGCTTAAGTAAGGGATTCTACATTCAACTCCACTGAAGACTAGTAGTAAACTGTCATTTCAGAACAGCTAGATACAATTCAATGAAGTTTTAGTTTGCTTTATTAATTGTGGTTTAGTGGGCATTAATAACAGAACAGTTCGAAAGTACATACTGCAAACTTAATGTTTTCAAAATCCGTTTCAATTCAAACTGTTGTTTCAACTACACATTTAGTTTCAATAGAGTTCTAAAAAGAAAAAAAAGACAGGTTGGTTTACACTAACCTCTTTGGACTCTCTCAAGTTCACCCACACGCTTGAGCAGCATCTTCACATGTGTCTGCACAGACATCAGAGAAACCAAAGAGTGGGTTAGAACTCTACGTAAAAAAAAACAATACTAGAAATGCATAAACTCACATTAAGTAACTCGCACTCTCTCAGAAGCTTCTCTTGCTCGTGAACCCGTAGTTTCAGCTTCTCAACCTCCTGTTGCACACCAATAACCCATGGTTGCTTGAAATGCAGCCCATCATTCTGCAAAAAGAAGAAAAAAAAATCAAACAGCTCAAATGAAAATGGAAGAACAAGTTCGATAAATTATATATATGTCAGAACAGCTAAACATACCTCGAAGTCTTTGCAGATGAAGTACCTTTTCCCGGGTGGTAGTCGTACGTATCCTCTTCATCTACCACTTCCTTGGTGATTGATCCACAAAAGCAAAGTTTGGGAATTCCCTGTTGTGCATTTGCAACGAAATCAAGCATCTGGTAGTATGCTTTGTGTGCTTTCTTATCTCGAAGTTCTTCCTCCATTTCAGAACCTGCAAGAAGAAAAAAATAATTATCCATACGAAAACCGCAAATCAATTTCAACTCTATCTAAACAAATCCACACGAATACACTTTTATCGCGACGATAACAACAAAGAAGCGATTCTAAAAGAAGAATATACCAAACCCAGACGAAAACCCTAATTAGATTTAAATCCCCAATTCGATTTGAAACCCTAAATCTATTAAAACCCCAAAATCAAACCGTTTAAACTGATGTAATCAACATGCATAAACTCGAAATGGAAAAAGATGAACAAAAATACTCGGATTTACCTTCGACAAATCGAATCGCAAATCGCCTCGGATGTCGCCTCTCGAATCGCCTCTCCTCTCGTTTGGTTTTTTTTCCCTGGTTTCGCGAAAATGAATTGGTTTATTCTCTCTATACCGAAACCCAATCCTAAACCGAACGAATCACGTGCTGCCAGCGCATTAAGAACTAAGTCCTTAATCGCCTTATTTAAGGATTCATTCTTAGTCTATTCGCATTTTATATTGTTTTTTAAATTCGATCTGCTAAGGATTATGGGTAAGGTTTGGACTTTGGACTCGCGTTGGACCTGCTCTAAGAGTAGTGGAGATATTTAACCAATGCTGATGTTCTTACAGTTCGAGATATATATTAAAAAAATAGTTTGAACGTTAGTGAACTTCGATCCGCCCACCACCGCTTTTAGGTTTTACCAGTTTTACATATATTTTTAAAAGCTAGAGTTAATTTCTGAGAAATAATCTGTAAATTAGGCAAATAACACTTGTGAGAAAAAAGGCAATTTTTTTACAAAAAAAGAAAGGCTAATTAACACATTTAACTTCCGACAAGCAAACAGCTGCCGACAATGCCGGTAAAAAAAAAATCGCATCTCTCTCTCCAAATCAACGGCTGTATAATTACCACGTCATCACAAACTCCAACTCTTGTCTTAAATCCACCTCTCTCTCTCTAGCCACCACCACCTTTCTCTACTCCTTTCTCCGAATCTACCTAAACAGCCTTCGAGATCTTCTGCTTCTTGTTCCTCCTCTTTCACAGATCTCAAGATCTCAAGAAACGAACAATCCGACACCGTTTTCAACTCCGACGTCGACGAATCTCCCTCCGTAGATCTAGCAAAGAAACCTCTCCTAAATCTCCAAACGGTAATATCTATAAATAGCTTTCCAAATCGAAAACCAATTTCACTATTCAAATTATATTTCCCGTTGGATTCAAAAAGTTTTCAAATTCTTTTTCTCTCAGAAAATTCAAATCCGGTTTAGGAGATGGCGCCGAGTATCCGTAAAGCGATCGGAGCGGTTAAGGACCAGACGAGCATCGGGATCGCGAAAGTCGCGAGCAACGTGGCTCCAGATCTGGAAGTCGCCATCGTGAAAGCCACAAGCCACGACGACGATCCCGCGAGCGAGAAGTACATCCGCGAGATCCTCAACCTCACCTCCCTCTCCCGCGGCTACATCCTCGCCTGCGTCACCTCCGTCTCGCGGCGTCTGGGGAAGACGCGCGACTGGGTCGTCGCTCTCAAGGCCCTGATGCTCGTCCACCGCCTCCTCAACGAAGGTGACCCTCTCTTCCAAGAAGAGATTCTCTACTCGACGAGACGGGGCACGAGGATGCTCAACATGTCTGATTTCCGCGACGAGGCGCACTCGAGCTCGTGGGATCACTCGGCTTTCGTCAGGACTTATGCGTTTTATCTGGACCAGAGGCTTGAGTTAGCTTTGTTTGAGAGGAAGAGCGGTGGGAATGGGAGTAGTAGTAGCCATCATAGCAATGGGAGAGATGATTTTCGATCTCCGCCTCAGAGATCTTATGATTATGAGAATGCTGGAATTCCTAAGAGATCTCGGTCCTATGGAGATATGAATGAGATGGGAGGAGGGAGAGATGAGAAGAAAGCTGTGACGCCTTTACGGGAAATGACCCCGGAGAGGATATTCGGGAAGATGGGGCATTTACAGAGGCTGCTTGATCGGTTCTTGACATTGAGACCGACCGGTTTAGCTAAGAACAGCAGGATGATACTGATCGCCTTGTATCCCGTCGTGAGGGAGAGTTTTAAGCTGTACGCTGATATCTGCGAGGTGCTAGCTGTTTTGCTCGACAAGTTTTTCGATATGGAGTATGCGGATTGCGTCAAGGCTTTTGACGCTTACGCGAGTGCTGCGAAACAGATCGATGAGCTTATTGCGTTTTACAATTGGTGTAAGGATACTGGTGTGGCGAGATCGTCTGAGTACCCGGAGGTTCAGAGGATTACTAGTAAGTTGTTGGAGACGTTGGAAGAGTTTGTGAGAGATAGAGCGAAGAGAGGAAAGAGTCCTGAGAGGAAAGAGATCGAAGCTCCTCCTCCTCCGCCTGTAGAGGAGCCTGAACCTGATATGAACGAGATCAAAGCTCTTCCTCCTCCGGAGAACTACACTCCTCCTCCTCCACCTGAGCCTGAGCCTGAGCCGGAAAAACCGCAATACACGGAGGATTTGGTTAACTTGAGGGAAGATGCAGTCACTGGTGATGACCAGGGGAACAAGTTCGCGCTCGCGCTATTCGCCGGTCCGCCTGGAAGTAACGGGAAATGGGAAGCATTCCCGTCGGACGGAGTGACTTCCGCGTGGCAGAATCCTGCAGCAGAGCCAGGGAAAGCGGATTGGGAATTGGCGTTGGTTGAAACAGCTAGCAACTTGGAGAAACAGACGGCCGCGTTAGGCGGTGGGTTTGATTCTTTGTTGCTCAACGGCATGTACGATCAAGGAGCGGTTAGGCAACATGTGAGCACCTCGCAGTTAACCGGAGGCAGCGCGAGCAGCGTGGCTTTACCTTTACCGGGTAAAAGCAACACTCAAGTATTGGCATTACCTGCACCAGATGGAACCGTTGAGAAAGTGAACCAAGACCCGTTCGCAGCTTCGCTGACCATCCCACCGCCTTCGTACGTGCAAATGGCTGAGATGGAGAAGAAGCAGCATCTGCTGAGCCAAGAGCAGCAGCTGTGGCAGCAATACCAGCGTGAAGGAATGAGAGGTCAAGCTAGTTTGGCGAAGATGAACACCGGTCCGGTTCCAGGTGGAATGCCTTACGGAATGCCACCTGTCAACGGGATGGGACCAGCACCGACGGGGTATTACTACAACAATCCTTACTGATTTGATTATTCATTCTATTTGTTATTTGCTCCACCAGTCTTATTATGTATGTGTAGATGACTCGTTTTGTTTGTTCCATTTGTTCACCTTCGATCTCGTGTGTTTTTTGAAATCTCTCGTCTCTTGCTCGTGTTTGAATTTATAGTTTGTGTACACTTTATTAAGAATCTTTATTCCATTTTGTATAACACATTTTGATATCTCTAATGTTTTTCACTGTTAACCTCTTCAGAACAACTTTTGTTGAATTTGAGAGTTATTGTTTGACTTGCAAAAAACGCTATATCAACTATAGTTATTGTTTCATACTACTCCTATGAAAAGGCTGAAGTCATTGGTTCAATTTCTTTTGGTAATTATTAGGTGATATAGATTTGTCGCTTTCTTATCTTTACCAGAAATAAATTATTCTTTCCTATAGTTGAGATTGGAAAATGAAAGCACGACATGTATATATCTGGATGCCTGTTACTCCAAGAAGTGGGTGACCCAGGGGGTTCTTATTATATATATTGACAGCTAGGATGGGACCCTCCATTACCAAATATGTGTCTAAGTGAAAGCACGAGATCACTTCTTTTAAATAATGCAGAATAAATAATAATATAGCTAAAGGTAAGCTGGAGTCTCTTCATGTCCAACTCATGTAAGGGTGAGCCTGGTCACGTTTCTGGCACACCGTCCATGACATCCGTGTGATATAATAATGGTTGACTAATTTTGCGAATGATCGGGATCTTGTGTACTTATTGATGTTGTGTCGGTTACTTACGGTTATGGCTGGACTGGATCCAAACCAAACAAGGAAAAGCTTTGAGTTTTTTTGGAAGATGGGCCATGGTTTGGTTTCTTCATGTGGGCCTAGAACCATTTTTTTAACATGTGGGCCTAGAACCTTTATTTTATTATTTTATTCATTTTCTTTCTTTTTTTTGTCACAAATTTATTCATTTTGTTTTAATAAAGATGAAATTTACCTTTTTTTATTTAAGTGAATCTAATATTGTATTCATAAGAATCTAGGATGACACACATCTTACATATATGTGTGTATATCTAAGGAGCATGAACTGCTATGGTCAGCCTAAACTATTGAATTTTTCAATTGTTGTTTGGTTTCGGTGGTAATAGGCAAATTGAATTACTTGTTGAAACACAATTCTCTATGTTGGAACAATAATTTTAAAACATTTTTCAAAATTTAGTGTTATTAAACTTGTTATTTGGTAAATTATTTTGAAATACACTATTATTTAAAAAATTAAGTTGTAATTTTATGTTTCTTTATATGGTTTTAGAGTGTTCTGGTAGAGGCTATTAATCCAAAATAGAAATCCAAAGCAGTGCTGTCTCAAATTATTTATGGGATCTGTTCAGAAAAATACTAACGACATACTTAACGATGTGATAGTTGATGTTTCTTTTGAAAAATTGAAAATGTTTAGATTATATTTTATATATTTATTTTCAAAAAATCTCAACTTTTTTTTTATTTTTAAATTGTTGTTTGACCACTCCACTAAATCATGCTATTACACGGCCATGGTCCAAAGAATCATAGTTTTAGATGAAATTCCAAAATTATTTAACTAATATCATAGTTAATTTTCAATTCACCTAAAATCATCTAAAATTTTATTAAAAATTAAATCATTTCAATAACTAGATTGAATATAAGTGTTTCTAACATATGATGTTAGGTCAGAGATCATTTGGTCACAAGCAACAGTTTATTGTACTTTTTCAAAATTTCTAATAAGATAAATATTTATTTCTAGATTTTTCATGCAAAGGATTTGGAGAAAAAACAGAAATGCTGGCACAATGGAGAATCGGAGATTGTACCTTATTTCCCATAAAATTATCATTTTGTACATCCGAAACCACATATATGAAGATGGACTCAAAGTCTGGTTCGATAACCTTAAATTCATGTATAAAGTTAAAGCTTACAAAAGTCTGCTGTTCAAAAAAAAAAAGTTTCAAAGTAATGATATATCTATTTCCGTTTTAATATTGGGATGAACAAATTCAACGTTCTTAATAACAAACCAGAAAAATTGAAATCGATAAGAACAAAGCGTAGATATATTGCACCCAAGACTTGACTTCCCTTGCTTCTTGGAATACGGATATGGGTCTTAGGCCACACGTATATAATACAATTATCGGTATTTTCGACAAAGATAATTCAAACTCCTACGACTTTTTTTATTAATAGAGACTTTAACCATTTAATATTATTCGTTCATATTGTGTTGAATTCTTATTTCTTATAAACCGTGTGAGAATTTTTATTCAACTCCCGGTTCCCAAATTGGTTCTGAAGTTTATCTCATTTGCTTATTTTTTATATATGTTATTTGCAATGGAACGAAAGATTTCCTTGGGAAAATTCTTGATATGGGTGATATTGTTGTTGGGGCAGCTACATGGATGCAAAAGCTGGATTGAGAAAGAGAGAGAAGCTTTGTTGGAGCTCAAGAAATACCTTATCTCACTGAGTGTAGATTGGGGATACGACACTGTTCAACCTACTTGGAGTAATGATACAAAAAGTGATTGCTGTCGGTGGGAGGGCCTTGAGTGCAATCGTACAAGCGGTCGGGTTATCGGGATATCCATTGGTGACATGATGTTTGAAGACTTCAGTTCTCCCCTGAATATTTCTTTACTACATCCTTTTGAAGAGATTCGAAGCCTGAGCCTATCCGTCGAACAGAACGGATTTGATGGCTTCTTTGATGAGGTTGAAGGTATTTAAGGTTTTTTCACAGTGTTAGATTACCCTTGCTGATGTTTAGGCCATGAACCGGTCTTCGACAAAGCCGAATGAAACATTCATCTATAACCCCTAATAATTTTGAGGAAAATTGCATTGATATCGACTCTAAATTTATATTAAAAAAAATTGTTGAAACATTTATTAAATTGCCTAATCGCTTAAATCTCATGGCCTGCCCTGGCCATGTAGAAAAACATTACAATCAATTAAGTATTCTGTTAGAGTGAAGAAAACTATGAAGTAAGAAATCTAAAAGTTCTAGATTGCTTGGATGATTCTTACAACCAATATTGCATCCATGTATATTGGAGCTTAAAAGTAATAGTAACTATAATTCGTATCATATTCATGCTAAGTCCATACAGTTCAATTCTCTTATCTTAAAAGTATAACTATACTTACTGAAGTGATTAGGATATCTTGTTAATGGCCTTTTTGTTTGAAGGTTATAAAAGCTTAAGGAGATTAAGAAACCTTGAGATTTTGGATCTCTCTTCAAACCGATTCAACGACAGCATATTTCCCTTTCTTAATGGTGTTGCATCACTTAAAACTCTCTTTCTTCAGAGCAACTTGATTGAAGGCCCTTTTCTTGCTGAAGGTGTGTTTTTCTAATGTAGTAACCGCTACAATTGCTATCACTCATTTTGTTCTCATTATTCTTACATTTTCTGCTTGGACTCTCTTTTAGAACAAAAAGACTTGACAAACTTGGAACTGTTGGATCTGAGTCTAAACAATTTAAAGGGCTCCTTGTCAGGTACCACTACGTCTAACGTCAGTGTCTTTTAATTTGTCTTTAAGAGTATAATTTGTAACAGATTTAACTCGGTGCATATCAAATATTCATATTAATTAAATGTGCATTGATTTGTGTCTCTTTGATTTGCAACAGATTTTAATCACCTCAAAAAACTGAAAACGCTAAATCTAAGTTCCAATTACTTGTCTAGCTCAATGGAATTACAAGGCAAGATTCTTCCATATTTCTTCTTTTGCTTTGTTTTTTAGATGGAAATAGCTCATTTATATTCAACAATGGTCATTTTTCAAGGTGAAATGTTTTGGTCTTTATTTTGTTTCAGAACTAAAAGATTGGACAAACTTGGAACTGCTGGATCTGAGTCGAAACTTTCTAAACGGCTCCATGCTAGGTATGATTTTTTTTTTTTTAGCTCAACTTCAACTTTCATTAACCAAAAAGTAGTACATGATTTTAACCACAAGAGTATTCAACCACATTTACAAACAAAGTTGTCTAGTATCACCTAGGAACACATAGATGAATCCTACGCTACCCGAACTATACTTTGTTGTAATTCTACCCGGTGAGCACAAGCCCCTGCCACAACCCGGAGAGGACTGGCTCTTAAACCCTATAATTCGACCACACAAGTGAACAACAAAGACTCGAGCTTATCTTAATCAAAATGGGCTCAAACTAATAAAACCAAGCAATAGTTGCCAAATCATTTGAGTTCAGTACACGGACCAAGCTTCAACACCGATATAGCGCATCTTCCATTTGGATTTACCATCACCGAAGTCTTGTCTCACTTCTTAGCCGGAAAAGACGGCAATGAAACCGTACTGAAAATGCGGAATTGACGGCAGCAGAGCGCGACCGGTACAGCATATCCTAGCTTCAAATGGTGTGGGAGCTTACCACCGAAATATCTCCGGTGCTGGGAAGTAAACTCCCACCGTGAACTCCACTAAGCACCCTTCACCGGTTGACAATTCCGACATCGAGGTACCAAGCAACACGTTGCCTCTGAGAACCGGAGGAACAAGTTCATCATCCACCGCTTTTCAACCGCGTCTCCGTTTGTCACACCACCACACCGGGAAGTAGATCCAAAGACAGAGAAGGGATCCCACTGGGTCACGCGCCGTCGTCGTGGAGAAGTCACCGGAGATCTTAAAGAATGAAAACTAGATCTGGTGGCTTTCCCTATCCTAAAAGCCGACCTCTCCTTCTCCTGTCGCTCCACAGTCTCATCACTTTTCCAGAAAGACCTTCTAAGCTCCATTAAACCCCTTCGAGTTTTCCGGTGAAAAGAGGTGACCAGAATCGTCCATATATCGATCAGGGATTGAAACAGAAAGAAAGGAGAGGCAAATAAAAAAGGAGGATTAGAGGAGAAGTAAAGCCTCCGGTACCGGCACGGCGCCGGACCGGAGAGGGAGCTTAAAGACGATAGGCTTGGCGGCTGAGCGAGAGAGATGAGAGGAAACGAGGGTTTTTGTTTTTTGTTGTTTTTTTTTGAGAGAGATCCCATGCTAGGTATGATCTAAGTCAAATGCTGTATAATTCTTGAATTGGTTTACGCCATCTCAAAAATAATCTTATTCATATTAATTATATAAGTGTCTTGTTTTTTTTTTGTGTCGCGCAGAGTTTTCTTACCTCAAAAAGCTGAAAGCTCTAAATCTAAGTTCCAATGATTTTTCTAGCTCTATGGAATTGCAAGGCAAGTTTTTTCTTTGGTTTATTTTACTACGAATGGAAATGAATATAGCTTTTTTTATATTCCGTCAATAATCTTTTGGCCTCTTCGTTATTTCAGAACTAAAAGACTTGATCAACTTGGAACTGCTAAACCTTGCTCAAAATAGTTTCAGCGGACCTATACCAGTAGAAGGTGAACCTACTATGTTCGCTTTTCCTTTTTTATGATTATATTGATGAAAGATGTCTGTCTGAATTCTTGAGTACAACAATACAACTCTTCTTATTGTTCTCATTATCTTCTTGTTTTCAAACCATCTTATTACAGCATTTTGTGAAATGAAGAATCTGCGGGAGCTCGATCTCAGTGAAAATCAGTTTGTAGGCCACCTTCCTCTTTGTTTAGGTAGTTTGAAAAAGCTACAAGTTCTCGACCTATCATCCAACCAATTCAGCGGAAATATACCATCAAGTTTCATTGGCCTTGAGTCCCTCGAATATATTTCATTGTCAGATAACAACTTCACAGGCATACTCTCGCTCCACCCACTTACCAACCTCACAAAGCTCAAGGTATTAAAACTTTCAACAACGTCGACCGATACGCTACAAGTAGAGTCAGAGAGTACTTGGCAGCCAAAATTTCAACTCAGCGTTGCTGTGCTACGATCTTGCAGCTTGAAGAAAATACCTTCCTTTTTCGTGTACCAGAAAAACTTGCGTCTAGTTGATCTATCCAGCAACAAATTATCCGGAGACGTTCCTACTTGGCTGCTGGAGAATAATACACAACTTGAAGCCTTACTGCTGCAGAATAATTCATTCACTATCTTCCAGATGCCTACTACAATAATAGTGCATAATAATCTACAATTATTGGATTTTTCAACGAATGATATTGGTGGGTTGTTCCCTGACAACATTGGTCGTCTGCTTCCGCATCTTGTACATCTGAATAGCTCAAATAATGGACTACAAGGGAATTTTCCATCGTCAATGGGCGAGATGAAGAACATTTCGTTTCTTGACCTCTCTTATAATAACTTCTCTGGCAAGTTACCTAAAAGCTTTTTCGCCGGCTGTTTTTCACTGAAATACCTGAAGCTCTCTCACAACAGATTTAGTGGAAATGTTCCTCCTAGAGAAACAAACTTAACTTCATTGGATGTGTTGAGATTGGATAACAACTTATTCACAGGGGAGATCGGAGTTGGTTTGCTTAGCTCCAACGCTACATTGTCAATTCTCGACATGTCCAACAATCTTCTCACAGGTGAGATTCCGAGTTGGATATCAAATCTATCTATTTTGGAAGTTTTATTGTTATCAGATAATCATTTGGAAGGCACAGTACCACCTTCTTTGGGGAACATGTCAGTTTCATTTTTGGACCTCTCTGGAAACCTGTTTTCTGGAGCCATACCTTCATATGTTGGTCACTACCTGAGATTTCTCTTCCTGCAAGACAACAACTTCACAGGACCAATTCCAAATACATTGGTGGAACGTCGTGTCCAGATACTTGATCTGCGGAACAATGAGCTCTCTGGGAGTATCCCTGAGTTTGTCATTACCGACTTGGAGGATCCCCCACAATTAGGTATTCTTCTGTTGAGGGGAAACAGTTTAGTAGGATCGATTCCAAGGCAGCTGTGTAATATGAGAACTATTAGAATTTTAGATCTTTCACATAACAAGCTCAATGGTTCCATACCTTCATGCCTCTACAACTTATCATTTGATCTCGGAGTTGCGGAAGAGGACACAAATATCTACGTCGAGTTAGATCACAACCCCACGAGCCTTCGGTTGGAATATTACAAATCTACATTTGTGGTGGAGAAGCTAGTAGTAGACTACACTACCTATCACGAAATTGCAATAAATTTTGCAACAAAACAGAGGTACGATTCTTATACTGGAGGAAGTGAGTTCAATGAAGGTATACTTGGTTATATGTATGGAATGGATCTGTCAAGCAATGAGTTAAGTGGTGTTATCCCAGAAGAGCTTGGTAATCTCACGAGAGTGCGAGCACTTAACCTATCTCGCAATCTCTTGTCGGGTTCTATACCGTCCAGCTTCTCCAATCTGAAAGATATCGAGAGTCTTGATCTTTCCTACAACAAGTTACATGGCAGCATTCCTCAACAGCTAACCAGCGTTATTTCTCTTGCCGTGTTTGATGTGTCTTACAACAATTTATCAGGAATGGTTCCACAAGGAAGGCAGTTTAATACCTTTGACAAGAACAGCTACATGGGGAATCCTCTTCTTTGTGGATTACCTACCAATATAAGTTGTGATCAGGCTACAGAGAGGTCAGAGGAAGAAGATAATGGAGGAGGAGAAGAGGACGACCAAGTTGTTGACATGCTGGTCTTTTATTATAGCACTGGTTCAACTTATTTGACCGCGTTGATTTGCATTCTTCTACTTATGTGTTTTGATTGTCCTTGGCGTCGATCATTGCTACGCCTTATAGATGCTTTCATCGTTTCAGTAAAAACTATGTTTCCTTGAAATCAGTTAAAGCCAAATGTGGAATCTTATCGCAGAACATGTTTACTAGTGTTTCAGCCTCGAGCACCAATTCCTACTTTAACTTCCTGAAGAATATAATAAAAGTTTAAAAGCTTACATCCTTGTCTTTTGTTAAAATCTATGCAAATCAATTTAAGAACAATCCGTCTTTCCATCAGCAGTAAGTTATGGCAATGATCGTTTACTGGTACGATTTCATCTGCTTTGGTATAGTCTTGGCTTCAATCGTTGCGTCCTTGTGGTTTCTGCTGCGCAGAGAAAGAGGCTGCGTAGACGTTGAAGATACGGTGCGCAATAGCTTCCTACTGTCTAGATCAGGGTCAGAGAGCCTTGGTTTGGCTCGGTTATGACGAGCTGCTGGAGAGGGTTGCATCCTGGCTGGCTTCTCTTCACACGGTCCATCTCTTTTCTCTCCATGGCTGCTTTATTGGCTTGAGACGTCTTGAAGTGGGACGCAAGCATCTTCGTCTATTACACTGAGTGAACTTTCTTTTTTAATTTAGTGGCTTAAACTTAAATTCTGATTTTAACCCGACCCAAATTCTCGTCCTTTGACTTTTGTTGCTTGGTTTTGTAACAGATGGGACCTTCATGCTTGTGATGATCTACTTTACAAGCATGTTGCTTGGTCTTAGCTCCTTTTTGAATTAGGATTTTGATAAATCTTGAACTTTTAATACATTCATCGGTTTCTCTGCAGATAGGGATTATAGCTTCATTATATGGTTGCTTGGAATATTCCAAAGAGCCAACATTGGAAGCTAGTGAAGATACTGTTGTAAACATGATCGGAGATCATGACTTCAGGGAAAGATTAGGGATTCATGGAGACAGTTTTTCAGGTCAGTGTCGACACAGACACCCAAGACTTAGCTTCATACACATTGAGAGACTAATTAATGCTGGTGTTGGGTTCGTGTGGCAGACAAGTATAGGAGCTTGTGGTGCTCATGGACGTTGTGTTTTGGCTAGTTATAGTTCCTAACATCTCAAACACGCGCCTCGGCTCAAAACACGGCGACAACATTCAACGAATCTCTCTCTCAGTTAACAATCGACTTGATTTGTCAGATTTACGGACCTAACTTGCTAGATTTTATGCTAAAACAGTTGATGGTTTGCATGATGCAGGCTTCCTCCGGGTCGACACTCTACTCAATAGCCTTGTAAGCAAATTGAAATATACAGTTGTGCTATGGAGTTGTCTCTACATTGACTTCCAATGGATCATCAAACACATGTGGCTTATTAACTTGGTTAAGCACTCATCATCTACTATATTTACATCCTCAAGGACAGCCTAAACTATATTCTTATCGAGATAAATTGACAAAACCCTATCTACTCTAAGGTGGCCATATTCATTCCTCGAACTCGATAGGCCATGGGCTCCACTATGGTACGCAACTACATGACTTCAATTTTGAAATTACAGGTAATATGTTACACAAATGAGCGATACAACACATTCTCAGGTACTTATGCATGGCAATTGTTCACATCCCCTGCTACGGAGCTTATGTCGCAATAGTGACAGTCAAGAACTAATGTCTCCTATCTATTCCCAAATGCTTTTGCTAAACCTCTAATTAAGATTCCAACATATAATTAAGAAAGATCAAGTAGTGATTAGCAACAACTAAGCAAGCATTGACGAATAACCAAAGCACAATAATCCTTAAAACATGTTCAACATAAGAGATCCATAACAGCAAAAACAAAACTCCAAAAGCAGTATTCAAAGACAAGAGAGATCTAAAACGATAAACGAGATCATGCTTCGCCACCTTCTTTCTGGTACACGTAGGTAAGACCACACTTACCACAGTAGTGACGGTCGAAATGGCTAGCCATGAACGTCCCAGCGCCACACGTGGCGTTAGGGCACTCCTTCCTCAGCCTCTGGACCTTGCCGGAGCCATCCACTTTGTAGAACTGGAGCACGGCGAGCTTCACCTTCTTGTGCTTGTGCTTGATCTTCTTGGGCTTGGTGTACGTCTTCTTCTTCCTCTTCTTGGCGCCACCGCGGAGACGGAGGACGAGGTGGAGAGTCGACTCCTTCTGGATGTTGTAGTCGGCGAGGGTGCGTCCGTCCTCGAGCTGCTTCCCGGCGAAGATGAGCCGCTGCTGGTCCGAGGGATGCCTTCCTTGTCCTGGATCTTGGCCTTGACGTTGTCGATGGTGTCGGAGGATTCAACCTCGAGGGTGATTGTCTTCCCCGTTAGGGTTTTCACGAAGATCTGCATCTTTTGCTTTGCTTTTGTGTACCCAACGGCGGAATGAAACAAAGGAAAAATAATCTGCGCTTGTTCTGTTCTATATGGGTAAGGAAGGGGCTAGGGTTTTGAGAATTCGCTTAGTGAAAATTACATAGTTACCCCTTTCTGACTATTTGTTAAAAAACAGATGGGCTTATGTTGAAAATTGGGCCAGGGTTTGTAATAACTCTTTCTGACTATTTGACAAGAAAATTGATGGGTCTGGGCTTATAATTTAAAACGAAAATTCAGAAATATGTGGAGATGCGGGGTATCGAAACCCGTGCCTCTCGCATGCAAAGCGAGCGCTCTACCATTTGAGCTACATCCCCTTGTGGTTTACAGACGGAGAAAAATCTATAGATATTATTAGAGATATCCAGTTGTTGTAGTTCAGTTGTTTGTAATATTATTTTTTTGCTTACAGTAAAAAGCAGATATTTAAACAAGAGAGATTTTGTTTTTTGAGGCAAAATGCAGAAGCCCAAACAAAAAATTCCTAGCGACAACGAATCCTCTTAAACTAATAATGACTCACACTTACGGTCAAGATATATATTGTGTGAACGAAGACGCGCAACTTGCAATGACTCCTTGTCGCCACTTTGTGGGATCATATAATTTGGGAACTTGGCCCATCTTAATTAATGATTAAGATTAGTCAACAAATTACAATAATAGCGACAACGAATACTCTTAATAATGACTCCTTTTCTACTTTATTATAATCCCACTCAAATCATATCGTATCCACACAAATATAATTGTAGAGATTCTACTTATCGACCACATTCATTGAAGGCCACATTTCTTTTGTTTGAATGGACACAAACAAACGTAAATCAAAGTCATAAAGTCAGGCTTTTCAGATCTCGAAAGGATACAGTTGTAAAGGTGTATAATTTCTCAAATCTCGAAAGGATACTTAAAAAAAAATACAACAGAACTTTTATTCATTAAACCATCCCAAAGGGTATACATAACTTAGTACAGTGTTCATACAGATCGTAATACAGTGCCGGGGAAAAAAAAACGAGGGCTCTGGCAAAAAACAACAACAAGAAAAAACTCTTTAATAGAGTTTGTTGCAACAAAAGCCAGAGCAAACCTCTAAAGAGACAACCCAACCTGAACAGAATCTTGAACACGAACACATCACACAGACCCTTTCGAGGAAAACCAAACTTGAACAAGACAAAGAAAGACGAAACATTTAGCAAGACAAGCAAACAGGAGATGATAAACCCTAAAATCTCAGTATACCCGGTAAGTATATTCTCAAGCAACCACACGACATTCCGGTTTCATGGTAAGCTGGAGTTTCCCTGATCAAAGGGAAACCCTGCAAAAACAACATTGACTGGAAAAAGAAACCGGAAGCCGAACTACTTGGAAAAAAATCGGGTAATACTGAGCCTAGCGAGAGAGAGACACGCCTGAAAAAGAGCTGACACTTAACTTGGAGCAGTACTAAGATACCTTCATTATAGGTGGATAAAGTTGAACGTGGAATTGTTGGATCAGGAGAGGATGTCGCATTTGTAAAGCCTCTCGACTAAGAAGTCGACAGTGGAAGTTGAAATGGATCGACACTGTTGGAGATTTAATCCCAGTAAAGTGGAACCCAACTTAACGATTGCTGGTAAGCTCTTGTCAGTGACCGCAGAGCAACCTGCCATGGATAGGATCTGCAGTTTGAGTTTTCCAGAGGAAGTCAATGCTTGAATTCCGGAATCTGTGACCGAGCATTTCGAAAGATCCAAATCACTTAGAATCTGGCAGTTCGCTGCAATGGAGACTAGACTGGCGTCAGAGATCCTGATACATCCATCCATGTTCAACACTTCGAGGGTCAAGCCGTTACGAGCAGAGATAGCAGAGACAACTCTGTCTGTCAAACCGGAACAGCCACTGAAGTTCACCTTCACAAGAGAGTTCTGAAGTAGATGTAGAAAACCAGACTCTGTTACCCCCTTGAGCCCAAACAGCTCAATATCTTCGAGCTGAGGGCATAGCTTCCCAAGGGCAGCAAGGTTTGCATCTCCAAAGCCAGGGCAGTTACGAACAGACAGAGAGCGAAGACCACTGCAATGAGATGAGGCGGGTAATCGCGTGGTGAGATCTCTAATCCCCAAACAGTTCACCATAGAGAAAGCCTTCAGCTTTGCACCACAGTTCAAAAGAGAACCAAAAAACCCAAACTGGGTGATCCTGTGGCACTCTTCAAGCTGAATACTCTCCAATGACAAAGAACCTTTTGCAAAAGAGACCAAACCGTAGTCAGATAGCAACGGGGATTTACTGATCAACGCCTTCTTCATGTTCGGGCAGCCTTTTCCCACAGATTCAAGCCCGGTGTCAGTCACTCCCTGGCAGGCTGTGATGGTTAGAGAGTTCAACTTCTGCAGCCCGATACCATTTCCCATTACCCAGAATCCCTTCTCAGTCACGTATGGCAAACCAGCGAGCACAAGTTCAGTGACAGATAAGCCGTAATGACCAACGACCGCAAGAGACATATCAGTGACATTAAGCATCTGAAGCCTAAGTTTCGTCAGGGAATACGTGGTGTTAGACAGTAGGGCGGCGATTCCTTGATCCCTGACCAGAGGACAGTTCTTGATAGAGACTGACTTAAGCTTTGAGCAGGATCGTGCAACAGCTTGCAGGCCTTCATCTCCGATGCTAGAACAAGCCTCCAGTGTGAGCTCACTCAAGTTAGAGCAGCTCTTAGCAATCGCTACCAAACCCTTGTCCGTGATTGAAGGGCAACGTGTCAGGTCAAGCTTCTCAAGCTGAGGGCAGCCCTCGGCGATCTCTAAGAGACCACTGTCAGTAACGGTAGAGAGGTTACACAGGGAAAGAGACCCGAGAGAAGGGCAGCTCCGACCAATCGACCTAAGACCAAGATCCGACACCTTGCTAGCGGAATCGCTTCCACGAATAGACAGTTTCCCGAGTCCACCACGGCCAGCTGTTCCGACAGCGATAGCAGCTAGTCTAACATCCGTTGCCTTCTTCCCATCTAAGCTCCTAGATAAGCATCCTTCACAGTCATCTTCGGTTCTGTTGTCAACAACAACATCAAGCTCGCTCTGTCGAATGCTAGTTACAAGAGTAAGCCAATGTTTGGAGACGAAAGCGCATGCGCTCCTCTCTTGTGGTCCAGGTAAACGCCTGAAGATCTCAAAGAGGCACTCATCAGGAAGGACATCAATTGAGACTGGTTTCTCCTCAAAAGCACTGAAGACCGAAGGAGCAACGACACGAGACCTCTTGGAAGGAGGGTAATAGCAATCGACGAGGCTACCAAGCGACAGGAAAAGGTTAGCATCCTTGGGGTTTGGGTATATTGAGCCACTACGGTAAAAGTCACTTTCACCTGAAACAAAAACAAAAAAAAGAAGGAAAGATCTTTATGAGCCAGAGAGCTTAAATTCATTCATCATGTTCAGATTCAATTCCAGATTTCTAGATCGGTTAATGGCAACTTCGATTACAGATCTATATATTACTAACTCATGAAGATCTCGATTCATCCACATACACGATCTTATTCATGAATCAGCTAAAAAACTTTGAAACGCCTAAAATCCTTTTAGATCTAAGACAAGATCGGTGTTGACTCTTTCATCACGATCAGATTCAGTCCCAGATCCAGTGAGATTTGTAATTTAATTAGAAAATCCAGATATATTAATTGCAGTTTTGATCACAGAATTGAATATCTCGAGCTAAAAACATGGAAACGCCTAAAATCTAATCGAAACATCGAATCGGATTAAATTGCTTAGATCTAAGAAATAGAAGATCGAGTGAAAAAAATAGGGAGGATAAATCGGGGAGACTCACCAGCAAAGCTATAGATATGAGACATGATTTGAGCTCGAACTTCCCAGGAAAAACGAAAGCGCTTGATTCAACAAGCGAAACACCTTGGGAGACAGCAAAAACGAGAGATCCGAAGACGATCAAGAAGGCAACGAAGGAATCAGCTTTGATTGTGTTGAAGAAAGAGATGAACATGAAGAAAACCCTATCGTATAGGGCAAAAAGGAACAAAAGAGAGAGAGAGAAGGAAAGGAAGGAAAAAAAAAAAGAGAGGATGAATGACAACGAGGTCAAGATGTGGTTTTTATATTTCTGGTTGAAACGTAGATGCAATGTATCTGTTCTTTCTTTTTTTATTTATTTTGTTTTTTTTTTAATTGCCACACAAATAAAAAGAGAACCGCAGAGGAAAGCCCTTCCAGAGCGCGTTAAGGCAAAAGTGAATTAAATGGGGGTTTTGTTTGTTACCTGGGATAACTCTGCTCCCCTCCAATTGCGTTTGCGACCCAGGGTTTTTCCTTATTTAAATTCAACCCAAACCTGTTGTTAGCCCATTAAATTATGATATTGTCCCTGAACCCAACCTAAAATATATGTCCCCTTGCCCATTCTTAAATATATGTACAAGATGAAGACAATATATTATTTTGATCACTTAAGAAGAAAGGATACAATTAGAATACAATGCTTTTATGAGTAGATTACATTTTTGTATTAGATTTAAACCGAAAGGAGTAACAATTATGTTTTATGATTTAAATATCTTATTGGATTAAATGTTGTATTGTGGTCTATAATAGAGATTTAAATATTGTTCAAAAAATTAGTCCATCAATACTCCTTTTTCTTTCCTGATTTTTAATAATTCGCTAGGCTAGGTCGACCGTATGCATAGCGCGTACCTGGATTCCAAAAAGGGATAAGATGCATCACACATATTTAAATTCATAAAAGTGAAGAAGGATAAAATATTTACCAAGTAAAATATAAAATATAAATGAAAAAAAAACACTGAAGAAATAAAACAATGGTCACTTTGTATATATCTTGTATATATAATACTGTATCATCATAGTAGCCGTTCAAAGAACTTTTTTATAGATTTATAGCTATGACTATCTCTTTATGTATATCATGTCTTGTATGAATCAAAGCCTCTTCAGCAATGCAGATGTAGAGACTTCTCAAATATCGAGAAGTCAAATTCATGTCCGAGTCATCAACTACTACTATCTTGAGTTCTTTCTTGTATTTTCGGACATACCTAGTGAGGAACCTCTTCACAAAGTCCATATAGCGGTTGTGCAACTCTACTTCAGACAAATCTCCATTTTTCTCTATCAACGTCCCGTATAAATCAAATCTTCTCATCTCCCCTGC
This sequence comes from Brassica carinata, assembly GCA_016771965.1. Lineage (NCBI taxonomy): Eukaryota > Viridiplantae > Streptophyta > Magnoliopsida > Brassicales > Brassicaceae > Brassica > Brassica carinata. The sequence goes on from CM028692.1 coordinate 43,212,375, forward strand.
AACATGTGAGATCTCAGTGATTTAATGCATCCACGAAGGTTAAGAAACTTCAATGTTTTAACTTTGCGGTTAAGAAACTTCAATGTTTTCACTTTGCTTAACGTTTGAGGAGATTATGGAGCCTCTTGCACTCTGACATGTCAAGACATGAGAAATTCAGCTTCTTGCCTATCGATGAGGGCACTTGTTCGATCGTTGTTCCGTTCAAGGAGAGTATCTTCACTCCATTTCCAAGCACTGGAAATGCTGTGATATTTGGACAGTAAGCAAGCGTGAGATATACGAGTGACTCACAAAACACCCAATAGTGTCAGTCTCTTGCAATATGATAACCTCGGTTCTGTAAGCATTGAGAGACAGTTTATCGAGTTTGGCACTATTTCAATTGATGTGAAGCTCAGTCCCAATGTTTCAGTATTGTTGGAAACTAATGGAAACCCTTGTATGTATGTGCATCCGTCTAGCTTATGGGTTTTGACTTTTGAGGGACTTTAAGTAGATGTTACACGAGAGATTCTTGAGTTTCTTGCAATTGTTCATGGACAAACGTGACTAACTTATCGAAATCACCAAGAGAAGAATGGAGCTCGATCAAGCTTTCGCAATAATTAACAAAGACATAAACACTCGAGATTCCTTGCTTTAGAAAGGTCTGGAATCTCAATCAAATTCCTGCATCTGTTAAGTTTCATTTGTCTTAGACTTCCAAGTTCCTGCCTACTAATTATTTACAAAGTAAGACAATTTTTTCGTGTAAAGCATAGATAACTCCAAAAGACACAGCTAACATATATATGGAAGTATATATAGTACCTGACATTCGCTCCATAGTGTATCAACTGAGCTATCAGAGAAGTTTAACTCAACTAAATAGTCAGTTTTGAAGTTTGAAGGCGATGACTTTAGAGAGCAAGCCTCCCACTGAAGATGTCTAAGCGGAGGGAGGTAGTCAAAATGGTCAACCATGCACACTTTGCTCCTCCCATCAGTGAATTATTATAAATCTTAAGAAACTTGAGACTGATCATCCTCTTAAACCTTGTGGGGTTTATGCAAAACCCTGTTTCTCCAGCCATGTTGAGCAATATACTTTCTATCTCGATGTCTTTGGTTCCGTAATAAGATACTATATAGTAGTCAGCACAATTAAGTTCATAGACAAAATAAAATGCTCACGCCTAGAGTAATTAAAAAAAAAAATCTTTCCCGGTGGCTGGCCGGCGTTTCTTGCCGCCACCGGGAGAACTCTCTTGCCCCCATCTCTGTTCTATTCTTGACTATTTTTTAAGTTTTGGTTTTTTTTCACCAGAAAATTTTGTTTTCTTTTGTTCCATTCTCGTTGTAACCAGTTGCAGAATTGTCTCTGGTTTCGTCTGGTGGTTTATACGGGTAGACGTGTGGCTTTCGGCATCACTCACGGATCTGGGGCTCCTGTTACTTGTTCCTGTCTCGAGGTAACGACCAAGGGGTCAGATCAACTTAAGATCTTGTCGTTGGTGCTTTTTGGAGACTTGGAAGAAGGGTGTCCGGTGTATGTATTATAGATCGACGGTATTCTTCCTTTTATGGGTGTTTGGAGACGTGTAGCTCTCCGTGTTGCTTTCGATTTGTTTCCGTTGGTGACGAGGTAGTTTTTAGGTGGTGTCTTAGTCTGTGGTCGGATCTTCTGTGTTTTGAGCTGGTGTTTTAGGTTGTGTGGATTGCAATTGTGGCTTTTCCAAGGTTATGTTTACCTTGGGACAAGAATTATGCAAGCTTCATCCTCACCTTTACCCCACACCCGTTATGTTACTGGTCTGTTATTTTTGACACTCAGGTTCTTTGCTGAGTTTCTCAAGCTCCAGTCTAATGATTGGGAGTTTCAGCTCATGTTCCTTAAGTTGTGGGTTGCAAGATTGAATTGCTTATCTTCTTCTCTTCCTTGGTTGATTTCCAAGCTTTTGATTCGGTGGCTCTTCAGTTATTTGGAGCAATATAAAGAGTCAAGCTTGTCTTTCAGCTTTGAATTGTAAAAGCTTCCAAGGTTTAATGCCATGGTGATTCTCAATTCAGCTGCATTTTACCTCGATAATTGTCCTCGAATCAGGATAGATTGAGGTTGGTCAGAGTTTACCTTTGAATGGTACCTACTGGTATCAATATAGCTAAATTTTTAATACTTATTGTTTTCTTTTTGTACTGGTGTTTTTTTGCAGTTCGTATTTCTGCACTTATGTAAGACTAATTTGGTCATGAACTTATATTAAAATGAATGATTCAGTGTTAAAAAAAATTAAGCTTAGTATAAACATTAATGTCTTACAATATTTTCAGTGAACAAGCTTTTGAATATTAATCTTTTTTAGTGAGAAAAATGCTAACTTTATACTTTGTTTTGTAGTACAAAATTTGAAATTGACCATTTTCCTAAATTTAATGATAAAGACAAAAAATAAAATAAAAGGAAAATATATTTCAATTTGTATATTTTGGGCCAAAACAATTTTAAATAATAACAGAGGGAGTGATTAATCAAGTACATCAATAACTGAGAAATTTAATGCATGATCCCATACTTGTCTTCTACAATCCATTTTGAAATTCAGAAATAAAAACATCTATCTCACATTTTTTCACTAACACATGCCAATCTCCACATCTTTACAATCCATTTTGAAATTCAGAAATAAAAACATCCATCTCACATTTTTTCACTAACACATGCCAATCTCCACATCTTTACAATCCATTTTGAAATTCAGAAATAAAAACATCCATCTCAAATTTCTTCAAACACATGCCAATCTCCACACCACCAGTCTCATCCCTGCTCTCCGACATAGAGTAGAGAAGGTTTCCGCTGTTGGATATATTCTCAGTATGAACGGGTCTCCCCCACCCAAAATCCGACCCATATATCCCAAACTTGTTAGACCCAGCAACCGACAGCTTCTGCGTACCACCTGGTTCCATCTTTTTCAATCCTTCCTCATACAACTCCCATATCGACTCGGCCCCTCTGGAACTCAAATCTCTGACCGCATCACTGACAATCTCGACACCGTTAACGAATCCATCTTCTCCCAAAAACTTCTTCGCTTTGTACCCTAAGAAGTTGATAGGCAACACACAGTTCCCAAAGTAACTCACAGGAATCAGCGGGTCTATCCGGTCTCTAAAATCAGCAACGAACATGAAAGGAACCGGTTGGTCTGCGTTGACTCCACGTGCTTTCACGATGCGTGTCAGTACATAGGCGTACGTGACTACGAAAGTTGACAGCTGAAGATCGGAGCGAGCTGACTCGCTTTTGGCTCGCTCCCTGAGTTTCTTCACGTTCTCCTGAGTAAGCTCGAACACGAACCTTACCACGTCTTTCTCGATCTCTTTCACGGGAGGAAGCTTTAGGGTTCTTACGTCTGCTTTATTCGTAACTAGCTCGGATGGAAGATTTATGACCGTACGATCTAAAAGCATAGGTAAAACAAGATCTTGCGGCATAGTTCGGTACTTACAGATGTGAGCCCATGATTTGAGAAATTTCACCACGGTTTTACCGTCCACGGCAGCATGGTGGATTGTGGTTCTGATGCAAAAGCCTTGGTTGGGGAATAACGTGATTTGCAGAGTAAGAATTTTCGGTGTGTCGGAGGAAACCGGTAACTCGGGCACTAGAGGGCGTAACTTAGTCTGGTAACGGAGGCCTTTGCCGGAAAGATGAGAGAAATCGGCGTCTGTCTCAGCCACAGTGAGAGAGACAGCATCTTGCGGTGAGACGGTGATGTGCGGGTTAGGATCTTCTTGGTTCCACTTGAGGTGGCCGGAGAAAGGGAAAAAGTGTGCAAGGACGAGGGAGAGGGAGTGCTCGAGCTTGGGGAGGATCACTGAGTAGAAGGTGTCGCGAGATGACTCGGTGAGTTTGTAGAAGCTGACTCGGTTCGTAGGAATGTCTTTTAGCCACACTAAGTCGAAGAAACTGAGTGGGAGAATGAGCGGGTCGACAAGATCTGTTGCCGGGCTGACTTTAGAGATCTTGATCACGTTATACACCATGGTTGAGAAATGTAATCTCACTTGGAGTCTTGGACTATCTCTCAGACATACTTGTTGTTAAGGACATATAATTTTATTTCATAAGGTTTAGTGGGCCAAATCAATTTTTTTTTAATATTTATTATCGGAAGCAACGCATCATCACGTGAAAACCAAATCTCAAATGGAGTAAGCAAGATATGACAACCGAAAGCGCGACGCATCACAATTCACAACGTGAAAAGATTTTGTGAAATCTCATCATATTTCGAAGCATCAAGGGATCTTTATACCGATAAGCTGAGAAAACACCATCATCAAGTATATTAATCCCCTATATATTAATAGAAGAACATTTGAAAAGATGTAATCTTAATTTTGTAATAATTTAAAAAAACACAATGCTGATATGTCAATTAATTAAGTAGTTAATTGAAAAAAAGGAGTTACAATTCAATTAATATGTCTCGCTAGATACATTGAAACATTAACTATATAATAGTCAACAAATCACTTTTAAGTTCAAAAAAGAACTATATAATATAATGTGTTAGGAAACATTATATTAACCCAAAATATTAAAAGCAAGTATACTTTTCTTACATAAAAGCTATGGAATTACTTAATATGATTATATATTTATGACAATTAATGATTATAGATAATAAAGATTTGATAACAATTTGTGTATCATTTTCATTTTTGTTTAATTTTATATTATTAAAAGAAATTAAATTATCATATTAACCATATAATAAAAAAATCAGATTTTTTCTTACATGTTATATTTTGAATTTTTAAAACAGCTATAAATTACTTTGAAAATTTTGTGATCAGTGTCTTAATTATTTTTATTATAACAAGATACAAATGATCATAAAACCGTATTAATATGAATTTTTATGTAATAGACATTCACATTAAATAATATATATATATATATCAATTTTAATACCGTTTATATGCACCATTTAAAAATACATAAATATGTTAAGTTTGGAATTTGCATTGAAAAAGTATTGAGACCTTAATATTTAATTTTGAAATTTTCATCGAAAAAACATCACATCAAAAATTCTGAGATCAATAGTTTAAATTATTTGTTACATAGAATATACAAATGTTAATAAAACTATATGAGTAGGAAGTCTCAATAATAAATTTTTATATTCAAATATACTATACATTTATGTTAACATCATTGAAATTTAATTATATACCATATAGAATAAACAAAATGATTATTTTGATCTATTTACCATAAAAATATTGTAAATAAACAAGATGTATTGTTTTGATTTATGTGATTACTCTAATCTCCTATATATTAATTGAGAAACAATTGATTACTCTAGCAAGTGTAAGATTTTATTAATTAATATTTTTCGAAATCTTACAAGAGATCGATACAACGAAGATTTATTTATAAGCTATTGAAATCACCTAACGAGACATGAATTGCGTATCAAATTTGTTTTCCTAACCTTAACCCCCTTTCTATTCATCACAACACCAAAATGAAATATTTAGAAGTGTCGACTGACAATCTGAAATGGTAATGTTTTTTTAAGTTCAGTCCATTGTTTTCCTCAAATTGACATATAAAATTTTTTATTGATTAACTAAATGAGTCACGTGCATAGTAAAATGTGTTTTAGTTTAAAAATTGTTGCATACCCAAAATCAATATGGACCATCATCATTTTCGTTTAAAATTTTGTTACAATAAAAATATAGGATTGGGCAAAAAATCTAAATCTAAATCTAAAAAACGAAACAAGTCTGATCCAAAAAATAGTACTGAACTTTAATCAAAACTGGTTAGATATCCGAATGAGTTCAAAATTTTGGTATCTACAGAACCGGAACTGAACCCGATCCGAACAGAAATATTCCGGGTATTCGAATATATATATCTGAACCAGATAAACTTAAATATATTGATTATTTTTAAATTAATATCTAAAAGAATAACACAAAATATAAGATGTTTTTAAGTTGTCTAAAATACTTGAAAATATATACAAATAGTTATAAGTACATGTTTAAAATAACTAATTGATACTTAAAATACCAAAATACTTAAAATATCTTTTGATTTCCTATCTAAAAATTTAAGCTAAACCAATTTTTATGTTAAGTTTAAGAATTTTGGCATACATTATTCAAATTTATATGATATATTATTTTGATTTTTAGAATTTGAAAAATTTAAAACATATATGAACTTTTCTTTTTGAAACTTTTTAAAATAGGTTATCTGAACCCAAAACCGGACCAAATCCACGAAAATCTGAACCGAACTAAAATCACAATGATCGAGACCGAACCAAATTAATTGATGCTCAAATGTCTACCTCTAATCAAATGTAAAGAATGTTACTGATAACAAAATGTATATTCTTTATAACATTTAAATACAATATTTTAAAAAAATATTCACTCCGCGAAAGGCACGGGTTATCATCTAGTTACATATATACATACGACATGCAAACAAATAATTTATTGATTTATACCGGTCTATCTTTAAAAGAGAATGGTATAATAATACTAATTGTATTTATCCTCCCTCCATCGTTGGTTTTGGATCAAAAATCAAATATTTTTCATCTAAGAATTTTATATATGCAATATGCGTTTTGGTTGTTCCACCAGAGCTTTAAGATGAATTTTCAAACGAGATTGAGAATTAGTGAATTGACCCAAGTCTCTTATATATTATTTATGCCCTATTCATATTTTCAATGTGGATCTTCTCTCCAATAAAATATCGGATCTAAGTAAGACTCAATTTATAGATTGAAATAAATCGGAATGAATTATTTATCCTCAAACTAAAGAAAAACTATAATATTATTCTAAAAGACAATTTAATTATAAAGTTTAGTAAAATAGTTGTTAAACATCCCCTATATACTAAAGCACAAATCACTTCATCAATAAAATTATGACATGTGAAAATATATTTTACAAATTTAAAATGCAAATACATATAATGCAAAAAACAATTTAGTATATTTGTCTATTAAGTATTTTCTATTTTTTCTATATAAAAAATTCCTGGTTTTTTTCCACTACTCCCATGTCACGATTTTTTGGAGAAGTTTATCTTTCTCTCTCTTTTTTTTTTTTGAAAAAAAAAACAGTTTATCTTTCTTTCTACAGAAGATTTAACTCACTTATTATTCTGGAAACTGTAAGTTCCAATATTATTTGTAATGGCTCCGATCCTAACTCTCTTCAAAGTGTGGTGAAATTTCAAATCCCAACCAGATAGATCGAGAACTTCTATCGGCCAAAAATTGTATAACAATAGTCTTCGAAAATATCCTTTCAAAGACTTAGGAAAAAACACAAATTTGTTGTGGATGGCGGATTCACGGAACGTACGCTAAAGTTGCTAAACGAACGTTAAGTCCAGGTTATTAATTCTAAAACACCTAAACTCTTCTTGCTTAAATTATAGTTGCCGTCATTTGAATTTTTTTTCATAGACAATTTTCTCTTCTAATCTACCTATAGTTTTCTTTTTTTGCTCTTACTTTTATAGTTACAGGCAAAAGCTACAAATTGCATCGTGAAAGAAATAAGCTGTGAAGAAAACAATCAATAACATATTGAAAATGGATTAAATCAAATTTTCTTTGCTGGAATGTGCTTCTTTGTGCGACGGTGATATTTTAGGGAAGGAGACTGTAAGAGAGACTCGTCTTAAAGCATACATACAACCGTAGAAGGCCCTTGAGAGACATGAGACGTCCCACAAGAAAAAAAAAAAAGCGATGATAATTAGAAGGCAGCAAATGGGACTTAACTCGGGTAATAAGAGCAACGTCCAAACTTCGACGAAAAACAATCATGTCTACTATATATGAAGACGTAATCTGATGAGGTTGGTAATCCTTTTTATGTGTTTATTGTTTTATAGGAATGTGGTGAATTCCGGGGCGAAGCTACGTTATGGGGTAGGGGTGCACGTGCACCCATTAGTATTTAGAAATTTGATTTTTTACACTGAACATATGAGTTGGAGATGGCATATTTGGGAAGGGTGCACCCATAACTGTCAGATTACTCAGGTTTGATTCTCCACTGTCCTATTATGTTAATTGTTTTGCACCCACTAGGAAAAAAGTCTGGCTTCGCCCCTGGTGGTGATGTTATTTTTAAACTTTCCCATCGATATGTACACATTTTGTTATCAAATCCGTAGATTCTCTTAAAAACAAAAATGTCTGAACAAGTATAACACTGAAAATGAAGAAATATAAAAGATACAACTAAAGAAAACAAAATATAGTACAGAAAAGACTACACAAGATATTAATGTCTATTATATACTAAAGTTGGTATTAAAATTGTATTTATACAAAAGATATGCTTTTCTTAAATTTGATTTTCATATGTGATTTTTTATTTTCGGTTTTGGAAAAGAGATCAGAATTTTACATTCATCTTGGACTATTATAAAATACAAACAGAACACTTTTATTTATTTAAAGTTTAAAATAGCATTTTCCATTAAATTTTCTATATATATTATGTTTTAGTACATATGTAAACTAGGCCCGTGCATAGTAGCATGGGAGATATACTAGTATTTACTAATCCAAATAAATATAGTGTCCAAGTAGCATATCATATATAAATGTTTAAATAAGAATTGATGTCCTAAATTAACGAAAAAAATAAAATTTTATTAGGTTTATGTTGGTTAACGTTTAAGCTGGCTATGCATACAACATTTTTTTTCAAACTTTAGATTCTCAAACTTCGAAGCTAGGTAGTCCATCTGTGAACTCTTCACTTTTGAGGTACCTTCAAAATGAGTTTGCAGAATCTCTCATGCTTCTTTGGCCGTCTCACACCCCTGAATCAACTCAAAATGCTTCTTTGTGACACTCGCATGTATAGCTGAAAGCGCTCTCGAATTGAATTTGGCCAGCTTCAGTTCCATCTCAATCCAGTCTTCTTCCTCCTTATTGGATTCTACACCATTTTCGTCCTTGACTTTAGGTTTAGACCACCCTGTCATAACAGACTTCCACACTATGGCATCAATTCCTTGAATGATGGATCTCATCCGTGATTTCCACAGCCCATAGTTGGATGCATCCAACATCACCCTCGTGTTTGACACCAGTTTATGGTAGTTCTCCATTTCTTCCGTAGGATCTCAACTGTTATATAATCGAATGGGTGACTGCTCTGATACCACTTGTTAATACAAGAACAATAGCATAGTCGTAAAACACAGAGTACACCAGAGAATATCTCTACAAAGATATGTGTTTATACTAGTATTCTTTTAAAGTGAACTTACAAGTCTTTTCTTTAAACAAAACCCCAACAAGATCAAGACCCTTCTTGACTTGTTGCCCTAGCCTCATATGTCCGAAGATTGAATACAAGATCTCTAGAACCTCTTCCCCTTAGCCCTTAGTGTTATTCACTCGCTTCTAAGCTTAGTGAACTCCACTCTTATGCTAAGAATACCATTCTCTCGACGACCCTAATACACAGAGTATGACTATATATATGATACAGCCAAGTTGGCTATCTATTCCTATCTACCCAATATTCACTATCTACCCAAATATGGTAAGTTCCCTTAAAACTTCTCCAAGGCGAACTTTTCATCGTGAGATCTCCATTCTCCAAGGTGAATCTCTTCAAGCTTTCTCTCTAAGACGTCTTCGCATTAACTCCACCTTGGTCCGCAATCCATTCTTCAAGTCGCAATCTCCATCTTGTTCATCCGCACGTGCATTCTCTATCGTAAACTCTGCTTCACTTGCTGCTGTACTTGCGGCTGAATCAGAACGTTCATCTGATCTTTGCATCTACAGCTCCTTGCTGTTTTGTCTTCCTGTCCGTGCCTTGGATCTTCGTCAAGCTTCCGGTTCTTAGAGAGGCTTCGAGTTTCCAATTTCGTTATCTTCGGAACCAATTCGGTTTGTGCTTTTGCGTTGAACCTTGCTGTGTTTCTCCTCGTTGGGAAGACTTCTGCGTTGACTATGAACGTCGCTGGTTTGTTAAGGACTGGCTCTTGATCGCTTTCTCGTGGTCTGTGATTAAGGATACGGTCACGCCGTTGAATCTTTTCCGGTTTGGGCTTGCGTTTTTTGGGTGTTGGGTATTACAATCATTGCAAGTTGCAGGGGTTGAAGGCGAAAGATGCTCAGAAGAAGGTTCAGGCGAGAGATGAGGAAGCTGGGAAGCTTTTGGAAGTAAGGGAAAGTGAACGAGACGAAACTAAAGATTGAGATTCTGAATCTTTGATCTGGTTCAAGAATGGGATAAGAGCTGAAGGGTTACAGGATGAGTTTTCGAAAGAGTTTTTTTTTTTCATTTGGGTATATGATTATTATTATTATGATGGTTGTTCTTGTTCGTCTACGTTGAAGGTATATTACATAGTGAATTGATGGTACACACGGGGTTTTAGAGGTTTTATGAATCTTTGGTAACTCGACTTTATCTTCTCTTGAGATTATCTTTGTTTTTCTTTACTTTTACTCCTTATTAGTCTCATCTTTGTGGGCAAAAGACTTGTAGTAGTTATATTTTGCATATTGAAACTTCGTTCTTTCTCAGTTTCAAAAAAAAAAAATTCGTTCTTTCTCCAACGAAAACCTTCTTCTTTGGAAGTCGGAAGATGGCCAAAACAAAAAATGAATCTCGGGTAAAACATTCACATACGGACGTTATAATAATGTAACATTCATACTGACAGCAGGGGCGGCTTAGGGAGGGCAGTCAGTGCGCTGGCCTAGTCTAACTCTAGTAATATTAGGAGTATTGATTCTTAAAATTAGCATATTTGATCCAGATTTAGACAGCATAAAAACATGATATTTCTACTTCTCTAGTTGAAATACCAAATAAAAATGTGTAAATGTTGAGATGCTTGAGTAAAAAAATTCTTAGTTACAAAACTAGCTAATCGTATCTTCGTATAGGAGCAGCGTTCTGTTTCATATGAGAATCAAACCCAAAATTGATTAATCCAACATTTTTAGACTGCACCAAACATTATATCATATATGATTCCTAGTTTTGACATCTACAATAAATCTCCCACTAATCAAATAGAGTAACTGAGTAGAGGAGAAGAAGATGTTTAGATAACAATTTTTAGGCAGACGCTTGTGTGTTGTTAGACAAAGCGAGACAAATCAAGTGTGTTTGGTGGCAAAGATTCAGTGGTGTTGATATTTACATAACATTTTTTATCAGAAGATAGAAAACGTAAAGTATAAGCCAAAAAACTGAAAAATTGACATATGAGTGGATGTATCTGTTGTGGCCGGGTATTGTTGATGCATTTTTTGTAATTCTGTGTAAACCAAATCTGTCATTGGAAAAGCAATCGTTATCGGGCTAGAATCAAAGATCTTGAATTGCAATAGTTTAATTGGAGATTAGTGTCTGAAAAAAGTGAACTGAGATGTTGAGCACAACAAACAGTTATGGATGAAAAACCATTAAAATAAAAGTAACTAAGTTAGGGTAATATTGAAAAATCACTTGTGCAAAAGGGTCTCTCTTGTGTGTTTGAGCGTAGATAATAACACTCTCAATTGTGGGTCTCCATGTAAAAATCTCCAATCTAAACTCCATCTTGCATAAACCCTGTCCATGTTCACAGATGCATTCGTTGCATTCAATGTTGCATATGTACTAGGAAAAACCTGAAAGGAAATAAATAACATGGACGCTTCCAGGCCTATGAACCAACTTCATATTCACAGAGGTCTCAATGCAAGCAACATCAAATTTGTGAAACAACCAAACCCAAATCCGGTCATGTGCATTTAAAAGTTAAGTGGCCGCCACACTACATTTTTCAGCATCCTGAGTGGAAAAACTCTATCGCCCATAAATTTCAGTTTGTGTCATATGATTTCCGGACTCTAAAACAGAGACAGTACTCTCTTGATCGTGATACTGCAATGCAAATACTGGTTGTTTTGGTCTCGGAAGATCTGTTGTGGTTGTGATCATGGACACTACTTGTGCAATGTTTGGTCTGTCAATAGCTTGCTGTTGGATGCAGAGTAGACCAGTCTGAACACATCTCGCGACTTCAACTGGAGAACACGAGCTGGCAATATCTTGATCCAAAAGATCCACCCCATCGGTCTGGAGCCAAGACTCCCATGCCTATTATAATAGTCCAAAAAGTTAGAAACTGTTTTGCATCAAAAAAATGTTGTGATTTTGGAACCTGAGATCTTACATATTCAAGAAGGGTTTTGCCTTCCTTTCCACAATTAAAACTAGAGATCTTCATCCCACTAATAATTTCTAACAGCAGAACTCCAAAAGCATATATGTCAGACTTCTCTGAGAACATCCCTGTCCATGCATACTCAGGAGACATGTATCCTCTGTTCATATCCCATATAAAGCCTAGTAAGTTAAGTTGACGTAATTAATATATTTGATTGAGCACTATTATCTCTGGGATGATATATACTTACATAGTTCCAACAACCCTGCGAGTGCTGTCTTGATGCTGAGTTCCTTGAAACATGCGAGCCAATCCGAAATCTGATATTTTCGGGTTCATGTTCTCGTCCAAGAGAATGTTGCTGACTTTCATGTCACGGTGTATGACCTTAAGGCATGAGTCACGATGGAGATAGAGAAGCCCACGCGCAACGCCTTCAATGATGTTGAACCTCTTGGGCCAATCAATCTGAAGCTTTAGAGTCATATCTAGCCACAACAAAGATCAAAGTATATTAAATGAGCAAGGAAAATATAATGTAGAGGCAAATGAAGAACAAGGAGCAGACCAAAGAGAAAACTGTCGAGGCTTTTGTTCACCATAAACTCATAAATCAGGAGCTTTTCTTCTCCATCAATGCAGCATCCCAAAAGCCGAACCAAGTTTCTGTGTTGTAGTTTTGAGATGAGTTTTATTTCATTCATGAACTCTTCTGTACCCTGTCCTGAACTGCTAGAAAGCCGTTTAACGGCTATTTCCTTCCTATCTGACAGAATTCCCTAGAAAGCAAACAGTCAGTCATCCACAGAACAATAAAATAAATAACACAGACCATGATAATATATCTCTTTACCTTATAAACTGGACCAAATCCACCTTCACCGAGTTTGTTTGAGATTTTAAAATTATCGGTAGCAGCTCGTATGGTATTCATTTCAAAGAAAGTTAATCCTGAGATTTCTTGTTGTTCTAGACCACTTTTCCATGAATCTTGTGAATTGTTGAAGAAGGTAACAAATGTATGTGAGGGGTTACATAAGTGAAAGTAAAAAAAAAAGAACCACAAGACAAGAAAGAAAGAGAGTTATTATGTTTTTTTCCAGTATCTCACCATTTCGTTTTGCTCTGTATCTCCAGTACTTATATGAGGCAAAGGCCAAAATCACAAAAATGGAAAGGCAGATACTACCAGCAATAATCATCATGGTTCTCCTGCTTCCACCTGAGAGATTTAACCACAGAACCAAACTGTAAAAAGGTATGAACAAAGCTAAAAAAAGTTAAAAAGTATTCAGCCTAACCAAGTTCTGAGCTTGCAAGACGAATTGAAAGAAACTCTGCTCCAGCTGAATATTGAACTGTGTCCATTAGCTCCTGATACCAAAGCAAGCATCCGATTCCAGTAATATACGCAAAAGCAGTGCATGAGCAGTTTCTGAGACAACCCTTTTGGCATTGATCTTTATCAACAAAGCTTGCGTATTCGTAGAGATCTGGAGGCTTTACATTGGAAAGACGAAAAAAGGCGTCTGTAGATGACTTTGTTGCCTGACGACAAGATGATAACTCTTTACGTCTCACACATCCAGAAGTCCTGTTTCCTCGTACCCACTCCTCTTTGTGTTTTGGCACAAACCCTTTCATGCATTCACACTTTGTTGTGGGAGCAGTGGAAGACGTCACAACACATAACCCAAACGGTCCACACGCGCCGTAGATATCACATGAATTCGCTGGAGTCACAAAGTCCACAACCCATCCTGTCCCGTTGTAATGAGACGTCTCTACATATCCCTCTGATGTTACAATAACTCGTGTAAGCAGGTGAGAGTTTCTCTGTAAATAAGAGAAGGTCCCTGTTCCGTTTGCTACGTCTTGGATAAGGCTAAACGGGCTTGCGTATGATAAGTCCATTTGCGGTAGGCCGGTGAACCCAGTCTTATCCCATGGACCGCTTCTCTTATAAACGTTCCTGCCTTTCATAGTAACGATCTGTGATGGCACTTGCGGCGTCAGCTCAACTGAAAACTCGCCGGGAGATGGATCGGTGCGGCTTTTCCAAGAGGTCAACACTCGCTTCTCCTTAGCGGCGAGGTTGTACGTTAGCGACGAGAGAGGTAGCAGAGTATCCCCAGGATTCTCGAAACTCTGCCACAGAAGACTTCCTGAAACTTCATCGATGATGACGAGATTCCCGGTATCTAAGAGCTTGGCATGACACTTGTTTGTAGATGTAGTAGAGGGTTCTCCTCTGGTTGATGTCCAAACAACTTTGTGTCTGCTGTCGAGCAAGATAAGACTCCCGTTTCCGCTGATGGTGAGGTTTGCCGAAGGGCTCGTGATTGGCTTTTCTCTGTTAGCCACCCATACGACCACCCGTGGTGTGATTTTCTTGAACCAGATCCCGACGTACTGATTCCGAGAGTTGTTAGGACTGAAGAATCCTAACTCGTAAGACTCACCAGGGGAACTCAGAGTTTGTCCTAGTGACAACGGACTTTCTCTAGATATAGCTGCGTAGCCACAGTCAAAGAATATACTTAGCCACCAGAGAGAGCAAAAGAGAACTACTACATCCATCTCTCTCCAGCGTATCCCCATGTGTCCAAAAGAGTTCTCCTTCAGATCTGAATGTATGAACAAAAATCTTATAAACAGTTGAGTCTTCTAGATGTATAGTATATAGTATTATACTCATATGATCATTGCATTGTTTTATAGTTCAGCGCCTCGTTTTTTTAATATGCATTATTATAATAATAAACCTTGTCCTTAGGTTCAAAATAGTTAGAATTGTATTACTTTAATGGGAAAATAAACCATAATGAAGATGTTTTTGTCCTTTTATATCTTTGTATTTATTTGTCAGTTTTAGACATAATTATCTTTATAATAATGAAAATAATTATTTAAATTTTTAAAGAGTTCAGAAAATATGAAAAAATCAATAAAATCATGAAAATATTTTAAGGGATTTGATATTAAAAAAAAAACTGAAATTCAAACAAAATTTGGATGTGTTGATCTAGATTTGTTAGAATATATATTATAACCCTTTTTACAAGAATAGAATAGATGTTCTAACTTGTCTTCAATATTTTATCAATGTTAGTATTCGTATTCCAACATCTTCTCTTCTATCTATATAAATATAATTCTAACCAAAATACTTTATTATTTTTAACATACAACACATATCGTAAGTTTTTAACTTCATTGTAGAAAAATATAGAAAACGTTTGCCTCTATTCTATCTATTACTCTATCTTATATCCCAGATAAAATCATATATTCTTACCTTTATACAATGTTCTAAAAATATTAGAATTTATATTGTAACATGTTTTCTGTGTTCTATCTTTTTAGAATACGTATTCTATATTTACAGTTATTTTATGATTTTAGATCGGAGAAAATCTAGGAAGCAATCTTAACTGATTTTATTCAAATTTATCCTTTGTTCTGAACGTAAATTACATTGAATGGGGATTGAATCCATCCCTTTTTGATCCGGAGAGAGGCCGGAATCCACCGGAGAATCGTCTCATCGTTCGTCAATTCCTCTCTCTGGTGACAATGACGTAGAAAACAAAGAAGCCTTTAGTTATTAAAGATTTAATAAAATTAATTAATAAACATAAATTTTATTTTAATATTTTTTCAGAAATATAGTTAATTATTATTAAAGTTAACAAAACTTAATTATTTATTTAGTTAGAAGGTTAATTTTGTAATTATAAAATCAAAGGTATATTGAGACAAAAACAATATAGTGAAAGGTATAGATAGACAAACTCTTCTCGAATATGTCTCGATCAGCCAATTTTCCCTACTTTATGTCCGTGTCCAACGTCGATTCCTTTGTCTGATAGTACATAACATGTCTTAATGATAAGAATTTAGTTATTGTATAATATGACAGAAAGAAATCTTGGACCAATGACAAATACTTTTCAGCTTCAACATGTTGTGCTAAGACGTGAAAGGAATAAACAGAGCTGCAAAAATGAATTAAATTACATGGACGCTTCCAAGTTCCAAACATGAGAGTTTGGTCCGATCTACAGCGAGAATATACGTTTGCTGTCCTTTTCACCTGTCCTTTACTAAACATTGAGACTCCGTCTTGCTGTCCTTTTCACCTGGCCCACATTCTCCCACCCAATATATGTTTGCAAGAAGACTCCGTCCTGATGATACCAATCATTATCCGGGTTAAGACTTCAGATCAAACAATCTCTCTGCTGGTTTCTCAGCAAAATTCACGTTTTCAATGAATCTGGCAAGCACCTAACATGACACCATATACATTGACAGCTGGCTTATCGGGCATCTGCATAATAAAGTCCCATGGTTCATTCAACCGTCCAGATCTACCTAGAAGATCGTGAATGGCTCCATTGTTGTCACACGGTCCCACAGTAACATGTTGTCACCTGACACGCTCGCTCATCATGTCAAAGAAACAACATTTTGCAGTCATAAAAGCTCCGAAAAAGAGCAGTTATCACACCCACATAAGTAAACGTATCTGGTTTCACAAACCAAGACCACATCAGACTTAAGTAATTCGATGTTTCCATAGGACGCATCCTGTGCAAATCCAAATAAAATTGTGTTTCAAGATACAAGTGTTCTTGTCTGCAATTTCCCAAATATATAGAGGCTGAAGAATCAACTTCCTTGCACTTGCAATGCATGGACGGTCAAAAAGTTCACTACGGAAACATCACTATCAATATCCAACTTCTCCTTAACTGATAGCTTGTAGATGTATCAAATTCAAATTTTCCAAAGGTAGGCTGCAACTGGAATGCTAAATTATGGAATGAAATTGCTTTGGAATGCATCATTCCATAGAATTTCAAAATATATTTCCTAGTTACATGGAAAACTTTTTAAAATCAATTCTACATATTCCAAAAATAGAATAAAACTTAAACCCTAAACCCTTTGTAAAATCTATTCCATTTGTTCCATCTTAAAAAGATTCGTAAATGTGTGGAATGATTGGAATTCCATTTCAAATAATAATTTTGGTTTCTATTCTATTTTATTTATTATTCCATTTTTTCCACTCCATATATAATTATTCTTTTTATTACATGTATTCATTCTAGGAATAACCAGTTACAAGCGTAATCTCTTCTCTTATTAATTTGTATGCGCTGTTTATTGATTCACATAGAATAACATCATTTTTTTTACCGTCATAATAATTATATAAAATACTATTTTTCTGTCTATTAATCATATGAGAATATATGTTTATGTGTTTAAGGTATTTTAGTTTCAGTTTATATTTTTATATAAATTTCTTTATTAAAATCTGAAATTAAATTTCAAACTAGAATCCTCTTATAATGGAGTTCAATTCTACTATAGAAATCAAATTATATCATGTTGATTTTGTAAATAAATTTATAATTATTTTAATACATGTAGATAAATCAGGTATCTTAAACTGTATACTGAATCAAAATTGTAAAATATTATCTAGTTTAAGTCTTATGCAGTTGATCTAGAGTCTAGACATATGAAACCAATAACACCCACCTTCGTCTGTATGACTGTATCCACGTGTGTTGGGCTTCCATTTTGCATGTTGGGCTTAATAAGAAAATAAGGATGACAAAAAAAAAAGCCCCTTAACCTGCTGCTTTCGTTAACCACAAATTAATCAATTTCTTAATTACATGATGAACCGGTGCTTTTATCTCTCATATTCTTTCCCAATTATGAAAACATCCTTAAATCCGTAAATCAGAGACAAAACACATTCCGAAGCGCCGCCAATGAAGTAGAAGAGAAGAGAGACCCCTCAAATTCCAATTCTCTATTGGGAATCGCTTTGCTACTTCCGGTTCCATCTTCTTCGTTCCTTTTTTTTTGCCGTTTATGTAAGATTCCTTTGGTTTTGTACTGTATTTATCTCTTTTTGAAAACTCCGATCTTTTACTGTATTTTTTTGCCGTTTATGTAAGATCCCACTCGGTGTTTTAGGATGACAATCAATTCCCCTGCGGACACATTTAGGTTTTCGGATGTCTTTGAAAAGAACATAACTGCCAACTTCATGTCCGAATTTTCATTTATTTATTGATTAGGGTTTCGTCTGGATTCTTCAGTATCTGCACTTACTTGATTAGTCTACATTGTATCACTTCAAGTTTCTTGTTCTGAGCAGGTATTAATCATAATCATTGGAGACTCCTAATGGATCACAGTAAAGAAGAGGCTAATAGGGCTAGAGAGATTGCAAAGAAGAGGTTTTTAGCTAATGACTTTTCCGGAGCCAGGAAATTCGCCTTGAAGGCTCAGTTCTTGAACCCTGACCTCGAAGGCATCGCCCCCATGGTGGCTACTTTCGATGTCCATGTGTCTGCTCAGAACGTTATACACGGGGAGGTAGACTACTACGGTATACTCGGTGTAAACCCCGAGGCTAACGACGACACGGTGAGGAAACGGTACAGGAAGCTGGCTGTGATGCTTCATCCCGACAAGAACAAGTCTGTGGGAGCGGAGGAGGCGTTTAAGTTTCTTTCTCAGGCGTGGTGTGTGTTCTCGGATAAGGGGAAGAGAGCTGAGTATGATTCGAGGAGGAACTTGGGATTGGTTGAAGGAAGAGGAGGGGCTTCTTCGTCGAAGAATGCAGATAATGGAGTTCAGAAAGCTGCTAAAGCAAGTGTTACTAACGCTGCAAAAGTGAAGAGTTCCAAGAGAGTTACAAAGCGGGCGAGTGATGCATCCTCTTCTGCTGCTACTGCTGCTGCTGCGACTTCTGATGGAACCTTTTGGACTGTGTGCCGCACTTGCAGAACACAGTATGAGTATCATCGTGTTTACTTAAACCAGAACCTCCTGTGCCCCAACTGTCGTAAGCCCTTTATTGCTGTGGAGACTGATCCTCCAGGCTCGGGTTCAATCCGCAAGACCTTTCACGAGCACCAGTTTGAGTCTATTCGTCAGTCAACAACAGACGGAAGAAAGAGAAGTAGAGACAACAACAACGGTGTGTATGGTGGTGAGTATGATTCCTTTGAGTGGAGTGCTGTGTGCACTGGAACCAAAAACGCCGGGTCAAGGAAAGACGAGGTCGTGCGCAAAGAGTATACGAGAAGGGTGGCTGGTACTCTGTCCACAAACGCTCCAAAAAGAAGAAAGGGTATGGAAAATGCAGTGGCTGGTTCCAACGCAGCAACTTGTTTTGCTCCCAAGTCCAACAGCGTGAGAGAATTTTCTGATGATGAATTGAAGAATTTACTGAAGAAGAAAGCTAAGCCGATAATCAGAAGAAAGCTGCAAGAGCTTGCTGAAACTGATGCAAAGAGAAGGCGGATGGGTACTGAGGATGTCAATGCGGCTAATGCAGGTTCTTCAGAAAACAAAAGTGCCATTGGATCATGCGGTGTTGAGGATACTTCTGGTAATTTGGATCTCTTACAAGTTTCTGATCCAGATTTTTGTGACTTCAACAAGGATCGAACCGAAAAGTCATTTAGTGGTAACCAGATATGGGCTTGTTACGACTCTTTAGATGGGATGCCTCGAGGTTATGTCATGATAGACAAGGTTATCTCCGTGGATCCGTTTAAGATGAGTATCGTTCAGCTTACTTCAGACACAAACAGTGAGCTTAGGTCAACAAAGTGGCTTGGCTTTGGTGTTTCAAAATCATGTGGAGATTTCAGAGTTGGGAAACCCCAAATCTGCAGGTCACCTTACATTTTCTCACACAAAGTGGAACAGGTGAAAGGCAATCACGGAGAGTTCCATATATATCCTAGAAGAGGCGAAGTATGGGCTCTATATAAGAACTGGTCCCATGACTGGAACTATCTTACAGGAGCAGAAGCAATAGAGTATGATGTGGTCGAAGTAGTTGAAGGGTATACAGAGGAAAATGGTGTTTTAGTGGTTCCTTTGATGAAAGTTGCCGGTCTTAGATCAGTTTTTCACCATCATTTGGATCGCAAAGAAATCAGAAGGATCTCAAGGGATGAAATATTGAGCTTCTCTCATCGGATACCATCTTACTTGCTCACAGGTCAAAAAGCACCTCCCGGTGCACCCAGAGGTTGCATACAACTCGACCCAGCAGCAACGCCATCGCAGCTTCTTCAAGTAATAGATATGTGATTGTAAAAGGTGTAAAAGATTTCAACTTATTGAACCTTTGGTAATGTAGTTTGCTCATAACAACGAACCCTATGATGTTTTGTTTCTTCTAACTTTTGGGTAACAGAGTGCGGGTCCCCATGATTTACGGGTGAGACACTGGGGAGGATCCCACTTTTATGTGGCCCATTATTTTTAAAATATTAAAAATTCTATAAATTAATATTCAATAAATTAATAAACAGAATAAATTAATAAACACTATAATTTAATAAATTTATTTGGTTTTGAATTAAATTAGTTCAAAATATAACACAAATCTATAAAATAATAAGATAAAAAAACTTTATAGAAAATCAGATATAAATATATAGTTCTATTAAAATTATAAATTAATAATTATATATATATATATATAAAAATTTTATATAAGTACAAACTATTATATCTAAAATCACATTTAAATTTTAGGCCTATTTGGCTGGAAAACCACAGATAAAAAGATATTAAGGAATGCATGCAGAAAAAATGTTATTTAAGTAACTGGATAACTGAAGCAAAGTGAAGTTACCTTATTGTACAAATCGATTTGTAGGTAGGTCTGCAATCGTAGAAGTAGAAACGTATGTGTCAGAAGAGTATCGGAAAAAATAACTTTTAATAAAATATGAGAGTGTGTTTGTATGTAGGATTTATAAAAGTTCGACTTGTTTTTTTTTTCTTTTGACTAAAAACTCGTCTTGTTTTAGATTTTTAATGCTGATTAGTTCCACCCTCTAAATACTAAACTTTAATCACTAAACCTAACTATGAATTTTAAATCCAAATAGTAAAATTTAAAGCTGACCATAACTTCACTATAACTCTCTAGATACTAATTAATAAATTCTAATTACTAAATTTTAAACCAAAATTGAACCCTAAACCCAAATATAAATAGCAAACCAAAATATTAAAATCTAAAGTGGTCCTTACTTCACTCTCACTCTCTAAATACTAAACCATAAACTATAATTAATAAACCTAAACCAAAAGTTAAATCTTAAATCTAAAACTAAACTCTAAACCCAAATATAAAAATTTAATTTTGACCCTAATTTCACTTCTACCCTCTAAATAGTAAATCTAAACCCTAAACTCTAAGCTATAAATCCTAGGGTTGTTATGAAACTTGTCTAATAATATTTTGATTATAAAAAATATTAAAAACATCAGAAAATATTATTAATTGCTGAAAAATAAAAAATAATTTGACATTTTTAACACGGTCCCCAAAACCCTAACCCCTAAATATTTTGTTAATGAAAATAAAAATAAAAATTATCATAAAATAGTATCAGTAGCCGAAAAATGAACAAAAAAAATTTAAATGTCATTAACACCATCAGAAAAACCATAAACCCAACATTAAACCATAAATCCTAAACCCTTAACACTATGCTCTAAACTCCAAACCCAACACTAAACCCTAAATTCTAAACCTAACCCAAGACTCTAAACTGTAAATCCAACTCTAAACCCGAAACATTAAACCTTAGACCCTAGAATTTAGTAAATTTTTAGCGCCTGCGGATAATAACCCCTTAATTCTAGAGATTAGAATTTAAGGCTTAGAATTCAAGGTTTCACCGATGACATTTACAATGTTAATTTTTTCAGCAATTTAACTATATATCTTAAAACCTAAAGCATAAACCCGAATGGAAAAGCTCCTACGTTATTTTTGTTTTATATTTTTATAATTGTAAAACTAATAAATTAATTAGTGAATATTACAAAGTAAGTCTTAATATTAGGTATAACCGACACTAAATACATTTCTCTAAAAATAAAATACAACGTTAAAATCACAATTATACTGAAACTGAATAAAAAATTGGGCAATTACATTCCATATAAAATCTGGAAGAAGATGCCATTTGACAAGGAAGAGCAAACAATTTTTTCATTACATGAACACGTGTTGGTTGAATACATATCCTGAGATCTAATAAAGAAAGGTAATTATTATTTATGTTATATAGTTAGAGTAGGCTGTATTTGTAGACATATGGGTATGACATCTATATTTGAAAAAGAAACAGTACACATACCACATAGCTAATTAATCTTTATTTTGTGTATATTACGTGCAATTGCCCTAAATTCTATCAAACATATTTCATTTACACCAAATAATACGATAAAACAATATAAATAGAATTTAATTAGTATAACAAATCTTTTGTCTTTTTGAAATGGGCTAACTCTTGAACGAAGCTTTGATTACTCCCCCCATGGACACTTATTACATGCCTACACACTGTTTGTTGAAATGCCTAACAGAAAATTTTCCAGTTAAAACCTCACAGTTTACAACTTTACATTTAGATTTCTCTAAGATGTTCCCATTTTGCGGTTTGCTTTTGAGTACTGTCGAAAGGAGGAAACTTTTCTGGGGCATGCATAGATTTGAATTCTATAAACAGAAACTATGAACATTACCGGATGGTGATTAGTGAAATAGATGTTGTTGCTTTCGTAGAAGAACCTAGACCATATTGATCACTCCATTTTTTTTTTCTCTCTTTCTCTCTGTGTTCTGAATCTGAGTGCTGAGAAGAATGTTTTGTTTTTTGGTTTTGAAGGGTTGAAACATGTTTCTCAAAGTCGAGTTGCCATGGAACGTGATGATCCCGGCGGAAAACATGGACACGAAAGGTCTTATGCTGAAGAGGACTATTCTGGTTCAGTTGCTAGAGGCTTTTGCTTCAAAGAGAGCAACCAAGGAGCTTGGCTACTACTTAACAGTCACATCTCTTGACAAGATCGGAGAAGGCAAAATCAGGGAGCAGCACACCGGTGAAGTCATGTTCCCTGTCGTTTTCAGCGCGGGATGACCTTCAAGATCTTCAAAGGAGAGATACTTGAGGGTGTCGTTCACGAGGTACTGAGGCACGGTGTCTTCATGAGGTGTGTTCCTGTCGAGAACGTCTACCTCTCTCACGTGAACATGCCTGATTACAAGTACCTCCCGGGAGAGAACCCCACGAGAAGATGTCTAGGATTCAGGTTGATACTTTGGTCAGATTTATCGTGATTGGGACCAAGTGGATGGAGGTTGAAAAGGAGTTTCAGGCCTTGGCTAGCCTTGAAGGGGACTATCTTGGACCCATTTTATTTATCAAAAAAAAAAAAAAATCTTGGACCCATTTCTGAAGAGTGATCTGTCTAGTTTCTTCATACAATCTCTCATGTCAATAATTCAGGTCACTCAGTTTTATGTTTGGTAAGTACTCTTTGAATGTTAATGATATTACACACCTTTAAGAGAGAAAAGGCTGTATGAGTTTGGTATTTGATGTTTGGTACAATCCATTTCTTGAGTTACTGATCGATTGGCTTCACTAGTAACTGCGAACATTAGTACCAGTTTATTACGTACTTTTCTTGTATGTGATACTTAAAATGATTCAACTAAAGCGTTACTAAAACGTTTTAAGTTTTGCCAGTCTACTTTTTAATGCCAGAAATTCCAAAACCATCCATATAAGTTATAACTATAAGATCGTTATTACCCCCTCGACATGTATCTATCTATCTATCTATATATATAAAATGGATTTGTGCTCTTCATACAAGCCTCCACATCACTAAGGAAGGGTGGGGTGTTTTAGGACACGTGGCAGTTCATTAACGAAATAAGTCGCGTTTTGTTTCGATTGAATATGGGCTTTTATTTATATGATTTGGGGTTGGTATTTCGTTATAACGTTTTATGAAAGACAATAGCCCAGTCCTGAACAGCTTATTCTTCACGACATCTAGGATATCGTCTTCTTCGATCTAACTGTTATCTAGGGTTTATCCTGACGTTTTTAGCCTGTTTATAAAACTAAATCTCAGTTATTATCTGATTCATCTTCTTCGAGAATGGGAGCCAACATCTTTACTTTTTCTTCATTGATTCATAGCTCTGGTGACGTAAGAGACTGTATCTACGTCATAGTATCAGAGAAAGGTTCGCAGTTTCATTTTCATTTAACTCTTAGCCCCTCTCCGTTTCTTAGTTTCACTGTGTGTAGTGTTTTTTCTATTCGGAGATTTTGCTCACGAGGCGTCGTTTCCGATGTAAAAAACAGAGGAATCGTGGCAGAGAAGGGGCTTGAGCTATTGAACAAGCCTAAGCATGTATTGAAATAAGAGAGGACGAGAATCAGAGTCGAAAAGCAGACGACAAAAGAATAACTTTCGTTCTACGACAAAGAATTGTGTTACTTCCTTTGTGATCTAATGTACGATACTGAAGAGTTCTTAATTCATGGTAAATTGGGGATTGTTTAGAATGATGATGAAGATGGTGTTGAAGTTGCGAGTCTGCGATGCAAGGCAGGCATATGGTGGAGATTGTGACAATGATTTTCCCAAAGATTTTAGGGAGGACGATGAGTGGAATGCCTTTGCTTTCTTATGGACGTTACTTGAGAGTATAGCTTGGCACCGAGTGAGGCAGGTTCTCTTCTTTTGCCTTGATTCAAGAACTGTTCTTGGTTGATCTATCAAACCTTCTCATGAACACACACGGGGTAGGCAAAAAAGATTCTAATGAAGAGTGGATTGATGTATCAAGAAGATTAATGAAGAGTGGATTGCTAACACAGGTGATTGTCCTGCAGTGCTCTGCAGGAAAGGAAAAGCATTGGATATCTCATTTGATCACAAATATACTTTTGAGCAGGAAGAGAGACAAGTAGGGTATTTAGGATGGTACTTTGAAGCGAGTATCTTTACGGTGAACTCGCTTTACAAATTCTCTTGGAGACCGGTCAATAAAAAGGTACTCACCCATCGGTGAGTTTTTGTCGCCACTAATCTCAGACCCGGATGTTCAGCAGATGAGTTCTTTATTATGGGATGTGGTGGTGTTGGGGACTTCATGGCATGATATGCTGTTACATTGGCCATGCAAGGGTCCAGGAATCACGGTGACACAAGAAGATGTCTGGTGGAACTTGGAAGGGAAGCTTTAAGGCTTGAGTCTTGGCTAATGTTGCAGTGGTGGTCATATGCTCCATGCAGTCATCACCAATTCTCAGAGAAGATGAATATAATTGTGTTTCTGATGAATCCCGAGCTTGGTTACAGGAGATCAGTTTTGTATATCTACATGTGTTTGGCTGAAGTCCCATTGTTAATTATGGTGGGTAGATTTTAGTAAAGTTTGTATTTTTAACTCTGAATATGTGGTAGTGGAAGGAATGTGTTTTCAGTTCACGATCTTATTTGTAGTTGAGTACTAACAATTGGTTTATGTTTTTTTGTTGAAACAGCCGTAAGATTTGAGATCACAATATTGTTTTACTATACCCATATTGTATTTTGAAGATTTCGTTTAATTATTCACTCTGGTTATGAAGCTGTGCTTAATAATTCAATGTACGTTGTCTCTTTTATTCAGAAAAAATGGCTCAACAGTCTGAGATCGTAAAGTCTGTGCTTTACATCCTACAAAACCATGGTAGTTTCAAGCTTTTGATTGTTCTCTCAAGCATCTTAGTTGTAGTAAATGGAAGACAACATTAGACCACTTGGCATGCTTAATTTTGTGATTTGCACCATCTTTATTGTTTTTTTCAGGAATCTAGCAAGTTTCTATTATGGAACTTTGTGTATTTGGAACTACCAGACATACTTGATGAATATATATATATATATATGTTTGACGATGTTATCGTTGTTACTACGTGGAAAACTGAGAATGAGACATTTGATTAGATATGAATTATATTCTTTCATTCAATACAGCCAATACTAGAAATATTAAAGGCTTTAGTTACTTCTTTTTTTTTGGGGGGGGTCAAAGCTTTAGTTATTTCTTTTAGTTATAGTTTTGAAGAGAAAAACAATTTTCAGAAAACATTTGTAAGCAGTTTGGTTCATCTTAATTTCCAGATTATTAATCGTTATACTACATTTAATTTATTTTGGTTAAATAATTTTTGGTTTACTGTAACTTATTTGAAGTAGATTATTTAATATGATAGGGTATAAAACTCAAGTAAAATTTTGTTAGAAATGTAATACTTTATTAATTTATAACACTATTAATCTATAAAAAAATATTTTCAAATAGCATAAGCGAAATTTCCAGCAATTTTTTTATTATAAAAAGTTCAACAAATGCTAAAACAATTTACAAAACAAAATTAATAAAACACTAAAAATTAAAGAAAATTTCAATATAAATTGAAAATCTAATATAAATTGAAAAAGTATATATTATAAAACATCATTTTTTGTTATATAATATATACTAAGACATTATTGAAACTATTTATATATTACTTTGAAATATAACTTTTATAATTTTATCACATTACATTTGATTTTCAATTGATTTAGTTTGGAGGTGCGTGTATTAATTTATTATCGTAAGAGAAAAATTAGTTATTCTTGCTTTAAAGTTTCTTCAAATATATCAAATTGAAATAGAAAATAGAAAATATAAATAATAAGATTTTCCTTAATCTTCTGATAAAATAAATTCATATTTTCTAGCAAAAACATTTTAGTGATTTTCCACCTCAAACCAACAAAATCTAATAAATTTTAAAATATAATCTTAGAATAAAAACAGATTATATTTAATATTTTCAATATAAATAAATTTTCAAATATTTTATAAAATTAAAATACATTTAAACATAAAATAATTTTAATGTAAACTCACCCGCCCGTAGGGCGGACCAACTCCTAGTATGTATACAAAACGTCATTTATGGATACAATTCCTATAGAAACAAAATTGCAAATGGAATAATTGAACACTTGAGCTTACCAATAAATCTACATACTGCATATATAAACGATGTCTATATTGCGGTTATGTGATTTAGATAAGTATAAACTCTATAAATTAGTATTTAGTCCTGAACTGGATCGTTCCTGACATAAACCGATAAAACAATAGAATAATTTTTAAAAAATATTATGTAAATATATAGTCCTACTAGATTCATAAATTAAAAATTTATATCTAAGATTTATATAAATACAAAAAACATTATATTATTTATTTTATGATCATAATGGAGTTCATCTCTCTTTTTTCTTAACACGTCAATTATTTTATAACATTTAAAAAAATTATGTCTAGAACCACATTTAAATTCTAAGAACATATTACGTATACACACAATAATATAAGAAAAATGATATAAGAGTCAAATTTCTAAAATTTAATTAATATATATTTTATAAAAAATACTCTAAAATAGAAAATAGAAAAATAACTCTATAAATTGATAAAGTCCTATAATCCCAGTATTATTAATTTATAGAGTTTTTAATATAGATTTTTTACTGTAATAAATTTTAATATTTTTAAAAAAATTGTTTTAGTTGATTATATGTTTTCAAAAAAAAAATATTTTTATAGCTATTTAATATATATATTTTTTTAATTTTTTTTAATTTTGTTTAGTTCTCCAGAAATCTTAGAACACTTCTCCCCTCTTGTAAAACGTAATATTTTAGTGGCTAAGTTTTTCATTGTGTTTTCATTACTTAAGAAAAGAAAAGATGCTTTAACGAATCTGAATTCTTTCGTTACTTTCCTAACAACAATAGTTTCGGTCACAACAATACATTAAAAAAAAAAGCAGAGGGACTACTCAAAAAACACACTACTCCCACAAATTTTGACGGCAGAGAGGGCAAGAGTCACTGTTCTGTAACCACACAGCAATACATCTAAGATGAAACCGATGCGAACAAGAAAACAGCAGTTCCATCTTTTCATCCTTCAACATGTCCTCCAAGCATATGGCACAAGTCGACTTTTCTTCCTCCTCCTCCTCCTCCTCCTCCTCCTTTTGATGAGAATCCGTTGCCTTGACGAACACGTTTTCGGTAGTAACCACGTTAACGAACATGCGATAAGGTTTTCGTTTAGGGAATATGTGTCGAATCGCCCAATAAGCCATCTCCTCGGCGATGAGATCAGACTTGTGAGGAGAACGGAGGTGAGGTTCGATGAGCGAGAACAGATATGACGGACTAAACTCGTAGTCATGGAGGCCCAAATTGATCTGAGAGAACGAACTCGTAGATGGGTAACGTCCTGTGCAAGTCTTTGTTTCTGACGATTCGTCGATGGCGAATCTCTGGATTTGGTTGACAAGATTGATGCAAATAGGGTTACGTGCGGAGGGGTGATGATGATGAAGGGAGGTTTCATCGACATCGATCGTTACTAAAGTAGTCTCCATGTACTTTCTGATCAAACTAAAAGCAGAGACAGAGAGATGAGAGCAAAATTACCTAAAAAAAAAAAAGAGAGATGAGAGCAATCGTTTGAGTGAGAGAAGAACTGAATGTTGATTTATATAGGACAATTTTTTTTCTTTAACTATAAAAAGTTTCCTTTCTTCATTCTTAACTTAATTTCCTTCTTTATTAAAAAAAAAATTGAACTTTATTTGTTGTTGTTTCCTTTTTTGTTTGTTTACTTAATTTCCTTTTCCCTAAAAATCGAACGTTTATTTGTTTCTTATATTATTAAGCAAAGAAGAAATAACCCAAAAAAAAAGAAATAACCCAAATTGTCCACCTCGATAAAATTTTAAATAACACAAATTGTCCAATCCATCTAAATCAAATCTGAAATTTTAAAAGAACTGAATTTATTTAAAATTAGTATCTTATTCTTTTTAAAAATACAATTAAATGTACTAAATACTCCAAAACATAATCAGATATAAGCCGACTCTGCTGTGAGTTTGTGTTGGTGTAGAGATCGAAAATGTCAAATAATTGTTATGTTTGAGGAAACAGTTATATAATGAAACACTTGTTGACCAAGAAGCAGACGTTTCTTGGTATTCAGGTAATAAGCAGACGTTTGTTGAGCTTTTAATTTGTTGGGTAACATATAATCTCTCGTGTCAAGTTTTCATTGTGTTCTGTTACCAAATTAGAAAGAAAACAAGGAATCTGAATAGTTTCATTTAGTGTCTAACAACAAAAGTAGTTTCAATTACAATACATTTTTAAATAAAAAAAAAAACGAAAAAAGCAGATTACTCAAACTCACTCTTTTCGAACACAATTTCACGGCAGAGAGGGCAAGTGTTGCGACTCTGTAACCACTTACTGATACATCTAATATGAAACTGATGCGAACAATGTGGCAATTTCAACTGTTTGTTAGTCAACAAATCCTCCAAACAGATGGCACATGTAGTTTCTTTGTTTAGGGTCTCTTTTCCATGAAGACAAGATACGGGAATCTTGTGGAACACGTCTTGCACCAAAACAACGTTAACACTCATGAGGTAAGGTTTTAGTAGAAACCCATTGTTTTGAGCCGCTTGTTCAGCCATCCTCTCGCCGATCTGAAGGGACAAGTAAGGATTATGGAGATGGGAATCAAGACGCGAAAACAGATCTTGCAATCTGGTTTTGTCTTTAAAGAGATTCATGCAGATATGAGGGACGGGAACAGGAGGCGCGGGGTAAAGTCCAATACAATTGATGGTTCCATCAGATTCGTCAACGACATGTCTCTGGAGTTTGTGGAAGAGATTGATGCAAGCTGTGTCGAGGTAACCTCTAGTGTTCAACAACACATTCACATCTATATGTACTTTAACATCTCCTGTAACCGTTTTCATTTTGTGAGGAAATTTCAACAAGTAAAGACGCAGAGAAAAGGAGTATCGCTGATTCTATTATTATATAGACAGTTTTTTTTCAAACAATAAAAATTTCCTTTTTTTTTATTTCAACATCATTTCCTTTTTCCTTAGACTCAAAAGTTCATTTTATTTATTGTTTCCTTTTTCCATTTTTGGCACCATTCCTTTTTATTTAAAGGTTTTCTGTTTTATATAGTATAGATTTAAATAAATCATCCCTGAGAAACCATATATTGTGTGATTAATTATATCACACAGTTTCATCTTTTATATTAAAACAAAAACAATCAAGATTGTAAGTATATACTATATATGATTAAACCTTACAAATAATTATATATTGAGGCCCTTTCTAAAAAAAATCTTTATTTTGACAGTGTAGTACTAAACTATAGTCTATGTAAACTGAAAATAAGTATTGTTTTAATACTTGTGTTGAAAAAAAGTATTGTTTTTATACTATATTTTAGGTATTTCAATATTATCAAAATTATCAAAATTCATATAGAAAGTCTAAACTAATAACAAGAAAAAAATTCAAACTTTTAATGTAGAAATATTCAGTATAGTTGAAAAATAATTGCGATCAAATTTAGATTCTGAAAATATTGAAAATGACATATTTGTGTCAAAATTTAAAGATTTGTTTACATTTTGAAAATAATTTAAAGTAAATGGGATCAAATCTATATTTTGAGAGTAAATGGGAGCAAATTTAGATTTACATTTTCAATATTGAAAACTCAGATATTTTTTAACAGAATTATGGAAACTTAAAAAATATATAACAACTTTAACAATTTTCTGAAAAGTTTAGTCAAAAAAAAGAACATTTTTAAACCAAAAAGTTGAGCATGAACCAAACATATATATATATATATATATATATCGTCAAATCTGTTTACATGTAAAATTCTAAAACTGACTACATTTCCAAATTATACATATTAAGTTAAACCAGTGACGAGGCCGTGATGACGCAAACTTTATGTCTAAGGAATCGATTCAAGAATAAAACATAGCAAATTTAACAGAGCATAGCACATTTTGTCTTACACTAACGTTGTTAGCAAATTTACAACCACACGAGATGGCATTTAGGATAATGAAAATACAAAGGATCTAATTAGAGCTTATGCGCTGCATCAAACCGTGACAGCAACACATTCGACCATGTCGAACAGCCCTTCCTTTATGACAACATCACACGACTCTATGTTACCCCAAATCTCTCCACCTTGACGCCTTTCCAAAGCAATCTCCGCACAGCAAATGACCTCCTTGCCGACATATTTTTTAGGAAAGAAGAGAGCCATCTTCTTCTCACCGCACTTCACCCATTTGGACCACTTCAACTGGGCACACTCAGACGCCAAAAACTCTTCCAAACCGTTAACAACACTCCAGCGGCTCTGCTTTGGATCATACGCCCTCAACGCCTTCTCTGAGCAATCAAGATAGTAGAGGACATCATCAACCACACACCCACCCTTCCAGTTCTTAGAGTTCAACACCTCGTCCATCAACTCCCACGTGTTTTCATTTGGTCCATAAACAAAAGAATGGATATTCCTAAAACCTCTCATGCAAATCTTATCCTCCATCACCACCGCAGCAGACCAAATAGCACCAGCCTTCAAGTGATGTTTTATCATCACCGGCTGCTCCCACACTTGCGTTTCTGTATCAAGCACTATCATTGTTTTCTTCTTCGCATTTATCAACCCACCTTCATAGGAAAAAAGATAATAGGAATCACCGATCAGGTAAACCTTCCCGTCGATGACATTAGCAACTTTACTAGACAATGGAGACGCCGAGGTGCGGTGAGGCATGTCAGAGATGGGTTGCACCGTGTGCGAGGTACAGTCAATGCTGAGGGCATCAACATCGTTAAACACATACACCTTGGAACCCACGGAGACATAGCTTCCACGGGGAGATAGGGGAGGAAGTGATGGGACGATGACCAAGCGGTTACCGCTGCTGCTGACTTTCCGGTGGAGAATGTAGACACTGAAGTCACCAGTGTTGCGGTTGTGGAGTATAGCATAGAGACGGTGTTGGGTGATGCCTAAGAAGGATCGCCTCTTGTAGAGCTTAGGCGAGGCAATGAGCTTCCTGAGATTCTTGGAGACGAGGGAGAGAGTCGGGTAGTGGCTTCTGGGTACACGAGCTACGATATCAATGGCGACATCGTCGGGGAGTGACGGAATCAGAGGAGACACTGAGAATTGCTCCATTACTTCAGACATGCTGTGGTTGAATGAGTCAGAAAATACCTAACCAAAAAAGGAAACATGTAAATTATGTTAGCCTAAAAGACTAAAGAGTACTCGCTGATCCAAGTTCAGACATCATTTCAAGTTCAGACATTTCATGTTAAGACAGTCAAGTTCTTTTCAAGTTCACACATTCAAGTTCTTTCAAGCCTCAGACACCTTCAAGCTCAGACATTTCAAGTTCAGAGTAAATTTGTAAGAAGACGAAAGAGTAAATCGCTAGGAAGCTGATTCCAAGTCAAAGACAGAACAAGTAAGCAGAAGGAAAGAGTGAATCGCTAAGAAGCTGATTCCAAGACCACACACACGACACAACTAATGGGTAAAGTAAAGATTAGGAGGACCCACTATTTAAAATGTGTCTTGTGTGTGGTCGTCGTCTTTTTCTTTACTCATAAACATTAACAGACAAAAGTTTCAATTTTTTATCTAATTATTGGTCATTAGATGTATCATGTATGCAGGACCTACTTAGAACAATTAATCATGCAAATTTCAACAATAATCCACCAAAAAGTTAAACTCAGATTTCAACAACGACAAGGGCGAACTAATCGAGCAAGATATAAAAGGAGAATGGATGATTTGAGATTTTGAGGCAAACCTGCAAGTAGCGAGAAGGAACTTAGGGTTTCTTTCTCTCTCACAGACTCTCGAGAGAGCAAAGAAAAAGACGACGATTTGCAAAGAAAGAAGATGCAGAGAGGGGGCTGATCAGTTTTACGTTTACAAAATCTATATTATAGTGTGTGTTAAAAAAAAAAAAATAGTAGGAGACTTTTCTCTCCTCTAAAGGTGTACACGTCGACATTTTTAATAGTGGGTCCCACAATAATTAACGTGTCCACGTCAGCAATTACGATAAGTTTTCTTCCGTCATTTTCCTTTAGTCCATGTATCATCGTGTTTTCAATTTTGTTTGGTTAGGTTATGTAATAGAGAAGAGCCATTTGTAGGCCTGGGATTTTTGTCCGAACCGGACCGAACCGGTTTTTTTTGGTTTTCAATTCGGTTCAATTTGGTATGGTTTTAAAAATTAATTCGGTTTTCGATTCGGTTTTCGATTTTCAAAAAAAAAATAAAAAATTTTAAAAAAACCGAAAATATCCGAAAATAACCGAAAAACCGAACCAAAAATAACCGAATAACCCAAAAATAACCGAAATTAACCAAGATAACTGAATTTAACTGAAAATATCCGAATATTTTGAAAAAACTATACTAAAATTAACCAAAATTTTAAAAAATCGATTATTAACGGAAATAAAATTGTAAACCGAAATAAACCGATAACCGAACCAAACCGGAATTTCATTCGGTTTATTTCGGAATTGTCTTTTTAAACTTTGGTTAACCGAAAACTGACGGTTCGGTTCGGTTTCGGAAAATCGAAGTCGCAGGCCTAGCCATTTGGGTAGAAAGCCATAAAACCAAAGTTATTTTTAGGCAACTAGGCAATAATTTATTTATAGTATAACCTCTTTAAATTAATACTCTATAAATTAATATACACTAAAAACCTCTATAAAATAATATAATTTTATAGTTCCAAATTGAATTTTTGGTTCAATTAGTATATCAATAAATTAATAACCTCTATAAATTAAAAAAAAATTATAGTTTTGGTGTAGTCCCGACATTATTAATTTATAAAGTTTTTACTGTATTTAGGTGGTTGGTCATATGAAGCGAAGCGAATTTACATTATTCTCCTCTTGCTTTATCACTAAACATCAGCATGTGAGCGTGTGTTTTCTGTCGCTGTTTAATATTGGAGCTAACTTGCTTTAATCCAGATTCATTAACCATAAATTTGTAGAAAAATTTAATGGTTAGTAATTTGTAAAACAAAATTTGTCAGTAACCATTTATTTTGGATACTAAACCATAATGGGTGTGTCATGTAATCATAAGCCACATGTATATATGAATACTTATTATAACCGAATAGAAACTATAAATTCAAATAGAAACTCTAAACTAAAACCCAAATAGAAACTCTAAACTGTAAACTAAAAGAGTTTTAAAACAAGAAAAAAACTCTAAAACTAAACTTAAATATAAATTCTAAATCATAAATCCAAATAAAATTTTCAAACTCAAAATCCTGAACCGTAAACCCAAATAGAAATTATAAACTTTAAACTCAAATACACTCTAAACATTAAACCAAAATAGAAACTCTAAATCCAAATAGAAACTCTAAATTCTAAATCCAAATAAAAATTCTAAACTCTAAACTTTAAATATAAATAGAAACTCTAAATCCTAAACCCAAATAAAAACTCTAAATCATAATCTCTAATCTCTAAACTCAAATATAAACTCTGGAGGTGTATTCAATCTAACATTTGAGGTGATTTGATTTTTAATGGGGTTTTAGATGATTTCAATAAGTTGTAGAGATTTAGGTGATTTTAGTTAAACCACTCTAGAATATCACCAAAAATGAGATTTGGGTTTTAATTTTTTTAACTAAGAAACTCCACCCAAACACCCTAAAATCATCTGAAACTTTAAAACTCTACAACTTTAAAAAAGTTCAATAACAGTGGATTTCAGAGTAATTTACGAAATGTCAAATTCAATAACACTGAATTTTAAATGAGTTTTTAAAATTCATGTTTGAATAACAGTGCATTTGTCATTTTAATACAAATCACCTAAAACTCTCCGTTGAATACACCCCCGTAAACTCTAAATCCAAATAAAAATTCCAAACTCTAAACCCTAAACCGTAAATCCAAATAGAAACTATAAACTCTAAACCCAAATATAAACTCTGAATTCTAAACCAAAAAAAATTCTAAACTCTAAATCTTAAGCTCAAATAGAAATTCTAAACTCTAAACTCAAATAGAAACTCTAAACCCAAATAAAAACGCTCTAAAACTAAAAAAAAAGCTCTAAACTCTAAACCCAAATAAAAACTCTAAACTCTAAATCCTAAATTTTTATATGAGTAATTATAATACTTTAAAC
The DNA here is from genome assembly GCA_016771965.1 of Brassica carinata. Taxonomy (NCBI): domain Eukaryota; kingdom Viridiplantae; phylum Streptophyta; class Magnoliopsida; order Brassicales; family Brassicaceae; genus Brassica; species Brassica carinata. The sequence continues at coordinate 43,247,687 of CM028692.1, forward strand.
GAATAACTTTACTATTAATACATAAAAAGATGACAAATAATTTGGCTTCAGTCCTTCTTAACTCTACTAGATCCGGTCTCCACGCTACGCGCGGATAAGTTGGTGTATTGTGAATTTTTATTCTAAGTTTTAATCGGTTTGTCTGGAGTATGAGCATAGAATTATCCTGAATAATGAGAATTTGTGAATATCAAATTTTTGATATAGTTACCAAGCCATTTTGGAGATGAGAAACTTCTATGATTTGTAAGTAGGACACTTATGGTGATGGAAGTCCTTAACAAAACTGGTCATAGAATCAAACCAGTAAACAATTTATTTTAAAACACAAATCTAAACATATTTAGTTTTTATCAACCATAACATATTTAGTTTTTGCTTATACAAAACCGTGGTTTTATTTAGTAGATGAAACAATGATAAAATCAAGTCTGAGTGGAGAGAATAGTTGAAACAGAAGAATGTTATAGTCATTACTAAGAGGTTTTACGAAAGTTCTAAAACGTAAAATGGATATCATAAATAGGATGTTGGAATTTTGCAGAAGAAACTTGAACTTCTATTGCGTTATTCTCGAGGTAGAGTGCCTGAAATATTATGAAATTAATGAATGAGCATAACTTAGGAACATAAACAATTTATTTTATTCATAGTAAAGGTGTTCGTACTTGGAAGTAGTGGAATAATCATCTTCGGTGAAGGAGGTTTAAAAGTCATCTCTCTATTCATAGCTAAAACACTGTGTAGCAGAAAATGTCAATATAAAAAATTATTATTAAAATGTATTGAATTGTGCACGTAAAAAATACTTACAATCACGAGTACGAAGGCGGTTGAAGATCTCCTTTTAAACTATGTTTTTAACCTCAGTCTTCGCCTTTAATGATTTTTAATCTTGCTTTGCTTGTTACCCGTGAAAGGGCCACATAGAGTTGGCCGTGTGAAAAGACGGGCTTAGGTAGGTATAGGAGAACCTCTTTTAAACTTTGTCCTTGGCTCTTGTTGATCGTCATTGCGTAACACAATCTGATAGGAAACTGCCTTCGACGCAAAGTGAATGGTAGATTTGTTTCCTCATGCAAGAGAACAATCCTTGGGATCAAGACTTCGTCTCCAATGTTTGAGCCAGTGATTATTTCTGCCTTTAGCAATCGTTCGCCTACGTGTGTTAGGATCATACGGGTACCATTGCATAGTCCTTTTCTCTGATTTATGTTTCGTAGAAACATAACGGGGGCCCCAACTTTGAGAGTGAACTTATGAGTTGGCAAGCCTGGAAATTCCATGGAATTGAGATACTCAACTGCGTACAGTGCATTATTTTGGTCCGAGTGAGTTTCTGATATATCAAAGCCATCGCAACTGTAGTAGTCTCTTGACTCCCCTTCGATTTCGGAGATTGCATATGCATTGATCTCATCAACTGTTTCATTTCGGGGTGTGAGGATAGCTCTATCAGTGTAGAAGCTTTGCGAGGCCTCTATGTTGCTGTCTTCTCCATATGCAGCATCGACAACTTGTTTTAAAGGATCATCCTTAGATTGTTGAATCAATGAGTTGTCGATAGGTATCATCTGCTCACCGCAGATATCATCCTCATCTTCTTCTTCTGATTGTGGACGACCTTCTCCGACCTTAAGAAGCCACTCAGAGAACTCTTTCTCGTCTGGTTTGACTCACATATTTGTTTTTAAAGAGAACTTGTGACAGCTATCCCATAGATATGAATGACTTATCGATGCTATGACAGTATCACCTCTAGTTCCTCGTGGAATTACTGGCAAAATCTGTCTAAAATCACCACCTAGCAAAACTGTTTTGCCACCAAAAGTTTGATCCTTAGCGGGTGGATTTTTCTTAGACATGATGTCTTTCAACGTCTTGTCTAATGCTTCGAAAGCATGCTTATGTGTCATAGGTGCCTCATCCCAAATTATGAGGTCTGTATTTTTGATTAGCTCAGCTAATATCGTTCCTGGTTTGATGTTGCAGAACTTATCCTCAGAGAGCTTCAAAGGGATATTGAAGCGTGAATGAGCTGTTCTCCCGTTAGGTAAGAGCAAGGCGGCTATTCCCGAAGAAGCAACGGACAGTACGATTTGTTTTCTTGAGCGAAGTCTTGATATAATGGTTTGGTATAGGAATGTTTTCCCTGTGCCTCCTACCCCATACACAAAGAAGAGTTTTCCATCCTTCTTATCAACTGAGTCTAGGACTGATTCATAAATCGCACGTTGCTCAGCATTAAGGAGATTGTACTGCGTGTCATGCCGCAGCGTTTCATCAGCAACACTGTAATCCAGTTCTTGCTCCCACAAATTATTCCCCAATTCTTTCATGCGATAATATACTCCCTCTGTTTCAAATAATATATGTTTTGCAATTTTGACACATATTAATAAAAATATATTAGATCTTAGTTATAAATGCATATTTTTGATTCTATATTTCCTATAATTTTAAACAAATTAAAATTCAAAAAATACAATTAATATTTTGGAAATTTAGACTTAATTGTTATTAGCTGATAAAATGTATTGAAACACACAAAAATATATCTTTTTGAAACAATTGTTTCCCCTAAAACATACAGTTTTATGAGTATAATTTAAAATCTCATAATCCCAACTAAAACTTGAACTTTTAAGATTTTGAATATTACAAAAACAGGTGGACCCAGTAACGTTTTCAAATATACAAATTTCATTTTCTAATACAAAAAATACTCCTTCAAGTGGAGATTATTTAAAAGTAATAGTAAAAATCATTTATTTTAAACGTTTTTTGTCGAGGAGATTGATTATGTGTATTGTTCAAACCTTTTGTCTCTTTCTCGGATTTCGTTCTATTTATTATTATTCTGTCTTTGATTCCTTTCCTCGATCCAACCTGTTACTACAGTTTCTTTCTATGCAAAATTGAATTACTTCTGAAGATTGGTTTAGCATATTAGGACATTCACAACTCCTTTAGTATCAGGAAAAAGTGTTTATTAAAACGCAGTGGACGATCAAACCATTTGATTTGATTTTAAATAAAAAGATGAAATGTAACAAAATTCATTCCATTCATCAATAATAACAAATCAACGATCTTACACTTTTGTTAAGCTTCAAACTTTCAAAAGATGCAACAGCGTCACTAACACAAACTCTGTTGACAAACAATATGCTGTGTGCAATTGAGATACCAAGGTAAAAACTAAAAAATAAAGCACTGTTACTACTTGTCTTCTCATACTTGTTTGGGGAAAGCTGGGCGTTGTGGGCTACGTCCATCGTCTTGGTTGATCTGCATAGAGGAGATGAGAGAAAGACAAATCCGCAAGGACATGGTAAAAAGCTTATATATGTTGCATCCATCTCTTCAGGGCATATAAGACATGCATTCATCTCATCATCACCTTATTTCTTCTGATCATACTTCCTATTTTTTCTACTTAAATTGTGATGAATTGCCTTTTTTGGTGAAGCTTCTTGGTCACACTTGTACTCACCTGCTCTTCTCCATATTGCTGCAGAGAAGCAATGAATATTGTGATCTTTTGACATTAGCACAAGCTGTTCAGGCACGATTCCAAAATTACCATCTGGAATTACAAAAGCTTTCGGTTTATCAACTTCTAACAACACCAGTTGAGGAATGTGAAGACTTTAAGCTCCACAGACATAATCAGATTGTACAAAGCACAAACACGTACAATTATACAAAATTACCATCCTGACACCCCATATCCGTCAAACAATTAGCAGCCTAACAAATAAATTAAAAGAGCTTGCATATTACACAATGACCATGATTCAACAGCCACGAAGTAAACTTACCAAAATAATATGAGCGTAACATCTGATCGTCTTACTCATTTCTTGCGCTTTTGGTATTTTTCACTTCGAATGTTGAACGGAATCTCCGTGAGGCATTAAGAGGCAACACAGAATTATGTGAAAAGCATCATTCATTTTTTGGCGTAAAAATAAAGAATAATCCAATGAAGAAATATAGCAATATGAACGCAAAGACAGAGAGCAATAAACGACCATTATCATTGCACGAAATCAAACATATATTCTCTGGTGGGATCCACTTCCTCGGCAAAAAATAATACTGAAATTGACATGCTACTTAGTGTGAACAAACTTGTATAGAAAATTATGGAGAGAAGTAGTTGACCTAATAACAGAGGGGGAACTTATATTATTGATATTAAGAACAAACATATATAACATGGCAGAATATAGTAAAGATGGGAATGAAAATGTTTGAGAAAGGAGAGATTCTTAGTATTACTGACAACACGGAGTTGTGACTGAAGGAAATGTTGAACTGGTGGTCAGTGAACCTGTGGATGTCTTTATCTTTCATGGAGAACTGGTTGTCGGAAAAGACTTGCTTCAGATGACATTCATAGTGCTATACTCGTTCAGACCAATGAAGCCTAGAATAACAGATTCATATGGACATGTTGAGTAGGTTAGATCACAGAGAACGATGGTTATCAATTTGAGGGATTTTAGATTCTGAGGCCGAACCTTTCGTAGATCAGTAAGAGCTCAAGCCAGAGGAGAAATGTCAGAAGTAAAATCGTACAGATACTAAGACCTCTTGGAACAGAGCATTGCTCTGTCTCCCTCACCGCGTATAGCATAGTTTAAGATTAGTATCACACCTTTTCTAGCTCCATCAGTGAGAAATATGAGTTCTGGATCACTGAGATATGAAAATGACAAACAAAAGGCTTGAGCTGGCTTTCCTTTTACAACAAATACATCCCAGTTAGGTGAAAACAAAACCGAAAGCAATCACCTGAGATACCCATCACGTCATTCAATGAACTCAGCAACCTCTTTCTTGCTTCCAGATGGCCTCTTGAGTCACTGTAAGCACTTGATTACACACATAGTAGGGAAATAAAATTTTGATATTTGCACACGAAATCTTTACAGCTAACTAATGAGTTTGCAAATCAAAAAAATATAATGCTTAGCTCTTGCAATAGCATTGGCTGAAAATATCATTCCTACATCTGGGTCATCTAGTAGATAAGGAGCTTGAAAGAGCGCAACCATCTGCAAAGATTGTTTGTTAATTTTAATATCTTGTCTCAACGTAGATTGATGGCTAAAATTATATATATATAGATATCTCACCAGGATATCCAATTTTTTTTTAACCACGTCCCTTTGTTCTTCTTGACTGAAAAAAGGAAAAACACTTAAAAATACAAAGCCTGACCTGAAGGTAATCATCTAAGATATGGAGTGACGTGTTGGCACCGTACTGTCTATGTCATCAAAAACAAAACTTTAGAATATAACAAAGTACAATTGACGATTCTAAAGAAAGTCTATTGTAGAGAGGATTGAACGAAACAGAACCAACTAATATGATTATTGAAATTACCTGGAGCCGAGATCATAGCTTCCTTGCTCAGCTGCTGGATGTTCTCCTGAGATGCAGAACCACCGATTGGTTTGGCTTTCTTGTGATAAGGAGGTGAGTCGTAACTCACAATCCTCAACATTTATATAATGAGCATAAAGCGGTGGAGTAATTGAGAAGCCATAAGAATCTCTTCAGTCTTCAGAATTGATTTCGACTTTGCATTTACCTTCGGAGAATGTGAGAGAGTTTGCGGTTTGTGGGAGAAGGTGAATCGAGGAAATTTGTTCTTCTACAGAGTCGAAGCGGCATATAGCAACTCAAGAATGTTTTGATGACATGGCATCATACTGCTCTCTAATTGGTTGTGAAGAACATCACTTCGTGATCATGGGCGGAGGCTATAGGGACTTTGCCGTTTTGTTCCATCGCCATGGCTTGAGCTTAATTAGAGCAGGTTCTCTGGTTTGGTTTGTAGCCATGAAAGAAAAAACAGTATATAAAGAATGAGAAAGTGGGGGGGGAGGTGAAAGGAATTCAGTAAGAAGAGATTAAAGCACGATTGATTGCAGAGGAGGATGGGTAACAGAAGTTGGTAGAAGATGAAACTCAATAGACGATGTAATCATACGATACGGATTATCATTAGACTTAAGTGGAGATGACATGGCAGATTAATATCTCTTGATTGGTTGATTAAATTGGATGACGTGGACACTCTCTTCATCTATCTTATTCCCCTTTTAATATAGGTTAGATATCAATTTATAAAAAATAGAGTAAGAGAAAAAAAAAACAAAGCAGCACCAGATGTCTTATTATAGGGATAATAATGTCATGGAAACTCACACAGTCACTTTACCTCACGTTACCAGATATGCAAATAATCTTCTAAATGTGTCTATAACGTGCAATTACTCAATAAAGAAACCCAATTTATCTCCAAAGTCCATTGTGTAGCCCAAACAAAATCAAAGTCTGCCCAATTTCCAGTCGATTAGGTTTAGCGTTAGAGCTATAAACTGAGTTCGCCCACGTCCATTAGCCCATATCTATTTGTCCATTTTTTGTTTATGGACAGAGAGTGACCATGTCTATTAAGGACTGTGTTTATTAAGTACTAATCCCAGTAACACCTATATTTACATGGGTTGCCATGGGATCCATAATGGACCATATAAAAAAATTAATTTTAATTTTAAGTTTTGTAGTTTCATGGAAAAATAAGATTTTACGAGAAATTTTATTTTTTAAGGTTTTTGCGGGAAATTTGTTTTGTAGTTTTAGCGAAAAATTGAATTGTGTGATTTCGGCAGAAAATTTGTTTTTAGCGAAAAACTCGATTTTTCGATTTTGATGGAAAAACTAGATTTTACGATTTTGACGGGAAAACTCGATTTTGTAGCTGTGGCGGAAAAATTCGATTTTGCGGTTATGGAGAAAACTTCGATTTTACGGTTTTGGCGGAAAAATTCGATTTTGCGGTTATGGAGAAAAACTCGATTTTGAGATTATGGAGAAAACTTCGATTTTACGAGTTGGCGGAAAAATTCTATTTTACGGTTTTTGGCGGGAAAACTAGGTTTTACGGTTTTGGAGTAAAACTCGATTTTACAATTTTGGCGAAAAACTCGATTTTGACGGAAAAATTCGATTTTGCGGTTATGGAGAAAAACTCGATTTTACGGTTTTGGTGAGAAAACTCGATTTTACTGTTTTGGCGGAAAAACTTAATTTTACGGTTTTGGTGGAAAACCCGATTTTGCAGTTTTGACGGGAAACTCAATTTTACGATTTTGACGGAAAACTCAATTTTACGGTTTTGGTGGAAAAACTCGATTTTGAGATTATGGAGGAAAACTTAGCCGTTAAAAAAAACACTACTTCCTCTAGACTTTCGACCTCCCCTATATCTTCATGTTCGTCTCTTCCTTACTTTCGGTTCAATGTCTATGTCTCAGAACTCATTAACTCCAAATAAACTCTCCTTCTCTCCCCTTTTACAATTAAAACTTCATCAAACCAAAATAAATACCAGGAGAGGGTTGAGAGTGGAATCAAGCATCACCAACATGCTCTCTCAGTTTAATTTCTCTTGAAACCCTACAATCATCCGTCCGCCATTCAACGTTCGACGCTCTCCGACTTGGGAAAAATTCCCAATTCATTATTGGTCGACTCCTCCTCTTCTTGGATTCGGGTAATATCAATAAAAAAAATGGAGAATTTATTGGAATCACCCTTCTTCTTTTTCATCAAGGTATCGTCATCTGTAATAAATTCCATCTCTGTCTTTTTTATATTAAGTTTCACCTTACTCTTCTGTCTTCGTACGCAGAATTCGGTCATTTACGGCTTCATCCCAGCTGGTCGTGCTAATCCTAAAAGTTGCTATGAGACCCCATCCTAAAAGTTGCTCGCTTTGAAGTTGGCTGATGCATTAATATGTTCAAGATCACGAATCATCGTTTTGTTTCATTCCCGCAACAACTATTGATGAAGTTACCAAGCCTTTGGACTGTTATCAATCTCCAGAACTTAATGCTCAGGAAGTTCGACCATCTTCAAACACTAACTTTGAGATCCATGATATAGTTTTCAGTACAGTTTTCCATTCTAAATTTCAACTACAATCTATATATACTATGTTTTCATTATTTAAAAATGCTTCCATTTTCAGATGTGGTCCCGTCTACTCATTGACCTGTAAGCCATGCCTTTACGTATTCATATTTTAAAATCCTTTCCTGATTAAGATTTTTGTTTACAAAAAAAATTTAATCACCCTTGGATGTTCGTTGTTGTGTACCTGTCTTTGTGGGATGAAGCTGCTGCAAAGTTTAGGAAGCTTCTTAACTCAGGTGATAAATCTCAGTCGGTAATGGTGGTCACTACGGTTAATCCAAAAATATTTGGAGGTCTGGTTCTCAATCTGTAAGAAATAAACATGTTTGTTGTCCAGTTTTCCTGCAAACTAAAATTCTCCAACCTATTATATTTGCTATCTAACGTAATCTAAGAAACACTTGGGTTTTATGTATGAAATCTCTATCTGAACTCAACCCAATTACCCATTTATACGATGAAAACACCATCCCTGCCATCAAAGATTACATAGACATGTATGTTACGTTTTACATAAAACAATCTTACCAGCTATTTTATACGGTAACACATACTAACTTCATGCAGCTTAGGAGGTGGGGCAACAGAACTTTACCCACTAGTTTATGGAAGGGATTAAAAAGAAGGAGCTTGTGTCAGTAGGAGACCTTCACCCTTTTTATTTCCAACTCCAATGAGCAGGTAACACACAGTCTTTAAACATACTTTAGTACTCGTATGCTGTCCTCCTCAAAACACACAGGCTGAAGACACAGGAAGCTAATTTCCTTTGTAACGCTCAGATTGTTGGTGTCCTCCAATAAAATGGGTGGTCCTTTGTTTCTTGCACCAGTATCAGCACAAAGCTTACAAAAACCGACACTTCCTTTCGTTGTAACCGATGTGTTTCTTCCAACGTGACCAGAGTCATCGGTCTAAACTGTTATTCCTGATAAATTTTAAAACTAACACTCACATTATCTTCTAACAGTTCACTTCCTTTTTGTCCAGGTTCCGTGTTGAACTAGCTGTTGATGCCGCAAAAAACAGTGCTACTTTTGTAGTATTTGACAGAGAGATAGACAAAACTCATCAAGAAAGAGGCAGAAAGTCTGGCTCTTGAGGAGGTTTGTTTTCCTTTCACAAATCGTCTTTAATTTTGAATACAATTATTTCTCTTACTGTAAAGCCCCACAAACCCTTCCCCCCTAATCCGCTAATTCAGATGCGCAGCGGTGAGGAAATGAAGCTACCAAACTTTCTTGAGGATCTAGCTGGGAATGAATATGTTTTCCAGCGACTTGTCCCTACAATTTCACTCCGGTACGTCCACCGTCTCAACAATCAGTGAAGACCTGTTATTTGGCACACAGGCAAAGGTGGAGTCATCTATGTATTCACACTTTTTATAATTGCTGTTATAAATTAGCGCACATGTCCTACTGTTTCTTAGTGGCAGCAGCAACCCAGCTCCAGTCGTGGATATGGAAGCTGGACAAGCAACAGAATCTGCTAGCAACATGGGTGATGCGCAAAAGATTGCAGTGGGAGTTGGTGAAGCAAGTCTACAAGGTCCTGCAGCCGACGAGAACAAACGCAAACGCCCAGTGAGTGATTTATGCAAGGCCATCTAACCTGCAACCCCACTTAGCTTTCGTCTCCATTTTAATTTTCTATTTCCATATGCTTTCTTTACTTTGAACTTTGGTTTCTCTTTGATTTGACTTTCAATAGTAATAAAGAGAGCGTTGGCGTGTCTTTGCTTATTTACTAATGTCACCTACTTTAAAAATCACTAACGTTTCACACCATCACCAACTTCCATCTGTAGCAACAAAATGGAAAATACATACTATTATTCAATTTTCAAAAACTTTACAGACCACACATATCATAAACCAAAATATCTAACACAACCTTAGAGCTGAACCGATCACCATCTGGATTAGCTAAAAAAAACTCACTTTTGCAGGTATAAATGAAGACGAAATGAAAACGATGAGAACATGGTGATTGGTGAACAAATCATGAACTCCTCAACAACCCCGCGCAAGCGCGGGCCTCTCCCCTAGTAAAACTAAACGATGCTCTTTCATTTGTAGCACATTATATAAAAGGCTTTTTATATATACAAAGGCAGCCTCGGCCTTGAGCAGCTTGGGCCTTCGGCCTACGTTAAGTTGAGTAATATTACCGGCCTTGAAACTACAAGTAGGCTAGTTCTTTATATATCAGAAACGCATTTTTTTTTTTTGATCAAATCAGAAACGCATTTAACCTTGAAATGATACACTATAAGTTCATCTACCATCGGCCCAATTATCAATTGACTGATTCGGCTTGTTAAGAGTAAGTCGGTAGAATTTAATTAAGAAAATAAATAATATAAAATTTGCTAATTTCTTCATAATGCCTCTAGTTTCGTCGCTATCTCTTCGCATGAAGCCCTAAAATCTCCCAATTTCAATTGCGATAAAAATTTGTTCAGAGATATCTTACGTTATTCAGACTTGTACAGAGGTAAGTTCTTATTGCAGTTTCTTCCATCGAAAATTTTTTAGTTGGTTTATTGATTTTACGTTTTTTTTTTCTGTTTCTAATCTGGAAATTGTATTTCTGTGCTATGTGGGAGAGATTCTTCCGATCCGAATTTTAAACTAATCTTGTTATTTTATATTGAATGCATCACTAAGTTGGATTTTATTTTTGCAGAAAGCTATTATGAGATTCAGAAAAGGAAGTAGAGTTGAGGTTCTAAGCCTCAAAGAGGCATCTTACGGCGCGTGGCGAACAGCCGAGATTCTCTCAGGCAACGGTCACACCTACAGCGTTCGTTACTACTCGTTCGGGATCGCAAAAGACGAGGTGTTAGAGGAGAGAGTTGCGAGGAAGATGATCAGGCCTTGTCCTCCGCTGATTGATGTTGACAGGTGGCAATCTGGCGAACTAGTCGAGGTTCTCGATCACATTTTCTGGAAACCCGCTACGGTCCTCGAGGAGTTGTCGGGACGATACTATGTGGTTCGGTTACTTGGTGTCTCTGGGGAACTAACGGTTCACAAAGTTAACCTCAGGGCTCGACACGCTTGGCAAGATGGAAGATGGGTTATGATCGAAAAGGTAATGTTTTTTTTTTTTTAATTACTTATGAAAGATTTGTCTTGATGAAGTAATGTTGCTAATGGAGTTTTATAATCATTATTGATCTCGCAGGTATCTTGTTCTGTGAAGTCCTCCACGCTTACTGGATCTGATGTAAACCAGAAGCTAAAGCCACATGAGACGCGTGTTGTTTCCATAAGACTGTTGAAGAGACCTTCACCCTGTGAGTCTGCTGAATCGTGCACGGGAAGTCCCAAGAAGATGCGATCAATGAAGGAAGGTGCTAACCGTCCAATGGTCAGGGTAAGATCAAAAAGGTTTAGTGATATTAGTGATGATGCATGCTCGGTTGGTAGTTGTAGCCCTATTAGATATGATGAGTCAACTTCTTTTCTAGATGGTTCTTCTAGCCAAGACGCAGACTCTTATACTAGTGATGCAGAATCTTCAAAAGGATGCAGAGAAGATTCATTAGCAGGTGATGGAGAAGTGGGGAGCTCATTGAGTAGGCCTGAACTGTCCACATACCGTGTTACACTGGGGAAGTTGTTTGCTCAAGGCCCACTAAACTGGGATCAGGAAGCGTCGCTAACGGATCTCCGACTTTCTCTGAATATATCAACTGATGAACATTTGATGGAGATAAGAAACCTTACGTCTGCTGGTACAAGACAATAGTAAATTTTGTTAGTAATCAATATTCTTTTTGATCATTAACAATCTTATCTTCAGGTGCTGGCCATACTTTCCCTGCAATGTGGAATCAGCTGTTACATATTTTTCTTTTCCAAGAGGGTTCTTATAGTGTGATCTGTATAGACAACCGAATGGAAGAATGTATGTATGGAAACTCCAATCCTTATTGTGATGTTCTTCTTCTTATAGTCAGCTTAATTTTCTTTTGTTATAATTTTGGGATAATGAACTATGAAACGTTACAGTATATATGCTTGAGTTCTTATGTTGTGTTTCATTGATTCATGCTTTGGATTCTTTTGGATAAGCCATTTTTATATTTTTTCCATATTTTTGGTTGGATTATGGAACTTCCCTTACATTTTTCAGGAACAGTGTAGCAGTGCCGGGTGCCTGCAGATCTTGCCTGCTTGCTTCTAGAGATCTTACTCTGATGCATTGGGTTTACCGAATCGTGCAAAACACGACGCCTCTTTTTCCTCCAATACATGAGTTAATTGTGTTGTGTTTTGCTTTTTGGTTATTCATAACTGATTTGTTACAGGTGTTTGTTGGATCAACTCTATTCACAGGAACTGGATATGTTCCTGTTCTAAGGAGAACATTCACGGTCTGGTTGGATAAGTTCGGTGATGATCGGTAAGTCTTAAGTGGCATTTATACAGAAAGTTTTTCTTCGTGATAACAAGTGATGTATACGTTAGAGACTAATGAGTTGTGCCAAATACTGAGGACAGTAGTCGTTTTAATCTTCAGCAGGTGTGTTACGTAGGTGTGTGATTCTCATGATATCTCTTCTAAACACCATCGGAGCTGTCCATCTTTGTTAGTCTGTGGCATGTGTACTTCAATTCAATACTGGGATATCTTTGATTGTGATTCTAAAGATGTTATTCAAGGTCTCTTAATCTTTAAACTGTGGCCTACAATGCCTTGCTAACATAAAACATTTTCACTCTGACCATTTAATAAGATTTTACAAGCTTCAAGATATATGATAAGCAAGGAGAATTTACTATGCAAGAAACAAAAAGAAATTAGCCACCTCTTAAAAAAAAGTCGGACTAGAAAAGTTTCGATTCATGATTTTGTCAACTGTATTGATATATAATCAACCTTTTGATTCATGATTTTGTCAACTGTATTGATATATAATCAACCTTTTGATTCATGATTTTGTCAACTGTTCCAATCTGTTTACAACATTTAATAGAGGCTGATAAACAGGTGATGTAAACGTTATACGTTAAATGAAAAGAGGTGAGCTTTTAATAAAATAAAATTTCTATAAATTATACGGAAATTATTTATGAAAATTATGATTGTCATTGCAGTGGCAAATGTACGTACAAGGGAAGGAGGTCAACTGACCCCTTTTAACTTTTTTGAAAACAAAATATTGCTTGAATGTTTACAAGCTTTTTTAATAAAAATTGTTTTTAGAGTAGGTAATTGACTTCTCTAATATTTGTTTAAAATCAATTTTGAACCTAGATGTATGTATCTATAACAAATTATTTTGATATTTAATAATTATATATAATTATTTATATTTAATCATAAATTGATATTAACCCTGGTAAATATTATGGCTAGCTCCGCCACTGTTTGCTGGTGCATTTTAATTTTTAAGTATAAAGTTTTTTCGTACTTTGCCAAAAGTCTACGAGAAAATATAATGAACAATTATCTCGTTGACCAAAAAAAAAAGACTTAAAGAAAATAAATAAATAGATCATGAAAATTCAACGGACAACTAAAAACCTAGATTCTAATTTCGTCGTATAAATAAAGAGTACTAACGAAAAAAGAAAGAAAGATAAAAAGAGTATTGCTAACTGACTAGTGACTATATTTGACGTCTTTCTTTCGCCGCCTCTGAAGCCGACGAGCCACCGCGAGAAAGATCAACAAACCGATGTCGCAGTCAAAGTTTTCCTCACTGCCTGAAGATATAGCGTGGCGAGTCTTAGCCCGCGTGCCGAAATGCAAATACCCGGTCCTCGCTTGCGTCTCCAAGAACTTCGGTTATCTTGTTCGCTCGCCGGAGATTCACAAGATTCGCTCTCTTCTCCGCAAAGATTCCCTCTACATCTGCTTCATGGACAAAACCAATCGTCCCCAGACCCCACACTGGTTCACTCTGCGCAGAACCGAGAATGATCCGTTAGAGAATGATCAGTTCGTCTCCGTCGATCTTTTGTTTCCTGATAATGACGAGTCCAACTCCTCGCTCATCGCTTACGGCCCGGAGATTTTCTTTATATGCGGGGCACACGTTCACTCATCAAACTTGTGGGTCTTTGACTCTCGCTCTGGAGAGTTTCGCCAAGGACCGAGCATGAACGTGACTCGAACGTACAAAAGCGTGGGGTTAGTCGGGAGTAAGATATTCGTGGTGGGAGGCAACATGGACGGTGACATTCAAGCCGAGTCGTTCGACCTAAGGACGCAAACTTGGGAGCCAGCGCCGAGTCTTGAGGAAGAGATGACGTGGCTCTCGGCTGCCACGGTGTCGTTAGACAGGAAGGTTTGCGCGTTAAAGCTTGTTGGAGCCTACGCTCTTTGCTATGATACTAGGGATGGTTCTTGTACGTCTTTCAAGTTGAAAATCGATGAGTGGTGGAAAACGGGTGCATGCGTGATCGACAATGTGCTCTACGTTTATTATGCTAGATTGGGGTTGATGTGGTATGACTCTGAGAGGGCGCTGTGGAGAGGGGTGACTGGTTTGGATGATCTCAAGAAGGTTCGATCTGTTGGGATGGCGGAATACTATGGAAAGTTGGCGCTTTTGTGGAAAGAACATAGTGGTGGTGCCACGAAGGACATTTGGTGTAGAATGATTGCTTTGAATAGGAGTGAAGATGGGATCAGCGGGACTGCAGAATCGGCTCAGCTTCTGGGGAGTTTCCCTCGTTGCTTTAGACTGCACCGTGTTCTATCTGTTTCAGTCTGAAACTTTCAGACTAAAGAGGATAGACTGAGCTAATTATTTTGATTGGACTATAGCTCTGTTTCTTTGTTTTCCTACATCTTTCTAGAGACTTAAAGAAGATTATTCTGTTTTTGTTAATGGGAACAAAGCCTGAAACGAGTTGCAGTTCATGGTTTGATATCTTCGAAGTTAACTTGTATGCCAAGTTTATTTAAACAATGCAATGGTTTGAATATTTTGAGAAACCAAAACCCGAGAATATCAGTGGTTACTTTTGGATAGATATAAATAACTTATATGAATGGTATCCGATATGCATTGGGGTAAAGTCCGAATCTCAAACATATTACAAGAACAAATAAATATCCAAATATGTGTTTATATACCTCTAGTACTGAAAAAATCCAAGATGTAAAGAATTCAAACAAAATCGAAGGGATTCTCAGATGTCTAAATCTAAGTAATACAAAGATTTGTTATTTATCAGTGATTGTGATATATTACAAAGGTTGAGTACAAATTTGTCTTCCATAACTCTAAAAGCATAAAATATGATGAAAAACAAAGTTTCTAAAAATTGCTCAAAACTATAAGATATGTGTCAAAATTACGTACATGGCATAACCAAACCAAAAACAAGAAATACTGTGTTTCATTCTTCTTTCATTGATATAATAGACAGATCAGACTTTAGTATAATACACATAACTTCTAATTCAACAGTTGAATCAATCTCGAAGCACTTGTATTTGAAAGTTAGTTCAATTTTATATTCATGAAAAATAAGCTCTATCCATCGGTGAGAAATCTTCGTCCATTGTTCTTACGACGTATTTGCATAATTTTGCTTTTTAATTATTTATTTGTTGTCAACTGACTCTTTTTATTCCAAATTGACCTAAACCAGAAAATAAATGATAAAGACTAAAATCCTCTATAATGCACACTTTGACTCGATAAAAGATTCGATACAACGATTAGAAACCATTATAAACACAGTTTGTCAATTCTCCTATACTTAGATTTTTATAAGTACTTAGACAAAACATCGAACCAAGAATAACCTCTTTTATGATTGAATTGTGCAGTCTCATCAAAAATACCGACTAAAAGATGTAAGACCCTTACCAGTTCAAGTTTTTTTTTTTGAATGAATGTAAAATTTTATTCAATCAAAACTATACTACATTAGAATGCATCTGTGATTTCTAACTTTAACTGTAATGAATCAAAGAATTAGAAACTGATAGGAGTCTTCATCACTCATTTTGAGCCGCAAACCAAGCCATCAAACCCCCTTCAAGATGCTTGTGCCCTTTCCCTTTGACTGAGAGAAGCTTCAGCCTAATGGTTTTTTCTATGAACTTAATCAAACAAGCCACATCACGTGGTTGTTCACCATGCCTGCGTGAATTCCTCTCCCTCCAAATTACCAGTTCAAGTTTCTAATCACACAACACTTAATTTTAGTCATTTTTCTATTTTGCAGGATATCATTTTATTTTTCAACAGATTAGGTTTACTGGATATCCCCTATATATTGATCATGAAGCATTATAACATATTTTTATAGCCACATGTCATCATTAAGATGATTCTTAAAATCATTAGAAAAATAAATTGGTCCATATAAATATACACTATAGTTTTTATTAAACTAACTATCAAATTAAAAGCTACGAAATTGCCTTAAATAAATTACTTCCTTAAATAAAAGCTTCAGAATTATCTAATATGATTATCATATATATGACAATTAATGATTATAAATCATATATATATTCTATAACAATTTTTGTATCTTTTTTTTAAAATTTTATATTAGTAAATGAAATTAAACAATCACATTAAGCATACAATAAAAAAAAATTCTTATATGTTATATTTTGAATTTTCTTAAACGCCTATAAATTACTAAAAATGGTAAAAGTCACACTGTAATGTCGGGAGATCCATGCATTTTAGAGACAGTTTTCAACCGGTCTCGAAACCCTTTGGTTGGATTATTCAGCGTGGATGATTTCGAAAACTGTGTGTTCTATCGAACGCGGATGCTAGGATTACAAGTGAAGATTTTCTACGAGTTTCTTCTCTCCTTAGTCACCTTCATCTTTTGTTATGTTTCATTTTAAATCATTTATTGAGAGTTAATAGTAAACAAATCCGAGAACAGAAACCTAACCTCCTTTCGTCATTTTACAATCGATGTTGCCTATCTGGTTTTGCTGATTTATGTCAGCTGTAAAACTTAATTCTTTTTTTATTGTGCATAAAAAGTCTATAAAATAATTAAAATGAGTTGTAATAGGTTATCTTTTCAACAACGATACATTTAAAAGACCAACATTTGTACTCGTCATTTTGCAATCGATAAAGATTATAGTGTTACAAAATATTAAAATCATTTACCGAACAAACATTAGTATAAAAAACTCACCCCGCACGCGGGTTATCATCTAGTGCTTCCGTAAAGCACAAGCGCTAGTGAAACTAACAACCAAATTCCATGTTCACCTCTTATAAGACATGTATGCTTTATTATTTATTTACTTTTTCTAAAAGAAAGGGAGAAGAAAAATATAGTCATACATACTAGTTTTTAATACACAGACAAGAAACTGATCCAGTGTATGTCAAGTTCTAAAATTAAGAAAAAAAAATATATTAGATGTGAAGTCAGCTCTGAATCCTTCAAATAACCAAATAAGCATTGATGATAATTACATATGAATCCACTTGGACGGTCTTCAAGTTGTAAACTTTTACAGTTAATAGGTGAAACAAAAATATTCTATACTAACTTTTGAAAATTATGATGCTTATATATATTTAAATATTAAACATAGATAATAAATAAATAAGATATATAAAGAGTAGATTGCAAGTTTTCAACAACTTTTTCATTACAAATTTTACTATAGATATTTAAATTTTAAATATAGATAGTAAAAAAAGAAGATATCTATAGAATTAATTGAAATAATTTTTTTAAAACATTTATTCTTGTATATAGATTGTTATTACGTAAAAACAAATTGATCATATAAAGCATGATACGGATATTATATTCTAAATTTGTGTATAACTTATATGACATATATATAAATTTAGAATATAATTAATATTTATAAAATAGCAATAATAATTTTTACAATACAAATTTATTAATTAAATAATATGATTTTGCATTAATGTCCATGTATTATTTAGATTTTAATTTTTTTATAAAATGAATAAATAAATGATCATATAAAAAGCTATAATATTATATTCTAAATTGTAAAACAAAAAGGAGGTAGTTAAAACTTAATTATGAATCTATTTACATAGGTAGCATCGCATATTTAATAAATAAATATGAAAACGTGCAATTTTTTGCTGAAAAAAAAGAAGAGCAAATATGTCATCCTGTAAAACCGACAAACGGGAATTTATTTATTAATTTTTGAGTGAAAATATAACGGACGTAATTAAAAACTTATCCTTCATTAATACTATGAACATCTAATTTCGTCGTATAGAAGAAAAGAGTCATCTGTTATCTCTATGTCTTCTTCGTACGCCTCTAACGCCGACGAGCCACCGCTAAAGATCAGCAAACCAATGTCGCAGTCACCGTTTTCGTCGCTGCATAAGGACACAGCGTGGCAAGTCTTAGCCCGCGTGCCGAAACGCTCATACCCACTCCTCGCTTGCGTCTCCAAGAACCTCAGTTACCTTGTCCGCTCGCCGGAGATTCACAAGATTCGCTCTCTCCTCCGCAAAGATTCGCTCTACATCTCCTTCAAGAACAAAAACGATCGCGCCCAGAACCCGAGCTGGTTCACTCTTCGTCGCAGAACCGAGAATACTAATCCGAGAGAGGAGGAGAACCAGTTCGTCTCCGTCCATCTCGTGCTTCCTCATCATCACCAGCTCATGCCCTCGATCATCGCTAACGGTCCCGAGATTTTCTTTATCTGCGTATCGTTCATTCTTTCACCGTCAACCTTTTGGATCTTTGACTCTCGATCCGGCGAGCTTCGGCAGGGGCCAAGCATGAACGTGAATCGAACGTACAAGAGCGTGGGGTTAGTCGGACGTAAGATATACGTGGTCGGGGGAGTGAGATCTAACGAGAGCGTAGCGGAATCGTTTGACCTAACGACGCAGACCTGGGAGCCAGCGCCTGTTCCCGGGGAAAGAATGTCGTGGCTCGCGACTGCCACGGTGTCACTAGACAGGAAGATTTGTGTGTTGATGCTTGCTGGAGCCTACACCGTTTGCTACGATACTAAAGATGGTTCTTGCGAGAGTTTCGATTTGCCTAAGGATAAGTGGTGGAAAGCGGGTGTTTGTGTGATGGACAATGTGCTCTACATTTATTACGCTAGGTTCGGGTTGATGTGGTACGACACTAAGCTGAGGCTATGGAGAGTGGTGACTGGTTTGGATCATCTCAAAAAGGTTCGATCCGTTGGAATGGGGGAATACTATGGAAAGTTGGCGCTTTTGTGGAAAGAACGCGATGGTTTTAGTGGTGAGAAGAAGGAGATTTGGTGTAGAATGATTGCTTTGGGTAGGTGTGAAGAAGGGATCAGTGGGAATGCTGAATCGGCTCAACTTCTGGGGAGTGTCCCTCGTGGCTACAGAATGGATCATTGTCTATCAGTTTCAGACTAAAGAGGGTGATAGGTTGAGCTAATTATTACTTTTGCCATCTTTGTACAAAAGCATGTGGTGCTTGCACATGTGCTATGTTGTTTCCAGTTTAAACAGGCCAGAGAACCAGACAATAAATACGTGTGGATATCAATGAGCTTTTACAGCAAGTTTGATTGTTTATAGATTCTCCCATGTCTTTTCAGCATGGAGTACAAGCATATCCAGGGTTTATGGTAAACGTGAGATGGTTAATGATCATGATGATGTGGGTGGTAGCTAATATGATCTAAGTTATTGTTCTTTGTACAAAATTATCCTTTCTGTGTTTTGTATGGAAGGTTGTTGACTTTTATAATCTGCAGAGACAATCTGATTAACACACTTGCATATTCATAGTAAAATTGTTTTCTTGTTCTTTTTCTTTTCCTTTTTGCTCTTTGCCTTTGCTATGCTCTTCATCTTTGTTCTCATGCTTTGAATACTTCTGGATGCAAAATATTCAAAATAAATTCGCCAATATTTTAATTTTGACCTTTATGCTGATGTATTTATTTTACTCGCATTAATTGTACGGAGAAAGAAGAAATGAAGTAGGGAAAATAACAGTTCCGAGCTCAGTCCTAAAAGGGGCAAAAAGAGAGAGAAAACTAACATAACAAAGATATATAAAGCAGAAAATTAGAAACCTGCGAAAACAGAGGAGATCAAAACCATTTTTTGATTGTGTCTCTTCTCTTGCAACAACCCTAAATCACAATCTAACGCGACAAAAAAAAAATCTATATCTAAATGGATAAGAAGACGAAGAAGGTATGGTTTTGGGGAGGGAATGACGACAAAGGAGGAGGAGGAAGAGAGAAGGAGCCGGATGATGACGTGGCTGACCATATGTCACGAGACGGAACAATGAGCCAATACAGCCTCAGCAAAGGCCTTCTCCCTTCTCTCGGAGCCACCTCTCGTTCCTCTCTCCGTCGCTTCATCGTCTCTCCTTTCGACCCTCGTTACAGAGCGTGGGAGACGTTTCTGGTGTTTCTGGTGCTCTACACAGCTTGGGCGTCGCCTTTTGAATTCGGTTTCCTGCAAAGGCCAAGAGCGCCGCTCAGCATTCTCGACAACATCGTGAACGGATTCTTCGCTGTAGATATTATTCTCACATTCTTCGTTGCCTTCCTCGACAAGGCAACGTACCTTCTCATCGATGATCCAAAGCGAATCGCTTGGAGATACGTGTCGACATGGCTGGTTTTTGACGTGGTGTCCACGTTTCCTTACGAAAGTTTTGGGAGCCTTTTACCTGAGAGTATTCAAGGGTACGGTATTTTCAGCATGCTGCGTCTTTGGCGTCTTCGGAGAGTCAGTAACTGTTTTGCGAGGCTAGAGAAAGATAGGAGATACAGCTACTTTTGGGTTCGAAGCACGAAGCTTCTCCTGTGTACTCTTTTTGTGATTCATTGTGGTGCTTGCTTCCTCTATTCCATCGCTTCGCATTATCCGGACCCTTCCAAGACGTTCATGGCGTTAACCGATGAGAACTGGAAGCAGTCTCCTCTCGCTGTGCAGTATAACACGGCCATGTATTGGTCGATAACTACTTTCTCCACAACGGGTTATGGTGATATACATGGTGTTAATTCGAGAGAGATGACTT
The DNA here is from genome assembly GCA_016771965.1 of Brassica carinata. Lineage (NCBI taxonomy): Eukaryota > Viridiplantae > Streptophyta > Magnoliopsida > Brassicales > Brassicaceae > Brassica > Brassica carinata. The sequence continues at coordinate 43,268,701 of CM028692.1, forward strand.
TCATTCTTTTCTACATGGTCTTTAACCTTGGACTGTCAGCTTATATAATTGGTAATATGACCAACTTAGTGGTTCACGTCACCAGTCGCACCAGAAAATTCGTAAGTACAGTACATAAATAAATGTTTGGTCTATGTGGAGTTTCATGAGTCTTGTTTGCATTTCAGAGAGATACTATTCAAGCTGCGTCAGGGTTTGGACAGAGGAACAATCTACCAGTGCGTTTGCAAGATCAGATGGTAGCCCATTTGAGTTTGAGGTACAGAACTGATTCAGAAGGCTTACAGCAGAAAGAAATCATAGATTCACTCCCCAAAGCTATTCGCTCCAGCATATCGCATTATCTGTTTTATGAAGTCGTTGACAACATTTACTTGTTCCATGGGATATCCAACGATCTTCTTTTCCAGTTGGTAATGCTTTCCGGAACTCAGTCTTCAACCTGATAATATCTTTCTATGACCAAAATCATTTTCTTAAAAGTCTTAACCTACCTTGTCTTGTAGGTCACGGAAATGAAAGCAGAGTATTTTCCTCCCAAAGAAGATGTGATTTTGCAGAATGAAGCACCAACAGATTTTTACATATTGGTGACCGGAGCTGTTGTAAGTGTTTCGCGTGTATCTAGTTTTACAAAAGTTGCATTGATTTCTTGGATTAATCGTTACACATTTCCATGTCCGGCAGGAAATTATTGCACGTGTGAATGGAGTGGAGCAGGCAAGTCTAATCTTTTGTTATTTAAGATCTAGTTGCGCTCTTCTTTAATTAACGTTGTTGCAATTGGAAAGCTAAAACATATTTGTCAAACAGGTAGTTAAGGAAGCACAGAGAGGAAATGTGTTTGGTGAAGTTGGGGTACTATGTTACAGACCGCAGCTGTTTACTGTTCGGACCAAGCGATTAAGCCAGTTGCTTCGTCTGAACCGAACTACATTCTTAAATCTTGTCCAAGCAAACGTAGGCGATGGAGCGATTATCATGAATAATCTTCTTCAGGTACGTACGAATTTTCACTTTTTGTTTTTGTTCTGCTTAAATCTTTCTTTTAGTTTTGATAAATTAACTTTTCTCATCTTGTTGGTGCAGCATTTAAAAGAATCAGAAGATCCAGTGATGAAAGGCATTTTGGATGACACAGAACACATGCTGGCGCAAGGGAAAATGGATTTGCCTCTCAGCCTGTGTTTTGCTGCATCCAGAGGAGACGATTTATTGCTGCATCAGTTACTTAGACGAGGCTCAAGCCCGAATGAAATGGATAAGAACGGGCGAACCGCGCTGGTAAGCCTCTGTATACATACATACACCATCATCATTTTTTCGTGCCAAATCCAAAAATTGTTTCATCTGTATATCTCAGCATATAGCAGCATCAAGAGGAAGCCATTACTGCATCGTTTTACTTCTGGAACATGGAGCAGATCCTAACATTAGAGGTAAATAGTCGAATATGTCACACTACTAGAATCATGTAGTTTGATTGATAGTAATTCTAGTTCATCTCTCATACATTGTTTACAGATTCCGAAGGTAATGTGCCCTTGTGGGAAGCAATCATAGGGGGACACGGAGGGATTGCTAAACTCCTTGCAGAAAACGGGGCAAAGCTAAGCTTAGAATCAGTGAGCTACTTCTCGTGCTTAGCCGTGGAGAAAAACAGCTTAGACGCTCTCAAAGAAATCATCAAATACGGAGGCGATGTCACACTCCCTGATGGAAACGGAACCACGGCTCTACACAAAGCAGTCTCAGAAGGACACTTGGAGATTGTGAAGTTCTTATTAGACAAAGGTGCTGATTTGGACATGCCAGATTGTTACGGTTGGACTCCTCGAGGTCTTGCCGAGCATCAAGGGCATGAAGACATCAAAACATTGTTTCATAATCACAGGCCCGTGGAGAAGAAACCGAAACATGTACCTGCTGGAACACCTGAGTTTCCTGTGAATGGAAAGCCATTGATGAAACATAGCAGTGAGCCTACATTGCCACATTCAGGACAAGTACCTCTTGTCCAAGAGGGAGGCCAGCTTGTTGTTTCTCAGAGACGGAAACTCAGTAACTTCAGAAACTCTCTCTTCGGATTTATGTCAGCTGCAAATACCGGTAAAATCGCCTCAGCCTCTCTCCTTTTCTTCTCTTAATACTGGTTGCTTTCTCGTCACGTAAACATATGAGCCCTATATGTTATTTAAAATAGTCTAAAACAAAACCCTATAAAACCTAAACCCTAAACACCTACAATCAAAAACTTGGTTTTGTTTCGGTTTTGTACAGGAGAAGATGGAGGAGAAACTATAAGAAGCCAAGCAGTTCCAGCAGGAGGAGGAGGAGGTGCGTTTTACCCGGCGAGAGTGACGATTAGTTCGGCGCAAAACGGTGAAACGGGTGGAAAAGTAATATTGTTGCCTGATTCTATGGAAGAGCTACGGGAAGTTGGGGAGAAAAAGATGGGTTTCGTCCCAACTAAAGTACAAACAAGAGAAGGAGCAGAAATTGACGACATCGCCCTTGTCAGGGATGGTGATTTTCTCATTTTGGCAGGAGATCCTTGATTCACACGCAAACTAACTTAACAAAAACAATAAGTATATATTTTTGCCATGCTGAGATTTATACGATATGGTGGACATCGTAAGGCCCCAAGGCCCCCAACCAATTCTGTTCGTGTGTACAGTTTCATTGCTGACGATTTTTACATGTATATATATACCTAGTCGACTATTTTAAAAATTATATAATCTTTTAAGGTGTATCATCTGATGGCATGTTATTTGAAATACATTAATTAAGAGATTAACGATTGATGGAGATAATAACAGGAAAAACAGCTAAAAGAAGATAGATTCGGGAAAAACAAAATAAAGATATGAAAACTCTAATCCTTGAGCTGACTTTTCTTATGTTTGTGAACATCTTTCTCTTTGCAAGTTCTTATTTATAGGTTGAACTTGTTGCTCAAAAAAAAAAATTTAAAAGGTTGAACTCTCTGTTTTCTTTAGCCCTTTGTCAAAAAAACAAAAACTCTCTGATTTCTTTTTATTTTTCCTTACCCGTGTTGACTTTCTTCAATCGCATCTCTTTCTGCTATTGGGCTGAGTCCGTAATATTAAAACATGTTCATCCATAAGAGATTATTAAGGATTCTTAAAAAGAGTTAAGTAGTTAATTTTTTGATTTGAAAGGTTAAGAACCTTTGTTATTCTAATCATTGAGGTTCTTAATTTTTTTTTTTTTTTTGAAGTTGAATACACACAAGTTGTGTCACAATACACACAAGTTGTGTCACAATACACACATAAGCATCAGTTACAATCCTAATTTCTCATCTGAAGTTCTAATAGTTCCAGTAATACGCATTATAAATCATGGCCAAAGAATCAATTACACATGTAAATGTGGTGGTACCAAATCAAAACTACACAATCACACATGTAAATACTGATCAGGTTGGAACTTACCTCTAACAAGACAGTGATCTCGAGTTTGTCTTGGCTCTGCTTGTGTCACATGTAAATCTGAGCTCTCTTGAGAGAGACTAAATCCTTTGGGAATCTTTAAAGTAACTGCAAACACACAGTTTAGATTCAAACAAGAGACTTTAACTCACTAACTTCAGAAAGTTTCAGTTGATATGCAATGGAAGTGAGGATCCAAACCTTGGTGTGTTATCTTATGTCTCTGACCTCAATGATTTAATTTAAAAATGTTGCAGGGGTTGCTGTTCTTATAGCAGCAGGTTTCTTTGGTTACATGCTGGCTCTATTGCAACGTAGGCTCGGTTTTATCCTTTCACATCACACTGTAAGTGTCCCAATCGCATCCTAACATCTTTAGCATAATCATCTTCTGATTCTGCTACTATAAGACTGTAACAAACATTTCTGGCTGTTGAGTTTTATTAGGATCAAGAAATGTACAAAGCCGTTCCTGATCAAAAGCCTTCGAAACCAGTCAGACCATCTCTGATTCCAACCGGCGATGACCAAGAGCAGCAAGAAGAAAGCTTCCTCGTGCCGTTACGAGTATTCATGTCGAATGCTCAGTTGTTTTTAGCGGAGATGTTCAGTGGGATGTTTCCTGGTCTCAAAACGAAGCAGACAGTAAGCTTCAGCTTCAATCACCAAGAAACAAATCATTCTGCTTATAGCGCAGCTCCATGGCCAGTTCAAGAGAGCTTTGTTATAGACAACAAAGATGAACCACCTCCCATTGAGACCAGAAACCTCACTCCCAAAAAGACTTACCCTTTCATGTCCAAAGGCGCAGAGAGTATGCAACAGCTTCGTCAGAGGCGTGCCTTGTTCAGAAGCTTGGACCCTGAATTCCAACAGGAGTAGCAGCTTCAAGATAGGACTTAGCTCTGGAATGATCAGATGAGGAAAGGTAATGAGCAGCTAAAATGTTGCCCAAGACACAATCTTTGTCGTGCAGTAGTGTGTTCCTCCCATAACTACCATAACTAAGAACCTGAAACATAATCAAAACAAGAAAATCAGTTGTAAAGATCAAAACTTTAAAAAACCATAAGCCAGAGAAAACACACAGCATAAGCTAACCCACAAGATCTTAGCTAAAACCCTCTTATAATTAGGCTACACAGCGAGTCATAAAAAACTCATAGAATAAAACCTCAATCGCTTTCAGTAGTCATGACACATAGCATATAATCGCATTCTGTAACGAAAGAGTGATGATTGAAGAGGAGACCTGATGAAAATAGGAGTCAATTGCGGTCGATGCCAACCATCGGAAGAGGCGTTAACCTCATAACCCCATTGGACATATCTCGGTGTCTTCTCCAGTTCGAATCGAAGAAAAAAACAGAGCTTTCACCAAGCTCACAGCTTTCTACACGAACAGTTTTGTCGTACACACAAGCCAACGAAGGAGAGAGAGTTGGGATGTCGAAGAAAAGGTTCTTAACGCCTCTTAAAACTCCAAAATAAGCAGCTGTTCTCTGATTTTCCATCCTTTTTCATTTATTTTTTTTCTTTTATTGCTTAGAGTACTCCAACTGTGAACTCTCTATTCTCTCTTCCCAATGTTGTTTTTATAATTTTTTATTTTTTCCGTTTGATTTTCTTTTTTTTTTTAAATAAAAACAATAATGAATCCGACCGCCATACCACACGTCATGGTGATCCTCGAACGTAGTTGAACCGTCTTTTACCAGTGACCCTTTCCGACCCAAATTCATCTCCATCTCATTATTATTATTTTTTTTCTGAAAATCGTGTGAATTCCCCCTCAAAAATTTCAATGCAGATGCTCTTAGAACCTCTTATAAAAGACCTTGGACTTTGTCGAAATACATGTACAACTATCTCCAACAACTATGATGTAAAAAAGAGGTGAATAATAAAACGTGTACACATTTTACACTATACATTATAAAGAGAATATAACATCATTCTTATATATAAAAAAAAGAAAAAAAAACATATATTATCGCAAGCCTATATGTTGTGGACGTCGCGTGCATATGTTCAGAGAAAAAATATATTACCAGAAAAATATATTTTCTTAAATTATTTCTCGTTATAAACATTTGCCTAAAAGAAACGGCCGACAAAAAAGGTTTATTTGACATCGGCCCCAGAAGAAACATGCGGCGGATAATGCCCAGCCCGCTTTTCAAACCCAAAATCGGTTAGTTGTTCTTCTGGATATTAAAAGTGAAAGACAAACGGCCGTCGAGAGGAAAAGACCAAAGATCTTCAGAACCTCAACTCTTCCAGAGGAAACGATGTCGTTTTGGTCTCTCGTTCTTCCATCTTCTCCTTCTCTGTCTGCTAACCTCGCCAAGCCTCTCAATGGCGACGGAAGGCTCGATCGTTACCTCGTTCGAGCTTCTTCTTCCGATGTTCCCGATTTCCTCTCTGCGGATTGGTACAAACTACTCATCCTCACCATCTCTGTAACTCAAATGTCATTATTGATCGGAATATTATCTGGTTTTACAGGCTGGAGAGTCGTAGGAAACGTCCTTTTGGCCCCAGACTTGATGTAATGATACTTTTGCGTTATAAAGCCAAATCTTGATTTGTCTCTCTCTGTTACAGTGTGTATTGATTCGACTTCTAGATTGTTTTTTGTAATAGTTTAGTGCGGAAGAAGCTGTTCGACATCAGCTTGATGCATTGAAGTATAACGACCATCCTCGTTATGATTATGGCATCGAGGTCATGTATCGGGTAAAAAGGGAACCATCCTTTGATGCTTTTCTTTCGATTTATTTATTGCAGCATTTGATCAATTGTCGGGGAAAAAAACAGTTTGCTGGATTCGACCCGTTTGAGAGATCCACCTATTTTGGTCCTTTCTTTGATCTAGGACAGGTGGTTACTTACTTTCCAACACTTTTTGATGTGTCATATCGTTCTTTGGCTACTACTAGCTTATATTGGTTGTTGAATGCAGTTTGAAAGGTTTCGGCGTATTTTTCACCACTCGTCTTACCGTGTGTTGCTTGGTCACAAGGATAGAAAGATCTTAAGTAGTTTACTCGTTGAAGAGGTAATCACTTCTCTTTCTTTGAAGTTCTTACATGAATCATATTTGCCTTCCTCTCTTTAATCTCTGATCAACTGGTATATATACAGAACCGTTTCAAGCAGAGGATTTGGATTCAAGGAACTCGGCCTGACGAAGAAGAGATTTTTGAATTCACAATGTTCCAGGTTGATTCCTATGTGAATTTGAATGTTTTGAATAGTTACATACTATGTGATTTTGAATGTTTCGAATGGTTACATACTATGTGAATTTGTGATCTGATTGTATATGAATTTGAATTGTGTGTGGCAGCGGATAGGCGGTTCATGGGATGGTTATTGGTTGACAGAGAGCTTGCTTCATGATGGAGATGTGTTTTCAGGAGGGATGGCTTACTGATTCATTTGCCTGAGCTTCATTTCCTTTTCAGGTTATGGATATTTATTCGGTCAGATCATATACGTAAATATTGGGATACAACTCTGCAAGCTTATGTTAATATTATACGCAATTAGTAACAGATGTATTTATCTAAGAACGCTGTGTTGTTAAACAAAACGAATATAGTAGCTTCTTATATCGTAAATTGGCATATCGTTTTTTGTTTAATACTTGCGTTTTATCATATCCTGTTTCCTAAGCAAATTAAGGAAATAGCATCTCACTTCCGCACAAACCATTCTCTAAGCTGGGCATCACTGCTTGCTACTCGGTTTATACTCGTTAACATGTTCATAAATCTTGTTACTTACAAGTACTTATCAAGAATCATTATTTTTTTCTATTATTTCACTTGTTACCTATTTTACTATTTGCTTCTCGTTGTTTGTTGTAAAAATATGTATTATCCACTAGCCTATTATCCACTAAAATACTTATTACCTGTTTAAATGCGTGTTTTATTTCTTGCATTGTGACAACAATCTAAAACAATACTATTTGTCAAACAAAAAAAAACAATCTACAACAATACTGATTTCTGAGTATTTGATGTAACAAGTATTTGTTTTTAAATGAGTTATGTACACGTACTAAGTCAAATTACTTACACAAGTTAAACAAAATATCAAATATCTGAAAATTAAAAGGATTTATCTCATGTTAATTATATATAAAAGTTTTGGTACAAAGTTTTACAATTGAACATTAATAATCAAATATCAAGCATTACCGAGTAATTTGCAAGTATTTAAAATGTAGACAAGTGTTTGATCAAATCAAGTACAGGTACAAAACAAAACTTTTAATATTTGTAAAAGACAGACAAATCAAGTAGCGGGTAGAGCAAAAAAACCTAGTACTCGGCTTGCGTTCAAGCTTAATTCTCTCTATTCTCAAAATATTGGTATCAAATATTGTAATTTATAATTTGTAATATTATATAAATAACTATCACACTACATGCAATTAAAGAATTTTACACAAATTATTCTCTATTCTTAAAATTTTGGTATCAATTTTATTCTATTATTATATAAATAAATCATTCAGCTAGTAATATTGTAGATATTAGAGCACCTCCGATGGTGTTACCCACCATTGGAGTCCTTAATAATATAAAACAATTTTTTTTCTTTTGAATAGTGAATGATTGTGATCTAAATTTTGTGTCCAATGGTGTTACCCATTATGGAGTCCTTAACCATTAAAAAATATTAAATTTGTAAAAAATTGAAAAAATAGAAATTGAATTTTTTTTTATTGAATGATTAAATGTAAACATACAATAATTATACATCTTCATCATTACTAAACTTGATCCAAATATTTTCAATTAAATCATTTTTCAATTGTTCGTGTATACGTCTATCTCGAACTTGTATATGTCTATCTCAAACTTGATCTCCATATTATTCGCATCAGAAAAATAAAGATTTTCTCTACACATATATATAAAATGTAAAAGCATTCTAAGAGAAACAAACCTGCAAAACAAAGGACTACAAGGAGAGAGTGTAGAATGCAAGCCTTGTAGTTGTTGGTAACGTGAGGTGTACAAAGTGAAAGAAGATTGAGCCAAACAAAGGAGTAGAAGGAGAGAGTGTAGAATGCAAGCCTTGGAGTTTTAAGACAATAATATTACAATAGCCGAGTCTACAAGTTTGAACAAAGGAGAAGGACGTTCTTTCAGCCTCTCAATCTCTTGTTGCATACCCATAATCCATGGTTGCCTGAAATGCAACCCGTCATTCTGCCAAAAACATAAAAATATTTGTCAAACAGCTAATCAATATAGAAAATAAAGATAGAAAATAAGAGACAGGAAACTAGCTACCTCATAGTCTTTGCAGATGAAGTATCTTTTTCCAGGGAGGTAGTCATATGTATCCGATTCATCTACCAATTCCTTCGTGATTGATCCACAGAGGCACGGTTTTGGAATCCCCTGTTGCGCATTTGCAACGAAATCAAGCATGTTGTAGTATGCTTTGTGTGCTTTCATATCTCGGTGTTCTTCCTCCATTTCAGAACCTGCAAAAAAAAAAATACTTATCAGACACCTGCAAGATCATAAAATACATACGAAGTATTAAAACCCAACAATCGAACCGACACAACTGATGAAATCTAATCGAGAAGAAGAAAAGATCAAACCCTGACGAAAACTCTAATTCGAAATAAATCCCCAATTCGATTTGAAACCCTAGATCTATTTAAACCCAACAATCGAACCGACAAAACTGATGAAAGGTAATCGAGAAGAAGAAAAAAGCAAAACCAGACGAAAACCCTAATTTGAAAAAATCCCCAAATCGATTTGAAACCCTCAATCTATTAAAACCCAACAATCGAACCGACACAACCGATGAAATCTAATCGAGAAGAAGAAAAGATCAAACCCCGACGAAAACTCTAATTGAAATAAATCCCCAATTCGATTTGAAACCCTAGATCTATTTAAACCCAACAATCGAACCGACAAAACTGATGAAAGGTAATCGAGAAGAAGAAAAAAGCAAAACCAGACGAAAACCCTAATTTGAAAAAATCCCCAAATCGATTTGAAACCCTCAATCTATTAAAACCCAACAATCGAACCGAGAAAACTTATGAAAGAAGCATGCATCAACAACAGAAGCAAAAATCACGACCTAAAACGCTCCGATTTACCTTCACCGACGAGGTCTCGAGAATCGCCTTTCATTTCGCCTCGGAGAGGGAGAGAGAATTTTTTTTTCTGTTCGGTTCGCGAAATGAAATTATTTTCCCTTTACCCAAAACACAAGCCGATCGGTGGCCACTTACACGTTGCCAACGCATCAAGGATCAAGTCCGTAAACGGCTTAATTAAGGACTCATCCTTAACTTACAACATTTTTTATTATTATTTTAATCACAATTGCACAAGGATTTGTGCTAAGGATTCTCTTAAATCCCGCGTTGCGGGTGGTCTTATGGTTCTACATAGCCAACAACAAGAGGCTGACTTGGGCCGTCTTGCATCCGTCCTCCTTGGGCAAAATCAGGATCAATTGTACTAAACAAAGATTGTGAAATCCAAATAAAATTTGGAGTGACATAGACTTGGCCTTTATTTCTGGACCGATAATGGTCCAAGTCATATGAGTAGGAAGTACTTATAGTTTTTCTTATGTACTACATGCATGTACTGCTTTCTCTAATCACACATCCAACAGAGTACTACTCCAACACACAACAGTGAACACTACCAAACATATGGTAGGAAATACAATTATACAAAAAGGACAGTACAAAAAGAGACAAAATCTAAAAGGGCCCGACGAAAACTAATGTAGCGAATAGATATACTACGCTTACGAACTAATCAGCTATCTGAACATCTATATTCACTTGATTAAATTTCTTTTTGTCTATTTTAGAATACTATATTAAAATTCATTTTATTAAATTAAATTTTATAAATCCAGAAAGTAAATTTCGGTCAAGAATATGCAAGTAAGACTTTTATTTATTGACAAAAGTTTTCGTGTGTATTACATTTTGTATCTAACTAACTTTTACACGTGCCCAACAATTTCGCGTACACGTAATAAACTTCCAATTTACATGGAGAAACAAGCAGCCTTACTGGCACGTGTCACGACCGCACCGACCGGAGGTGCGTCACGCTTACCAAGTCCGGCTAACTCCAAACGCCGATGACTCGACGGACGAGGAAGATTCTCCGGTACGATGGTCTCGAGTGAGTTCTGAAGCCAAGGCGGACAAGCCCTCTTGTCACTCCACCTCCGCGGCGCTGTGTCTTTGATCACCGTCGGTTTTACAACTGCCGCTTCCACCGAGGGCACGTTACTGATCTGAATAGCGCCGATCACAATAGTCGCTGCCAAGGCCATGGGAAGAGAACACTTGTTTTTCCGTGGCTCGGTTTCATCCTCTGTTCTCCTCCTAAACTCGTGATAATTAATTGGTCAATCCAAGAATGAAAATGAGCTTTTAAAATTTAATTTTGTTGAATTAAAAGAGATACCGAGAGATCCGTGACGTTGTCTTGAGTCGTTGAGAAGATGATTGCGCGGAGTTGGAATCAAGGAGGGGAAAATTCAGACAGCAGCTTATTCTCCCTGCCATTACTTTTTTCCCCTTTCGAGTTCGCCGAATGCCTCTCCCTCGCATATATATAAATTTACTAGACAGTTTTGAAAAAAAATATTTTCTGTTAACTCTATATATTTCAGTGACTATTATAATTCTTTTATTTTTAATAAAAACCCATCAATAAATAATTGTGACAAAAGCATTTCAATTTAAATTTTGATATTGAAACTCTTCAGCCGTCTACAATATCACTATAAAAAAATATGCGTTTTAAAATATCAAAAAACATATTTAATAAAATGAAAAATTTCTTATCAATAACTGTAGTTTTCAGTGAAAAACCTCTTAGTATAATGAGTTTTCTGAAATTGTCAACTAAAATATTAATAAAAATCCAAATCCATTCAGATAATTATCTTTTAAGAATTTAAACCTTCATTCTACAATATTGTTAAATTTATTCGTTTTGATTATATTAATATTTTTTATTAAATATACTATCTGTCGAATAAGTTTTTAACTAAGCTAAAACTATATTGTGTACTGTCATAAATTTTTTATTTTGTTATATCTTTTTATTTCCAAATTATTTTTATTTATGTTTCAAGTATGTCTTAATATTTAGTTATGGTTATCTATAATTTGTTTTGTTAATATTGTAGGTTTAAGTTTGGATTAACTTTTGTGGGTGTGGATTTGATAAAACGTGAAAATTAATATCATAAATATATTTTCCTCTTTATGTTATTACAAATTTTATTAACTTATTATTGCAACTTAGTATTTAAGAAATTTTTACTGAATATTAATTCTGACCAAAAAATTGATGTCAGACATTTTAATAAATTAAAATAAATAATAATTATAAAATATTTATGTGTTAGTAGTATTTTGTTAATAGTTTTGAATTTAGTTATGAGAAGATGGAAAATGTTGAATAATTAACAAAAGTTTAAAATATTATGACGATGTTTTAAATTATTGGAATGTCAATTGATTCAATTAAGGTAGCCAGGTTAAGTAGTGAGAAAAAAAAATTAATTTAAATATAGATTAGACAACTCCGCACATGTAAGTAGGATTAGGGCTTTCTTCTTCACTATAACACCGCCACTCGTCCTTTGGATAATCCAGTCATGACAGATCTCTCTCCGTTTCGCCGCCTCTAATCTCTCTCCAGCTCCGTTATCGCCGATCAGGTATACATACATACATACATACACTTCCGACATTGAAATAGTTAACATTGTTTCTGAATCCGCCTTTCATTTTAATTTTAATTTAATTTATTGCAGCCTTTACATTGCTTTCGCCTGTTATGTCCAACAATGTCTTGTCTCAGCTTTTACCTGCAATGGTTCCATGCGTTGATGTCTCTACTCCGGAACCAAACTGTAACTATCAAGAAGCTCCTTCACTGCCAGCAAGAAGTCAGATCTCTGGGAGGGAGGATTGTAATGTAACGATGGAGTCATCGTTTGTGCCTAGTGGTGCAACTGTAGGATCCATGGACACAAGTAAGCGGAAAACACCGTTGCATCCTCAACCGTTGGCTGTGCAAAACAAACGGATGGTACCGAACCGAGCATGGGCGTCTGAGCTGAATAAAGGTCCCAAGTCAGCTTCTGTTTCGCCTAAAACACAGTATTTGCCTGCTTCGTTCTGTAAGAATACTTCTTTTTCTTGTAACATTAAACCTGGGAAGCCGACCACATCGAGGAAACAAGTTTCTCCGCCGATGAAACCTCAGAATGAGTCTTGCAATATTGTGAGGTCCAAAATGAGAGAATCGTTAGCAAGTGCACTGGCAATGGTACAGCGCCAAAAAGAAGCGACCAAGGAGACAATAATGTTACATAGTGAGACTGTGACTCATTCTGTGGAAGGTCTTGTTAGTGAGCCAGAGTCAGCTGCTTCTGGAGTTGATGTGTTGGTGTCTAATGGAGGAGGTATCTCTGTTCAGACAGCTGTACCGGAGATTTTGACAAATGATACTGAAGACTTTACTGCACAAGAACCCTTTCCGCAAGCCAATGTTTCATATAGTGACATTGTGTTAGAGAATGACCTCTCTTGGGCTCTTGAGTCAGATTTAGAGTTTACAGAAAATTGTCACAATGAAATGACTGGAGCAGCGGCTAATGGTGGGAGCCAGGAAAAGTTGTTGCTGGATCCAAAAGTTTTGGCATTTAAAATAGAAACAGAGCTCTTTAAGTTATTTGGCGGTGTGAATAAGAAATATAAAGAGAAAGGAAGGTCACTCTTGTTCAATTTGAAAGACAAGAGTAATCCTAAGCTCAGGGAAAAGGTTATGTATGGAGAAATTGAAGCAGAGCGATTGTGTTCAATGTCAGCTGAGGAACTTGCTTCAAAGGAACTAGCAGAGTGGCGACAAGCCAAAGCAGAAGAGATGGCTCAAATGGTTGTTCTGCAGGACACAGAGGTGGATATCAGAAGCTTGGTAAGGAAAACACACAAAGGAGAGTTCCAAGTGGAAGTTGAACCGATGGATAGTGGCTCAGTTGAGATCTCTGTGGGATCGAGTTCGCTTAACTGGTCTTGGCCAAAGAATATCAAGAAGAAAACCCCTTCCATCACTAAAACTCTTGGAGTCAAGAATGAGTTGAACAACTCTAGTGAGGACACTGCCCTAATTAACGGTGTTACAGTGGATGATGTGATGCAGGCTGCGACTGGATCTCTTCCTCCAATTGTTTCTCTTGATGATTTCATGTCATCCATAGATTCAGAATCTCCATCTGAGTCAGATATTGGGAAAGGACCTTCCGAATCAGATATTAATGATGCAGAGGCTAATATTGATCTTGGTACATCACCAGATAAGGCTGATGCATCACCAGTTAAGGCTGAGTCGTCAATGCTTCATTCGGATTTGAAATCTGTTTCCATACCTGCGGGTGAACGTCTATGGGAAGGTGCACTCCAGTTGAGTGTTTCTTCTGTGATCTCTGTCATCGGCATTCTAAAAAGGTTTGTAATCAATGGTTCCATCAGTAGAAGCACACTATTTCGTTCCATCTACATTTCCAAATTTGGGTTTGCATATTTGAAACGTTTTCGTTATGCTGATTGATCTAAGATGTTATACTACTACACCGTTTCTTAGCTGCATGGAAGATGTTATTAGCTTCTCATTGCGTTTGTGCCATTTTGTGCCATCCCTAGAGATTCATTCGCATTATAGGACACTTGATTTACGTCAAAGTTTGTACACTTTTACTGATATCATATTTTGCTAATCTGATATTTTCTTTGGTCAGTGGCGAAAAGACTACTACAAAAGAGTGGCCTATCTTGCTTGAGATCAAGGGTAGAGTCAGATTAGATGCATTTGAGAAGTTTGTTCGAGAGCTCCCAAATTCCAGGAGTCGTGCTGTAATGGTATTTATTTTTCTGCTTGCAATTTTCACATTCATTGCTTGAAAGCTGTCTACTTGGCTAAAGTAATAGGACTTGTTTGTCCTTCTTGATAAACTCTTTCCCAGTAGCTGTCATGTTTCCTTATATATAAACCTTACTTTTATATCTTAGGTTATGTGTTTCGTCTGCAAAGAAGAGTGCTCCAAGACAGAACAAGAAACCATTTCTGAGGTATGTCCTTGGTAGTTAAGTAACTTTTTGTGTAGGAGTGTGTTATCCATATTAACTGATTCAGAAAAACTGAATTCATATAAACAAATCAATAGTAGAATAGGTTTTACTTGTTTAACGTAATTAGTAGACTGAGAACTCGAACCTAAGCCCGGTTTGAAGACCTAAGTTTCCGTAGTATATAGCAGCAACATCAATATTCTTTACTGGTTATGTTACTGTCTTCAGTGGCAACAGTTTTGTGAAATGTTGGTATTGCAAATATGCAGGTGGTGGATTCATATTCTAAAGATGAGAGAGTGGGTTTCGCTGAACCGGTTTCAGGAGTTGAGCTTTACCTATGCCCAACCCGTGGCAGAACCACCGAGATTTTAAGCAATATTTTTCCAAGAAACCAACTTGATTTCTTGAAATCTTTAGATGATGATGATGGTCTTATAGGTGTTGTTGTATGGAGAAGACCACAATTAAAAAAACCACCACTATCTTACTCTCACAAGAACCACGGTTCTTCGTTAACCACACTTAATACGTCTCGTTACGGTAACATGCTACAGGCCAACAACCATGATGATAGTGGTGATGTGCCGCCGGGGTTTGGTCCAATGGCCGTGGCTCGGGATGATGATGATGATGATGATGATGACTTGCCTGAATTTAACTATTTGTCTCGTGGAGATGATGTCATGAACCGGACCAGCCGGTCCGATTCTGTAAGAGAGCTAATTCATAAATATGGAAAATCTGAACCTTTGTGGAATCAGGGTTTTAATAATAATGGCAACAATGTCATACTACCAGAATGGCAGCCTCAACCAAACCCAACGAACGTAAATGGTGGCTCAATGGTTAGACCATGTAGTGAGAGGTGGACTTATCAGGCTGGAGGATATTAAATAGGCTTTTAATCCAAATTTTAAAATTTTGTTTGTTTCATTTGTAATGTAGATGCTCTTTAAAACTCGGTGCTTTTATTTTCTATTAAATCTTCGAATTTTGCGTTCTTTATGGACCTGTAAGGCCAACTCATTTGTTTTTCTTGTGTATCAACGTTTTCAGTAAAAAATAGTGACGGTCACAAAATCAAATCTTATGTTAGATGCAAAAATACCAATCTACTACGTGTATGTATATAAATTTACTATATACTATAAACAATAATATTATAATGTTCAGAGTTTAGTTTCTTACCCAATAGTTACCCTTATAATTAATGTTTAGAAAACAAAATATATTACTAAGAAAACTAAGGAAATAGTTTTCAAAAGTGCTCTCTTTGTAAGATTTACTGTACATATTGTTCATAAAAAATATATGTGATCTTTAACCATCGACTATGAGAGTATGTATAATTATCAAGCCTTAAACTTTATAGCACAATCAAGATTTACACTTCTCTCTCTCCTTTTTCCCTAGTTTTCTGTTGAGAAATGGCTGCCAAAAAAGATGACTTCTCAGTCAAGAAAATCTCTCCAAAGCTCGGTGGAGAAAGAGGAATTCGAAACCCTAACGGCCCAACTTCTTCACATGACCTCGTCGAACAAATGGAGTTCCTTTACGTAGAAGTAATCAAAGTCATCAACAACTCTATCGACACATGTAACCTCATCGTGGAAATCACTATCGGAAACTACAAATCATCAACCAAAACTCTAACACTTGGACCAAACATGGAGTTGAACCAAGTATTCGCTTTCGACAAAACAAAAGGCGATGTCTTGTCGGTTACACTAAAAGATGGTCGATGGGGGAACGGTACCGTGATCGGCAAGCAAAACTTTAAGCTAGCCGCTGATATTCCGTTTAGGGTTCCTCCCGATGCAAGAATCGCGCCACAGTGGTACTCTATGGGAAGCATGGAGTTGATGATGTCGATTTGGTTCGGCACGCAAGCCGACGAGGTTTATCCACGAGCATGGTTTTCGGACGCATCTGGCGTCAGTGCTAGTTGCGTGAGGAACACGCGACCTAAACTTTACCTAGCTCCAAGGCTCTGTTACGTTAGGGTTACGATTGTTTCAGGTCACGATTTGATTTGTAACGATGCAAACCGGACACCTTCGGTTTACGTGAGAGCAACTCTCGGTTATGTCGAACTATACACCGAGATTTCTTTTGGTTCGAACCCGTCTTGGAATCAAGATCTCATCTTTGTCGCATCGGAGCCGTTAGAAGAAACTGTCTACATAACCCTATTCGACAGAGTCAACGAGCGAAACCACAAGTGCATAGGGATATTAAAGAAGAAGCTCTCTGAGATGACTGCGGTCAAAGTCCCTGGATCAGCACCAGCCTTGTTCTACGACATTGAACCGCCGGTAAATCTAGAACCGGCTGGCGATTCGAGACGGTTCGCTAGCAGAATCAAGATGAAACTGGCCACTGATCAAGCCTATCATGTGTTTGACGAATGCATCCAACAATCTAGCGACTATCGTGCTTTCGCTAAAGGGCTATGGCCCGATTTGCTCGGGAAGCTAGAGATTGGGATTTTGGGTGCTACCGGTTTACATACGATGAAAGAGTGGATAGATGGCACGAGGAGTACTGACGCTTACGTTGTGGCTAAGTACGGGAACAAATGGGCTAGGACACGAACCGTGGTCGGTAGTTTTTCACCGAAGTGGAACGAACAGTACTCGTGGGATGTTTACGATAAATGCACCACCGTTACGTTCGGAATCTTCGATAACCGTCAACTCGTTGTGGTGTCTAGTGACAATCGCGTGAACGATGGTCTGATTGGAAAAGTAAGGATTCCACTGATGTTACTGGAGTGGGACAGGATCTACACTTGTTCGTGTCCGATTCTTGTTCTAAGGGAAGACGGGTTAAAGAAAATGGGCGAGCTTCAGCTCGCGATTCGTTGCCTTTGTGTAGCGAATCCTTACGTACGAGTTACGTCTCCTTTCAGATGGATGCTACCGAAAGCCCACTACAAATATCCAATGTCGATGGTTCAGACAGAGAATCTGCGGACGCAGGCTATTCATTTGAACTGTTTGAATCTGGCGAGGACAGAGCCGCCGTTGAGAAACGAGGTCGTTTTGGAAATGCTGAGGCCGACGAATAAGAGTTTCAGTATGAGAGTAACCAAAGCTAACTGGGAGAGGCTTCGCAGAGTCCTCTCTAAGATGTTCGATTGGTGTGTTTGGATGAAGGAAACGATCAGATCAACGACGGATTTTCGTCCGAAAATCATTGCGTGTGTCACAAGCGTAGCGGTTTTGTTTGGTTGGTACTGGATCTTGTGTCTCGCGGTTTGGCCCGTGATTCCGGTTTACCTTGCGGTTATATCTCTTCGGGAGATGTTCAGATTCTCGAGGGGAGAGTTCGACAGGTTGGTGTTTGGGGTCGACGCTCGTCCTCCTCTTCCTTTGGTTCCCGTCGATTTGAATCTCTGGAGCCTCGACACGCCCGACCTAGACGAGTTAGCGGAAGAGTTCGACACGTTTCCGACGTCGGTGGTCGATGTGGACGTTCTTAGGATGAGGTACGATAGGTTGAGGAGGGAGGTGGGGGAGAATGTGATGTTACTGCTCGGTGACGTTGCTTCGCAATGCGAACGGCTTCGCGCGCTCTTGTCGTTGCTTGGCAGTCCGCTAACTTGGATTTGCTTCTCGATCGTCTGTTATGTGATCGTGGTCTTCCTCTACACGTTTTGGGATCACGTGATTCTTTTTCAGAAGTTTGTGTTTATCTGGTTTGTTGTCCGTTGGGTTAACTTCCAGTGTTTTCGCAACGATTTGCCCAGTGGTGTCTGCAACTTCTTCAGAAGATTGCCCACCAATGAAGGTCCCATGTTCTGAATGAAATGAATGGTCTCAAGGTGATTTAAAAATGGAAATTTTTAGTTCCACAATCTCTCTTATATTATCCCTTCATTTTTATTTATCGGAGAGCGATCTGGAGATAAAACTTTCCTCTGTTTTGTAAACCTTGTCTCAGTTATAAACTGGGATATTTCATAATTTTGTATGCCCTAACAATTAACATTTACAACGTAATTTCTACAGACCAGAAGAAGCAAACAATAAAACAACCTGACCAAATAATAAAATAATTTTCTTGTCAATAACAAATGCTAATAACCAAAGTCACTACAACTCCCTTCCTTTGCAACAAACGGCTTCATCCATCCATATACAGAGGAAGGCACAGCTTTCTAGTCTTGTGACGTTGCAGAGTATTCAAAAAGCAACCGTTTTGAAGGCGCAGACTGAAGGAGGACACGCAAGCGGCTCGTGAGTTTATAAATCAACGTCCATTGCATCGCCATCTCAGAATCTTTCATCTGTCTTACCACAGAGGCCTGTAGATAACAAGAACCGGGCGGTGTTTATTTTAGTGAGGTTTTGCTTGTCATATGGAGAAGAAAGAAATTTTATAAGACTGACCTGAAGACGTTTTCCGAGCTGCACTTCGACTTCTGTTCCAAAGGATATGTTGCTGGCAAGAGACTTGAGAGGATCGACAGTTGGATCAACAGAGAGTAAACTTGGGATCTGTGGGGCATACACCAACCTCCATCTCGCCTGACCAAACTCTCCTTTCCCTTCTATCCTTGGCATTAAGGCATCAAGCGTTGCGGTTGCAAGTTTCTTGAAAGCAAGTTGCCCATCTCCTTCTAATATGGATTCTGCTAATTGGCTCTCAAACACCTTTGCAGCCTGTGAAAGTGATATTGCAAAACAGAGGATTCAATCAAGAAAAAGCACTTGAAATTTTTTTCCAACTTCCAGCTACTACGTTTTGACTTCCAAAATTTACCTCGGACGGTGAGAGAGCATCCTGTTCCACAGAACGAGTTGAAGTCACCACAAGTTTGTCCTGCCAATTGCTGGCGCGACTTTGGATCCTGAATTGCCATTCTGAGCCAACTAAAGCTAAATCTAGCAGAGGATCTAGTCCATGTTCAGGCTCAAACTTTGCAACATTGAGGTGCTCCCTTTTCAGGCGTACCTGTGCTTTAGAAAACAAAATAAATTAGAGAGCTTGTGTCAACCTATGCAAAAAAAAGATGGAAATGATCAAAACAGAGATAAGACAGAACCTGAGTAGCCACAAGATTGACATCTCCATTCTCGAATGTGAGGATACCCTTTGGTTTTAGATATTTGGGATGAGCCATGCCATCAAGCTCAAGCTCACCACTAATAGCAAAATTAAGGATTAAAGGATACACTATCCTCAATTCTGGTCCTAAAACAAGTTTCAGATCACTCAGACGGATATCCATATTTGGTTTCATTCTCACTTCTTCAATCTCCTTTTCAACAGCATTTGATTCACCTGTTCCCGGCAAAACAAGCAGAAGAGATGATTTCAAATTTTTTACCTACGAACTCCAAATAGATTATTTTGCTAGTGGAGGCATAAAAGTAACCATTTGTCTGGGAGAACTTCATCCTTGACGAAGCCGGTTCTGTACCAAAGAATCGAGCAAAATATCGAGAAGCAACTGCTTGATTAATAGAAGCACCTGGAATCCTTGATTGGTTTGCTGCCAATCTATTGAGCGGGGCAGCTCCACCACCCTTATCATGAGGTAGATAAGCTTCCCCATGGCTTAATTTAATATTTCCTGATATAGTTGGCTGCAACATTGATCCACTAATTTGTAGCTGAGTATCAACCTGACCACTGATTAGGCAACACGGTCACCCTCATCAGGAATAAGAGAAGAAAAATATATATTAAGATTATGTACTACAAGCTCGAAATCATTGAGAGTACCTTAAGAAATTCTTTGCTCGAACTTCTAGAACTTCACATTTGAGCTCTATTCTATCACCACTAGATGCTTCATTTGACCTAAGGGGGAGATTTCCTTTGACAACTAGCTTTCCCCTTCGACTCACCCTGCTTTCCAGTGAGGTTATGCACAACCTGTTTGATTTAACATGTAAGGTCCCACCGAAGTTTGTGAGGGGTTTACGGAGCACAGGTGAAGATATAGATGCCCTGTGGAATGATGCAGACCCATCAAGAATTGGATTCCCCACTGTACCACCGACCTGCTCAGCAATGATGACATGGAACATTAATCTAACTATCTACTGATGTAAAGATAACAAAAGTTCACGCTAATGCTTTTTTCAACAAACCTGGAGCCTGATATCAGCATTTCCTTGAAGCCAATTTGCATAAGGGGATATGGCTGTCAACAATGTCATTCCCCCATCCTTGATGTCTGCCTCCAATCTAACTTCTCCTGCATCTAAAATATTCCAATTTAAACCCTTGAGACTCTCTGCAAGTTGGCTGTCCCATCCCTCTTCGCTCCTATCCCTTGAGGTTCTCTTCTCGTCATCTTCCTTTTCTTTTGCCCAGCTAGGGACTTTCACTGCACCACCTTTATCAGTTTCTCTGTCTTCTTCCTCAGAGATGTCTTTCTGTGAGAAGCTAACAGGAACACTTCCTTGTATATGCACATGACCATTTTGGACAAATGGTTCAAAGTTGGAGTTGAATAGAAAACGGCTGTTGGATGTCAGAGACGCAAAAACTTCAGCTCGTCCAAGGTCTATACCACCGACTGCGCCATCCAATAATCTAACTTGTACATCACATTCTGGTTTTTCAAGACTCCCTCTAAGATCCCCTTCCATGTGCAAAATGCCTTTGATTGGTGATAAGAGTTGCCTCAAAGAGTGCACAAGATCACTAGCTGACGATTCAACAACCTCAACCAAGGTAGGTATCAAACTAACAGGGAAATTCAGAACAGCAAAATGGAGATTCGTTTTTGGCCCCAATAAGGTCCCATCTGCATGCAGTGTAGCGTTTCCTTTTTGAATAAGCATCTCCTTAAGGCGTAAACCATCATCATTGCTATATGAGCCAGTTGCCAGAACACGCTGTGTTTTGTAAGTTCCCCACTCCCAATCATCTCCATGGAAGTCAAATTCGGCCTGATATCAAGAGGAAATCGGTTAAACAAGAGCATCACTAGAAATTCTCAATTTAAAATCTGGTCATACGAAGTTATCTTTTCTTTCAAAAGACAATCGCATCCCTTCATTTGACTAGAGGCTTATGAACACCATTATAAAAACAAGATGACAGTGTTATTTTTGTACCAAGGTGTCTCCATTGCCTCCACCACTAGCATCTAGCGAACCATGCCAATGACCTTTGAGTTCAGCTAAACCTGGAAGACTTAGATCTTCAAGAATGACTTCACTTGCTGGAGTATAATACCCACGTATCTCCTGATTACAAGGAATTGTGAAATTTAGAAGAGAAAAAAAACGAGTAGCTTAATGACACCTACACAGTTTTAACGTCATAGTATAAAATCTGCTTTCTATGTCAGAAGCCCTTAGTTACTTTCAAATGGAAGAAATACACCATATTTGGTACATTACCTCAAGCAAGTCTCGAAGATTGTCAGCTTGTAGACAGAGATTTTGCACACTTTGAATAAAAAGATCCTGCCACACCAACCAAGAAACCCACATAATCATAGGCATCCAACTCAAAGAGGAGAAGAGAACACATTTGTGGACTTTTTCTCGAATCAGAATTTTATAAGCATGTGATTTAGTAAAATAGTTGGCAAACCTTAGATCTTGAGTGAACAGCTGGATCTGTACTTCTTGAAAGAAGCCTTGCAAGAGGAAGCATCTCAGCAACCTCTGCCTTAGGCACTTCAAGTCTCATTCTCCATCTTCCCACAGAAGATATAACACTTCCTAGATGACCAGTCATGGCTCTCATTAAGAAACTGCCAGCTTCCTTCTGACCAAGGTCTCGGTCACGGGAGCCTGGTAATACATATTCGCCTTGAAGCTCATAACGGCTATTGCTTTGTTCTAGTATAGTTTTCTCGACAGTGATCTTCAAGAAGAAACATGAGAAGGATTAGAAGAAATATCATAGTGCAATTCTCATATAGTCTTCACAGCTAAGAGAATTTATCAAATTATATACGGCTTAATCTCACTACACTTTTAGCCCCTGAAGAACATGAAACACTTTAAAACAAGGTATAAATCATTAAGATGAAAAGGCTTGATATAGTTACGAGCTTTTATAGGCAAATGATGTACTGTGAGATTATTAAACTAGACATTTGTGATGATGATTCTCTAGATTTCTTAAATACTAAACCAAAAAAACAGGGATCTGTAGGGTTATAATACATACCACATCACCGCTCCACCTTACTGCAACGTCTAAAGCTTCACCTAGCACTCCGCTAAATTTTGGCCGAATTACAGACAACAGGCCATGTCCCCTTCGCTTCTGAAGATTTAGTTGAATCTCTGCCTGCAAATAAAATAGAAAGTAAGATATTATTGATAGTTTCTGAAAAGCTGGCTTTCTAAGTTAACACTAATCTCATAGCACATCCATACACAGGAATCTCGAACAACAGTATGACATGTAAACCATCAACAAACATAGACGGTTACTTTTTTCATCTTAGAACCGTTTCTAAATCTTTCAAGCATCAATCATCTAAAATATGTAACATGTTATCAAAAGAAGTGAAAAAAAGCTGAACGATCAAATCATATCTCCAGATTGTGGTGAATTTGAGTGAGAATGAATGATTTCGGCTTCCCAAGCTCATTGGTGAAAGGTTCATGATAGACCTAGCCTTCTACATCTCCCATCATAGTAAGTACTTTATCTGCCAACAGTTCCCCTGATGAACAGTTCCTCATACATTTTATTACTGGAACCCTTTTTCTTTTGCATTTCTGAGTGCTTGAAAGATATCATAAATTCAGCTGGCCGTATTTATAAAGTTTTGATCCATGATCTCTAATTAAATATAGATGCTCGTAAATGACTCATGCATCCGTGGAAATTACTTTCATACTACTGAATCTTATAATAGCATGTAATCGTATGAACACTCTATGAGCCTAGTCTTTGTTGACGACAAAATATCCCCAAAAGACTTTCTAAACCTTCACTCAGTACTAGCACATAATGAATTATTCGTACGAATGTGCTTACCCTTTGAATCACCCCTCTCAGAGAGGCCAACTCCATCTCATCAAGTGGAAAGTGGCGTATCTGCAACCAGGAATGTGAACAAAATGTAAATAGTCTGCAGTTGATTCTCGATTTTGCTATAAATAATCAAACAAAATTCACACAAGAGAATGTAATACCTCCAATGTAGCGGACTGTTGTGGTTGATAACAAGCGTTAGCTCTTAATTGTCCCTTTTGCAGAGAAAAAGAGAGCAACTTTCCACTTTGTACATTTTCCTCAGAATTAGGCTGTAGTGGACCTACAAAGTCTAGAGTAAGACTTTCATCTGGCCTGCCCACAGCATCAAGCTAGATATGCAACAATACTAAGACTATTAGTATAAACATCATGGGTTTAACTATCTTACTAAAAATCTGTTTAGAACACTGTTCAAATTAGATAGATGAGACATACTGAAACAATTTGACAAGATAGCCTTAATGACTTTAATAATCAGGCAAAGAATTAAAGAAAAAAGCTTCAACAATTAAAGTTCCCGTATTAATCACAATTCTTTTATTGCCGCACAAAAGGTCTGTTGCTACTAGGTGCTACTTGTGTTACTGATACTGATGATACACCAGAAGAAAGAAATCAGGTGATTACCTTGACATGATCACGAGAAACGCTCAAAAGTCCAGCCAGTTGAGGGGCCAAGATCAACTGATTCAGCTTAAGACTTGAGATGGAAATTTCACCAACGAGGCTTGAAACTGCAGCTGCATCTTCACAGTTTTCTGAGTCAACGTCTCCATCATCTGTGGTACTGTCTCGTTTTATCTTCCCCATGAATTTGATTCTTCCTGTTGCTTTTAAATGGGTAGGTCTAGGCGAATCAAATGGATAGGAAGGGACCAAACTGAAAAACTCAAAATTTCGCATACGTAAATCCAAATCCAGGCCCTCAACAACAAATGGCATGGCCTCCCCTTGAGTGAAGTCTTGGTAAGACAAGCACTGCTCTCGGTATGAGGTATCTAATTTTGTGTATAGATCAAAAGCAACAGATGATGAATTAACGATGATATTATCATGTGATATCACAATATCTCCCCGGGCATCAGTTAAGGAGCCATCAGCTTTGGGTGCGGCCCATTTGATGTCAAATCTCCTGCACTCAAAATTTAGATAAAGCAAGTAAGACACGCACAAACATGAGTGAACACTAATTATAGCCCAACAGAAAGGCAAGAGAATCTTACGGTTTCAAGAGGGCCCCGGAAAGTTTTGTCTCCCCAGTTAAATCACCTAACTTTAGCAGCCCGGGATTAAGATATTCAGGCATATAACGATGCAAAACCTTTTCAAATGATATATTTCCTGAAAAGTTCACATCAAGTGCTGTATCATCTACCTCCCCCTGTAGACATATATACCATTTCAGCATCAAAAATCAAGTCAGAAACGCAAAAACAAAACTAGTACTCTATAGCCACATAATGACCCTCAGATGGATCTTATACAACAAGATCTTAAGAAAGCTAGTTAAACTATTTTTTGAGGGAAATAGCAAGTAGATGAGGGCTAAACAAAATTGAAACTTCCATATAACCCGCGGATAGAGCCAAGTGAAGCATGCTGGTTTTTGTGAAACATAACCATTTTCGTCAGTTAACATAACGAGTTGATTATGATGGAAGCATACCATATGTTCCATTCAAAAGAAAAGAGTAAGCCATCTGTAAATCACAACCATTTATTTGGATGAAAGGTGAGTCAATTTATAAATCTAACATGATGTCCCCAAAATCAGCTGGAAAGAGTAAGCCATCTGTAAATCCCTCAGGAGAAAACTATTAAGCACAATGCATGGGAAATATACAGCATACCTCGGGACAGATCCAAGCATTCCCTGCTCCACGAATCTCACCACCATCAACAAGGGTAGCTCTAATACCATATAAATCAGCAACCTATCAAATGAAATAAGCTAATGTGAGAATATTCGAAATTTTAGAGATAGACTGCTTCACAGAGGTGGAAAAAGAAAATACTTACACAGTTGTCAGTGTTAAATGTGAAATTAGCAGAAAGATATGAAAATGGAACACGGTCAAATGCTGCAACTGCACCAGCTTCCTTGTTTTTCAGCATTGACTCATATGCCACAGATGCAGGGAGATCTGGAGACAGATAAGCTATCTTCCTAGAGACCATACAACTCCCCACAAAAACGGGAGCATCAAGCGGCCCTTGACAGTTGAATACAGCTGTTACAGAACCAGCCAGCTGCAGTCCAAGATGGTAGAAGGAATTGGCACAAGATAAATGAGTCGCGAAGCAAAAAAAAAAGAAAGAAAAAACAATATAGAAAGGGTGGACAAATGGTGAAGTATAACAGAACATGCACAAGGAAGAATGAAGGATACCGGGAAAGACAAGGGCTTCATCTTGAACGTTTTCATCAAAGCATTAATTTCCACATAAGGAACCTGAAACAAAACATGAACAATCAAAACTTTTGATGGGAAAAACAAACAAATCAGACATTAAGATCAGGAAAGTCATCCTATGTAGCTAGAATATTGACCCACATAACATCATTTCGTTGTCTTTGACTGGTGATCTAGATCAGGGGTCTACATAACATACGCTACCTGACACATCAGATGAAACTCCCCGTCATCAGGATGAATACCGAAATCTCCAGAGGCCTCCAAGGGAACCTTTCCAAACCAACCGCTAGTGTTATAAAGGAAAATGCGTTGGCCGCGGAACGACAAGTTGGCTGAGACATCCTGCAAAACAAAATGAGATTATATGAGTTAAAAGGTAGACTGAGTCAACAAATAAAAACCTTGGACTGGCATCCTATGTTTGTTACTAACAGGAGTATTATATCCGAACAACATGGAAAGACACATATCATAGATCTGTTCTAACGGACAGGAAGTATATTACAAAGACATGAGAAGGCATATTCAGAAAATACTTAAAATCAAGACTTACAGAAAACGAAGAAGGTGCATCATATATATGGAAGCCTAGTCCTGTGACATCAAGTTGTCCATGTAGGTTCGGAAATATTTCCCCTCTAGACATACACAGATGAACCTGCAATGCAAGAGAAGACACTTAGGGAAAGGAAACATAACATATTTATTTCGGAAGTTTTCTCGTAAAAGAGTACTAGTTTCTTAGTTCCACAACTCGTAAAAGAGAAGAAAGAACTCCCAAACTGATAGATAGATCTGTGACAATTTATCATGCATATAGACTCCACCAATAAGGTGTTCTCTAGCCGGCTTGTGACAATGAAATGGCTAACTAATTGGACATATTGTAACAGTAAGTAGAGATATTGTACATGGAAACTACCACAGAGAGAAATGAAAAGGGCAAAAACATAAATCATAGACGATTAAAACTTTAATTTACTAAGATGGTACAGAGTGGACATTAGAAAAGCACCTCACCAGTAGCTCTTCCCTTAAACCACTCAATTGGGATCTCTAGAATTCTTTCAAAAATCTGCATAGATGCAGAATAGAGAGATAAGTCAACCATTGCAATTGATACCATACATAACTCATCTATTCAGCCTGATACCTTACCGGGATAAAGAAGTTCGCAACCTTTAAGTTTGCATGCCAGTTCTGTTCCACAGTATCAACAAAAACATCAACAGACAAAAGCCCACCATCTTCAGATGTTACTTCTGACCTCCACATACTACAGTTTCCACCGAATTGAACGTACACACGACCATAGTGATTCTGAAACTTAACATGCCCATGGATGTTCCTCATTTCTCTACATAATAAATGTTGTTTACCAAAAAGAGTCACATGTTAAAACCTCTTCTTCACTCGGGTTTCAATAAATAATCAATGTCTGATTTAGATGAACATTACAGTTATAAAGATAGATGACCGTTACCTGGGCTCTGTATCGCCATAAGCTAATAGAATAAGCGTCCCACCTTTAAACTGCACAGAATCAAGCATAAATGGTAGTGTCTTCTCATCAGAAACATCACTCAAGTGAGAAGCCTTGTCAGCAGCATTGGGACCAGCCCCACCCGTTGACTTCTTAGACGAACCATTTAAAACATTCAACACCACGTCTTTCAATTTTATGTTCCACGGCCAGGTAGGACGCAAATGATTTGCTACAGGCTGATGCTCATGCTTTTTGAAAGTAAAGTCACGAGGTTGGTTTCCACTTCGATTACCATTCTGACTCGCAATATTCATGGATACATCTCCTCTCTGACTGCGTGAAGTCTCAGATTCAGTAGAATTTGTAATATCTTCAACATATGAGCTTCTTTCAGTTTGCAAGAGTGCACATAGTCTATCAACAGTCATAAGGAATGGATCACGTGATACAGAGAATCTGTCTAACGTTGTAGCCTTGGGCCCTTTTCCCCTCCCATCCAAATCATTAGGTAATGAATGCTCCCCATAAGGCACATGATAATCGTATTGACTACTAGTTTCTCTCTCACCTTTGACTAAAAGCATATCCAAACTCAACTCGTCAGACCTTTGCTGTGACAGGCCGTGGAAATAAGATAGAGCTGCTGAAGCACTCCGCTCAAGAATCCGCTTCTTGGCACTTACATCAGACATTGAGTTATTGTGAGATCTTGAATTCCACTTGAACTTGTACTTCCTAGGTCCCTTTAACATTTTGGACAAGAACTTGAGCCCTGAGCCAGGAATCTTTATCCCAAACGATTTCTCTAACTCGGCGTGCTTCACATCGTAATCAACTCCTGTGTCCATGCAATGCTGATCTGCAGAATGCATATTCTCATCCATGCAAGTAAAGGAGTTGAAATCCGCTATCTCAGTCAAACGCCTGTTGTGCTTCACCGCATCATCTTTAGCTTGGGAGGAAGAATCTTTACACGGAACAACATAACC
The DNA here is from genome assembly GCA_016771965.1 of Brassica carinata. Classification (NCBI taxonomy): domain Eukaryota; kingdom Viridiplantae; phylum Streptophyta; class Magnoliopsida; order Brassicales; family Brassicaceae; genus Brassica; species Brassica carinata. The sequence goes on from CM028692.1 coordinate 43,297,200, forward strand.
CATCTCCGCAGCCTTTCTTGCATCACTATCCCTTTCACTATCCCAACGGATCCCTGCTTCCTCCCTAGAGACTCTCCGAGTTTTAGTACGAGAATCAATCCCTTCTTCAGAGGACAAACGAGTCTGCAAACTAGCTTCCGAAAAAGGTATCCCTAACCATGTAAAATCTTTCTTCTGTGCAACCAAGACAGTTGGATTACTCAGAATTGCATCAACCACAATCTTCCCCCTCCTCAAACTAGCAAAAGGACGGACACAGAGTTTCATAGTGGGAACCTCACCACAAGAGAACTCTTCAGCATGAGTCCCAGCGGAGCAGGCTTCAAGCGTTATGCACAACGGTGAAACTCTCCTAACCTTACCGAAATCAACCTCACGCTGTATACTCTCACTAACCATAGAGCAAACAGAGGGTAAAAGCTTAGTCTCCACAAAGGCACGAGCTTTGTTCTGTCCGTACCAGACCAGCAAACAAACACCAGAGATGACAGCGAAGAAAACAGAACACCTCAGGAAAAACAAACCTTCTTCCCAAACAGGTGCCAGAGACCTAATAACCAAACCCCTGCTTCTAACAAAAGGCTCTTTCAAACACTTAATCTCCATCACCCTAGACTTGCTCAAAAGCTCTACGTTTTTCCCACAGAACCGAGAGAACTTGGCTAACCAATCATTATTCGTCGTATTCTTCTTCTTCTTCTCTGAGCAGATACTACTACGCTTGGTGCGGAATGCTCTTCTACCACCATCAAAAGCATTGATTCTGCGAGGAAAAGGAGTACCAAGAAAAGGGGTTTGCAATCTCAGGCTCATTATCTGCTTTGGGGACCAAGAAGTCGTGAGCACTCTTAGTCCCCGAAAAGGTTCAGAATTTAAGACAACCCACTTTCCGGAATCCCGACATGAATTGAATGGTGAGCAAGACAGGTTCTTTGCGTGTGTGGACTGCAACAAGTGTCTAGAAATTAGGGTTTCAGCGTTACAGAAAACTCTATTCAAAATCCCAGTGATAGAATTACAATTTTTGAGGTAAGGGATACAAATGAGGATAATCAAAGACTAAAATCGAAGAAACTTAGAGAGAGAGAGAGAGAGAGAGAGAGAGAGCAAACGGCGTTTTGGAACTCATATAGCATTATGATTTATCTCTCTCTTTTTTTTTTTTTTTTTTTTTTGTCGTCGCATGATTTATGATTTATCTATCATGTCTCTCAAATTAGGAGACTAACCTCATTTGCAACTACCCTCTCATTTTTTTTTTATCTAGGTCTTGTTTATTTGCACATCTGGAAAAATATAGAAGATGCATCCTCATGGTCTATTTTTTTTTTCTCAACATCAAACTTTTCATTAACCATGGATTAAAATATAAGGATTTGACCACACAAGGGTTCAAACGCAGGACGCGAATTGATCTAGTATCACCCAAGAACACTAAATTGGATCATACGCTACCCGAACGATACCTCCATGTACCCTTTCAACCACAATGAGAGAGATCTCTTAACCACTTAAATTAGACCAAATGAGATGACAACAGTGAAACCCAAACGCGACTAAGCTAAAACCAGACGAGAAAATATGACTCATTATATTGGGCTCCTAAAGATCAGAATACAGGCCCGGCCAAATGTCTCCTCACCATCCGGTGCACATCTGATCAGAGTTCGTTACCGTCGGGGCACTGTTCACTCCTTAGCCAAAACCGGGAAAGCCCCGTAGTGAAAAGCGAGCCTAACGACGTCTCCAACGCGACGTCTACGAGAACCGTAGAACAGATCCAACTTCCACCGCCATCTCGTCGCTCCTCCGATTGACTCACCGCCGCTCAGGACAGTAGATCCAAGGTGGAGGATGTCTCCCACTGAGCCACGCGCCGTCATCATGCGAGGAGTACCCGAGATCTGAAAATTGAAAATTAATCTGGTTACTCCACCTCAACCCTAAACGCCGACCTGCCCTCCCCTCCGCCTTCCTGAGCCTCACCGCTCCTCCAAGATCACCATAAGTTACGCCTTTGACACAAGTCTCCGGAATCCCACCGATGAACCAGAACAGCGAACATATTGACTAAGGTGTAGGGCTGAGAAGAGGGAGGCTAAGAGAAAAGAAGAAGGGAAGAGGAAAGAGGGCCCTCCAGTACCGACCACTCGCCGGACCAGAGGCAACACCGTTTAGTTTGTTTGAGTTCTAGAGATAGAACAGAGAGAATCTAGAGAGAGAGAGAGAGTTGGTAATACAGTCTTTTCATCCTCATGGTCTATCTAAATGTCTTTTCCGTGTTATTTGTTTGTGTATTTGGTTTTGCACATGGAAGAAACATCTTAATGCAACTATATTGCTTTTTATTTTTTTGAATTTGCATCTATATCCAGATGCAATTGTTAATAAAATGACTAAAATAAATATATTTCTACGGTTTTAGTCGAAAAATCTGTGGTTTTGACGAGAAAGTATGTTTTTAAAGTTTTGGCAGAAAATTCTCTTTTTACAATTTTGGCCAAAAATTTCGTTTTACGGATTTAAGTCGTGGGTTTTTGACGGAAAAATGTGTTTTAGAGTTTAGAATGGAAAATATAATTTGCAGTTTTAGCTGAAAAATGTGTGTTTCCGTTTTGGGGCAAAAAATTCAGTTTTACGATTTTGACCAAAAGTTCATTTTACGGTTTTGGCTGAAAATCTCTTTTTACGGTTTTAGCTAAAAAATACTTTTATATGATTTTGGCTGAAAAGTGTGTTTATAAGGTCTTGGACGAAAAATGCAGTTTTAGGGTTTTGGTTAAAAGTCCATTTCACAGTTTGGTATAAAAGTGTGTTATTGCAGTTTTGCAAAAAATATGTTTTTACGGTTTCGACGGAAAGTGCGTTTAATAATTTTTATGGAAAAGTGTGTTTTTATGTTTTTGTTCGAAAAGTCTATTTTTAGGGTTTAGGGCAAAAAGTATATTTTCTGGTTTTGGCGAGAAAATGCGTTTTTATCGTTTTGACAAGAAAGTGTGTTTTATGGTTTTGGCGAAAAGTGTGATTTTACGGTTTTGGCTGAAAAGTGTGTTTTATGTTTTGTTCGAAAAGTCTATTTTTAGGGTTTAGGGCAAAAGTATATTTTCCGGTTTTGGCGAGAAAATGCGTTTTTATCGTTTTGACAAGAAAGTGTGTTTTCACGGTTTGGCGGAAAATTGTGTTTTGCGGTTTGGCGAGAAAAGTGTGTTTTTACGGTTTTGGTCTAAAATGTGTTTTACGGTTTTGATGAAAAATATGATTTTGTGGGTTTTGGCGGAAAGTGCGTTTTACGGTTTGGCGGAAAAATGTGTTTTACGGTTTGGATAAAAATCTGTTCTTACAATTTTATGGTTTTACGGTTTTGGCTGAAAAGTGTGTTTTATGGTTTTACGGTTTTGGCTGAAAAGTGTGTTTTATGTTTTGTTCGAAAAGTCTATTTTTAGGGTTTAGGGCAAAAGTATATTTTCCGGTTTTGGCGAAAAGTGTGTTTTACGGTTTGGCGGAAAAATGTGTTTTAGAGTTTAGAATGGAAAATATAATTTGCAGTTTTAGCTGAAAAATGTGTGTTTCCGTTTTGGGGCAAAAAATTCAGTTTTACGATTTTGACCAAAAGTTCATTTTACGGTTTTGGCTGAAAATCTCTTTTTACGGTTTTAGCTAAAAAATACTTTTATATGATTTTGGCTGAAAAGTGTGTTTATAAGGTCTTGGACGAAAAATGCAGTTTTAGGGTTTTGGTTAAAAGTCCATTTCACAGTTTGGTATAAAAGTGTGTTATTGCAGTTTTGCAAAAAATATGTTTTTACGGTTTCGACGGAAAGTGCGTTTAATAATTTTTATGGAAAAGTGTGTTTTTATGTTTTTGTTCGAAAAGTCTATTTTTAGGGTTTAGGGCAAAAAGTATATTTTCTGGTTTTGGCAGAAAAGTGTGTTTTACGGTTTTGCTGAAAAGTGTGTTTTTATGGTTTTGGCTGAAAAGTGCATCTTCACAATTTTAGCTGAAAAGTCCATTTTTGCAATTTTGGCTTAAAAGTACGGTTTTACAGTTTTCGCGAGAAAATGCGTTTTTATCGTTTTGACAAGAAAGTGTGTTTTACGGTTTGGCGGGAAAATTGTGTTTTTGCAGTTTTGACAGAAAAGTGCGTTTTTACGGTTTTGGTCTAAAATGTGTTTTTACGGTTTTAGCTAAAAATACTTTTATATGATTTTGGCTGAAAAGTGTGTTTTATGGTTTTGACGGAAAGTTCGTTTTATAGTTTTAGCGAAAAATGGTTTTCGGTTTGGATAAAAATCTGTTCTTACAATTTTATGGTTTTACGGTTTGGCGGAAAATTGTGTTTTGCGGTTTGGCGAGAAAAGTGTGTTTTATGGTTTTGGCGAAAAAGTTTGTTTTATGGTTTTGGCGAAAAGTGTGATTTTCTGGTTTTGTCGGAAAGTGCATTTTACGGTTTGGCGGAAAATTGTGTTTTGCGGTTTTGCGAGAAAAGTGTGTTTTATGGTTTTGGCGGAAAATGTGTTTTACGGTTTTGGCTGAAAAGTGTGTTTTACGGTTTTGTGAGAAAGTCGCGTTTTACGGTTTTGGCTGAAAAGTGTGTTTTTACGGTTTTGATGAAAAAATATGATTTTGTGGGTTTGGCGGGAAAGTGCGTTTTTACGCTTTTAGCAGAAAAATGGTTTTTGCGGTTTGGATAAAAATCTGTTCTTACAATTTTATGGTTTTTACGGTTTGGATAAAGTGAGTTTTTGTGGTTTTTACGGAAAAAATGTGTTTTTACAGTTTTGACGAAAAAGTTTGTTTTTATGGTTTTGGCCGAAAAGTGTGATTTTCTGGTTTTGTCGGAAAGTGCATTTTACGGTTTGGCGGGAAAATGTGTTTTACGATTTTGACAAAAGTGTATTTTTATGGTTTTGGCGAAAAGTGTGATTTTCTGGTTTTGTCGGAAAGTGCATTTTACGGTTTTGTGAGAAAGTCGCGTTTTAAAATTTTTAATTGAAAATATGTTTTGTGCTTTTGGTAGAAAATTGCTTTCTTGTGATTTTGATCGGAAAGTTCGTTTTATAATTTTAAGCGGAAAAGTTTTTTGCGGTTTTGCGAGAAAAGTGTGTTTTACGCTTTTGACTGAAAATTTGTGTTTTGAGATTTTAGTGGGAAAGTGTATTTTTACGGTTTTTGTGAGAAAGTGCGTTTTTACGATTTTGGTGGGAAAATGCGCTTTTACGATTTTGACAAAAGTGTATTTTTATGGTTTTGACTGGAAAATGCGTTTTTGTGGTTTTGGTGAAAAATACATTTTACAGTTTTGACGATAAAGTGCGTTTTAAAATTTTTAATTGAAAATATGTTTTGTGCTTTTGGTAGAAAATTGCTTTCTTGTGATTTTGACGGAAAGTTCGTTTTATAATTTTAGCGGAAAAGTTTTTTTTGCGGTTTTTGCAGAAAAGTGTGTTTTACGCTTTTGACTGAAAATTTGTGTTTTGAGATTTTAGTGGGAAAGTGTATTTTTACGGTTTTTGTGAGAAAGTGCGTTTTCACGATTTTGGTGGGAAAATGCGCTTTTACGATTTTGACAAAAGTGTATTTTTATGGTTTTACGGTTTGGATAAAGTGAGTTTTGTGGTTTTGGTGAAAAATACATTTTACAGTTTTGACGATAAAGTGCGTTTTAAAATTTTTAATTGAAAATATGTTTTGTGCTTTTGGTAGAAAATTGCTTTCTTGTGATTTTGACGGGAAAGTTCGTTTTTATAGTTTTAGCGAAAAAAACGAGTTTTTGAGTTTTTTTGCAGAGAAGTTTGTTTTCATGGTTTTGGCCAAAAAATGTTTTTTTTTACGTATTTGGTCGAAAATAGTGTTTTTACAATTTTGACGAAAAAAATATTTTTGCATAAAATATGATTTTGGTTTGAAAAAAAATATGTAGTTTCATGGTATAAAATTTAAAAGGATATTTTTAAAAATTTATAAGGTTCTTTTTATCATTTATCATTTTGGACTGAAGTAGATGCATTCATATTCACCATGAAAACTCACCCTCATTTGACTGAGAATTTGAGGTAAGTTTTCCAAAATTCAATTTGGTGATCCATTTGGATGTTGTATTGCAATTCACTAAACGAATATTGATTTGCATCTTCACCCAGATGGATTACCTGAACTTTTATGAGCAAACGAACAACACCTCACTTTTCTTCACCATCATCATAGGATTATCAGTTTTTGTAACATTAATGTTCACAAACGAACAAAACGCTTGGTGTGAAATGTTCTTCTACCACCATCAAAAGCATTGATTTTGCGAGGAAGCGGAGTACCAAGAAAAGGGGTTTGCAATCTCAGGCTCATTATCTGCTTTGGGGACCAAGATGTTGTGAGCTCTCTTCGTCCCCCGAAAGGTTCAGAATTTAAGACAACCCACTTTCCGGAATTCCGACATGAATTGAATAGTGAGCAAGACAGGTTCTTTGCGTGTGTGGACTTGCACAAGTTGTCTAGAAATTAGGGTTTCAGCATTTACAGAACTCTATTGAATCCCAGTGATTGAATTTTTGAGGTAAGGGATACAAATAGGATAATCAAAGACTAAAATCGAAGAAACTTGAGAGAGAGAGAGAGAGAGAGAGAGAGAGAGAGAGAGAGAGAGAGAGAGAGAGAGAGAGAGAGAGAGGAATAACAGACGGAGTTTTTGGAACTCATATATAGTCATCATATCAATGTCTCTCAAATACTAACCTCATTTGTAAGTACCCTCTCATTTTTTTTGCTAGATTTTATATTAGCTAATAATTTAATTTAGTTTCATAATAAATTTAAACTAAAAAAACAAAATTTATTTATATAAATTCTTGTTTAAAATATGATTTGTTGTTTTATTATTTATGTTTATTTATAAATATACACTCTTATTAGCTATTTATTTATTTTTATTTATAATTATATTAATCATGTTTATAAATATATTTTTTGAAAATATTATTTTCTTTTTAAAATATTATATAGATTGTAGAATTTTAATTCACTCTTATAAATAGTTTATCATATATTTTATTTGAATAACATAAAAGAATTAAGTTATATGCATAATATTCAATTCTGTTTTGCACTCCAAAAAGTTTTATAATTAATGTGTAATTTTATATATATGTGATAGTACAATAATAAATAATCTTGTAAGATCATATAAAATTAAATTAAATATAAAAAATAATTAATATTAAATAATATTTTATTCGTTGAATTAATAATATCAAGAATATGGTATATTTGATTTATCTTCTGTTTGATTTAATTAATTATTTTTAATAGTCGTGAAGCTTGTGTGATTGCATAATGCATTGGTTTGGTTGATATACTGAGTTTTTACTAGCTATTTGGTGGACCGCCAGCACATATGTACGTTCATTAATATGATTCATATATTGCATGTATAGCTATAAATATATAAGTACACTGTAACTCTCTCTTTCTCTCTCCTGGAATAACTTGCACAAAAAAAATCTTAATATAAATATTTAAATATTAAATGCATGATTTTAGGAAAGACGATATCTCGTGATTTGATTGCAACTGATTTTTTATTGATAAATCCCACTATTACTATTTCAATATTAAATATAACAATAAGCAAAAAAAAAATTGTCGATGGTTAATTATGCTATTAGAAACTATGAGAAATATTACAAGACGATACTACAACATATAATTCTACCTGCCTTATGAGGATTCATGCCTGACTGCATCATCCTGAGCTGTTCCTATGAGATCCATGCCTGACGGTACTCCTTGCGCCATGCCGAAGATCTCCTGTATGCTTTTCCTCCATAAATCTGCATAGTTCGCCTTAGCTGGGATTCGAAACCCGGATCTCATGGTGTAGAAGCATTAATGAACTCTTAGTCAAACCACTGGACTAAATAAACTTCCACAAGCAAAAAAGAATCTAGAGAACATATAGCAACAACTTTTTGAACTAACAAAATGATCATATAAATATGCTATAAATATCATATTCGAAAATTTATAATATATAAATCATATAAAACATGTTGCAAATACCATATTCTATATTATAAAACTAGAAAATACTATAACTTATACTGTGAATGTCTATATATATAGTAAATTGGTAGATATTTTCAATGATTTAACTTGCAGGATAAGCTAAGAAATATAATATTCTCTAATAAATTCTCAAAAAATATTATGCTTATAACGTAATATTATTTTTTGAAATATCTTGTTGATAAAAGGAGAATATCTCATAAATAGATTGCACCAGAATTTTGGTTGACAAATCTCACTAAAAATATTTAAATTTTAAATGGATGATTTTAGGAGAGAAGATATCTCATCAGTTGATTGCAACTGATTTTTGATAAGACAAATAACACTATAGAAATTTAAATATTAAATATTGATAATAAGGAAAAATAAATATATGGATTAAATTGCAACAATTTTTTGATTGACAAATCCCACTATAGATATTTAAATATTAAATACATTATTTTGAATTAATAAAATAACCATATAAAGTTTTTACGAATATCATATTTTAAATTTATAATAATTAGACTAAAATTTCTAAAACTATAACTTATGGATCTAATATATGTATATATATTGTATTTATAATTTATTATATGATTATTCATATGATAATTATTGATAACTTGGTAATACTAGACTTTACAATATAAAGTAATTAATTACATAACTTGACATAAAAATATATAGTTTATATAAATTAGATATATTTCTCACATATATATATTTATAGTATGATAAAAATATCATATAATACTTTTTAATATGACAAAATTGTATAAAATCATATTTAGTATAAAATTGTTTGTTAATAATGTCACAAGGATAGTGATAAGATTGTATATAATAATGACCTAGTGATTTGACTATTTTATATTATTTGAATAATATATTGGATTATCTACGAAAGTGGGTTAGATTTAGTGGGTTTTATATAATTGTTTTTAAATTAAAGCCTTTCTCTAATCGCATGTCAAATCATTCGGTTTAGTGATGGTTAAGAGCATCTCCAATCCATCCCCTTATTTTAAAGGAGGAAGCCACTCAAAATAAAGGGATAAGAGGAATGATCTCCAACACTGGTCCTTTAAATATTTAATGTACAAATTTTATTTATTACATTTTAGTTCTCAATATTTTTAATAATTTATATTCAATAAAGTTTTATAAAGAAGCAATAACATATATTTTAAATGAACATTTTTTGGTGATTTTGGAGATTTGGGATCAAATTTATCAGAATACTAGTATTGTAATATAAATTAATTTGTGTAATGTTTTAAGTTTATTATGTAACATGCATTTTGATGTAAAATATTATGTTTGTATAATGTGTCTTAATTTGTGTAAAATTTCCTAAATGTAATATTATTGTTGTGTAAAATGCTATGTTTATATTATATTTTGATTAATATAATTATTTGTGTAGAATGATTATAAACATATTATTAGTGTGTGAAACAAACTTTATAAAATCCAAAATTATAATAGTTATGTGCTAATACAAAAAAGATACATAAAAATGTTAAGTACAAATTATTAAACTTATACAAATGGAAAGACTAAAATAAAAAGTGAATAGTATTTTAAAGGGCTGAATAGTAATCTTGTATATTTGAGGGAGTTATGTTCATCCCTTTAAGAAATAAGAGGATAAATGGTGGTTGGAGATGCAAAAACCTTTAAAAAAATAAGGGGATAAAGGGTAGTTGAAGATACTCTAATGATTAAAGCACATCACCATTATGAAATAGTCTAGTCAACATTATGAAATAGTGAACCAATCAAATTATAATATTTGTACTTAAGCTGTTTTCAAATAATAGTATGATTCTTTATATTCTTTAATATTTAGAATAATTTTCATTTTCTCAATGGTCACTTTTTAACTTGATCAATTTGATATTTCATCAAGAAAATAAAATATTATAATCATTTTTATATGAAAATGTATTATTTTGGTATGAAAAAATAATATTTGGCTATGAATAGTGACCAAGGAATGAAGAGAAATAATGCATTCCTTAATATTTCTAATAAATTTTACCTTTCATAAGGAATAGTTATTCCTTTTTATTTCTTCTCGTTCCTTTTATTTCTTCAAATTTGTTTCTCACTAAATATGATATGGAATAACTATTCCTCATCATTCCCATAAATTTATTCCCACCAATTTTTTTCCTATTTGTTCCAAGTGTTCCCGAAATAGTTACCAGTTATATCCTTTGTTAGCTTTGTTGAAAATTTTTGTCTTTCATGCTAATTTCCTTATAAATTTATTTAAAATTAACTAACTTATTTGATATGCATTTTGGACTCTATATTTTTCATAAATTATAAAAATTGTTCTCTAAATAATCTCCTTTTTTAACTCATCTGAAACCATCTTAAATTTTATATGCTATGAGGTGGATCAGACTAAAAATTATAAAAATCCATCATGTAGTGTGCTTTTAATAACGATAGTTTTACAAAATTGTAGATTACGCCATGTAAGACTTGTTTCAACATAGTCTATTTGATTAGTTTCTACTCCTTCTGTTTCTAAAAGATATATGTTTTAGATTTTTCACACTTATTAAAAAAAACGTAAAATTTCATTTACCAATGCATTGTTTTTCTTAATTTACAATTTCCCATAATTTTGAACCAATAAGATTTTAGTAAATACAATTATATTTTTGGAAATGTACAATTTTTCATTATTAATATATTGAAAATATAAAAAAATGTATCTTTTTGAAACAAATTTTTTTTCTAAAACATGGATCTTTTAAAAACAGAAGGAGTATTAAAGTTTTGATTGTATCTGAACAAAAGAATATTAATAAAAGCAATAGTGTTGACTAAAAATTTTTTTTTTGATGAATAAATAAATTTGTAAATTTTTATTGATTAAAAAAAATTTGACACTCACAAATAAATTGTGGCTTGGACATTCCCACTCTCTTCTCTTACTTAACATCTTCGAGAGAGAATATGTAAAATTTTAATCTTGTTCTTAGACTTAAATTATTCTCTAGTATATGCAGTTCTTTTGGTGTGATAGATTTTGTCTTCGGCTTGTCCGGTCTATTTTCAATCGAAATGTTTTATTTTTTGTTTTTTTATTGTTTTTCTTTCGCTTTTTATTCACTCTTCAATACAGCTGGTCTTTTTGGTGTGTTTCTTGTTCATGAAGTTTATGCTTCATTCTTTGATTTGGATTATGGTTCTTCCTCTTGGATTTATTTAATTCAATAGAATGAGGTATTTTCAATTGAAGAATTTAAATGTGTGTTCAAATCTCAATTCCTTTGGAATGAAATTAGTAGAGTTATAGCTTTCTATTAAAAGAGTCCTAACAAAAATTTTGTTCTGATCTTATCTGAGGTAATTACAGATTTAAATTCCATGAGTACAAAAGATAGTACAAAAGATAATGATTATATGTGGTGATAGAGGTCTTAAGTTGATGAAAAGTTGTGAAAATCTCTGAAGAAAATCACTTACGATGGCGAGAAATCCATGGATATATTGTATGTGTCTCCAACTATATATTTTCCTACATCCGCCTCAGGAATCACCGGCACAAGAGCGAAGAGTCACCAGAACATACATGCAAGCTTTATTTATTTTTCAGTGCTACATGTTTATAATCTTCAGAATAAAAGCATGTGTCTAGTAATCTGTTTTTGCTAGAAGTCACTTATTTTTATTGGTTAATGCATTGGGCTTCTTGATTGTGTAAAATATTTTTTTTGAAAATTTAATATTTAAAAATAGTAAATTAAAATTTTCATATGGTATATTTTATTGATATTAAAAACTTCTAGAAATTTTTTCATTATTATGTAGCTTCGATTTTTAAAAATATATGGACTGTATTTAAATTCTTACTAGGTGTTTTCCTGCACCATGTGCAGCAATAAAAATTTGAAATTTAAATTATATTTGAAACTAAAATTTTATTATTATCTTACACATATTTTAAAATAACTTTTTCATTTAGTTGAACATAAAATTAAGAAAAATGAAATTTTTTGTTTAAAAAAAATATATATATATATATATATATTGTGTTTTTTTAAATAGTAATCTTAGATAGATTTTTAATCTATTTCTTTTGGATAAATTATATTTAAATGTTTGAATATGTATAGTTCACATGGATTTATGATCAACTTCAAAACTTTTAAGTGATGTTTGTAAATAATGTAAAATAGAAGGACCATCGTGCTGACGAAATAAAAACGATTTTATGTTTTCATGAAGTGCATCAATTCAGTTTGAAGCCTAAAATATGTGTTTTCCAACAGAATATTCAATATTTATACTGTTTTCAAAACGCCCCCAAACATTTTCTACAGCCTCCCTGCGATTTAGGGTTTAAATTCATATTTTTCACTATTCACCTCTTTTGGATATGCCAACAAATAAACGAGATTTCTTTTGTTTTAATAATTAACTAGATTTGGACCCGCGCTTTCATGAGATTATATTTTTATTAACAAATTTATTAAATTGTTTGTATGTAATCAACATGATTAGACCAGACGTTTCGTTTTCGATTCAGTTCCATAAAGTTTTTTTTTTTGTTTTCAGCAGTGTTTTGAAATTCGATCCAGATCCGCCATCGAACCGGTAAATCCGATTACCTGGCATGTAATCCAATTTGGATTTTAGGAAAAAAAAACATTATTTAAAAACCCGATAAAACTCGGAAAAAATGTTAAACCCCGGAATCAGGCTACCGATTGAACCACTTGTTGAATCAGTAGGTAATTTCTACCTATTTTTCTCTTAGATTATTTCAAATACATTATTAGAATCTGTTTTATATTCTAATTAAAAAATTAGTTTATTTATCTTATCGATAAGCTATTATAAGATAATTTTCTACTTTCAGCTTATTTTGGATTTAAATTTTAATTTAATTATCCACATTAGACATTTAAATACTTAATATATTTTTATATTTTTCAATAGTTAATTTATTATTATATAAGAAAATTAACTAATATGTTAACCCGGTTGATCCAATAACTTGGTGACCCAGGAATTTGTCCGATTCAATGTTTGGATCGGGTTTCAATACACTGGTTATTCATTTTACTTCTAGTTCGGTTGTGGTTTTTGGTTTTTTTTTGTTCAATAAATATAGCAACCATTTTTATTTATGAATTAGGGTTTGGTTTTAGTTTGGTTATTTTTATTTTCAATTTGGTTCAGATATCAAAGTTAAGAACCTGATAAATAATTTGGTTTCCGGTTCTTAAATAAATTTGAATAATTCGGGTGAAATTCATATTTTGGATAAAATATCATATAACTTGGCTAAATTTAAATGTATTAGATAAAACTATTTAATTGATTCAGTTCTGTTGTAAAGTTAATTAGGATAACTTTTAAATATTTTGGTTCTACATTTTGATCTACATTTCGAGACTGATATTTTTCTAATAAGAATGCTTTTTGTTGACAACATAAACAATGTCAAAATAAATACGCAAAAATAATCACTATATTTTGACAGGGAAATATAGTCAGTATATAATATTTATATGTACTTAGATCACAAATTCTAAATCTCTTAATATCTCTTAATATATTTCTTTATATATAAAGACATTTAAAATATCATAATATGATTAAGTAAATACACGCATGTGTACTCACAAATGAAAAAAAATATCAGTCAAACATAATTAACTTATAAACTCACGAAATGTCTCTAAGTGTAATCTCAAGCTTCTTTTGTTCTTCGCCTCCGGTACATTGAATCGTTTCAAAGCCTATCACATCTGAAAACAAATCGATTATGATTAGTGTCTATACTATTGAAAATACTAATGCAAAATATACCTATACTATTAAATACGCATACCAATCAGAAAGCAAGGTTTACGTGTTCCACTCTGTATGGTTTAAATCCAACAGATTAAGAAACATATCATCATTGCGGAAATAGACTCTGTGATGTAAACATAAGAGGAACAACATTGATGGTAAATTGCGGAAATAGACTCTGTGTTGTAAAAAAAAAAAGACATTTTGTAGGTATGATTTCTTGATCTGAACAAACCAGAGGCTGGACTCTTAGAAAAATTATCAATGTTACGCCAAACTCCAACGGAACCTTCATGATCAACTCAACCATGTAAGTCTCCTTACATGAAGCATTGATTTTTGTTCCTTTCAAAAATAAATTTAAATGCGAAATTGTTTAGTAAATAATTGACAGCATATTAAAAAAATTAGAATTATAAAAAAATCGAAACTAAAACTTACATGAGCATCAGCTAGAATTAATTAATGTCTCCAAAAATCGCAGTGAACTTTCTTTCAAAACTGTTACTTGCATGTTGTTTGAGACATTTTTTCACGATTTTGCTTGATTTAAGATTTGTGTGACTGAAGATAATAATAGAAGGGTGGAAGAGCGAAATAGGTTAGAGAAAATTTATGGTAGGTATTTTGTTGAAAATATTGTTTGTTACAAAAAGAACAATTCCAAAAATATACCATATCGTCTCTTATAAATTTGATATAAATATGTAAAGAAATCAATTTGGAATCAAACGCAATCGATGAAAGTTAATCAGTTTAAGATTTTGATGCTAAAATCTCGCCTCAAATATATAGTTTAGTAAATATATAATTTAATATGCTTTTTATTAGATGAGTTTATGTTAAGTTTATTGCTTGAAATAAACTTGTAGACCACGAAACTAAAACAGTTTCTGTTATTGATTACAAAATCATTTTATATAATATCTTCTTAACAAAATACAATACATCCCAAGAATATATTTTGAATATTCTTTTTAACACGAAAATCTATACTATTGATTATAATTGAAATAAATAAGAGTGTTAATCAAGTTTTTTTATCATGAATTAGAGGAACAATAAATTATTCTTTTCATGTCAAATATCTTTGATATAGTTATCTTGTTGTTATCACTACAAAAATTGTTGTAACAATTCACGCAATATCAGCACTGGATTTAACATTTCAATTTTTTTTTTTGAAACTTAACATTCTAAAGTTTTACAACCATGTTTTCAATATTAAAATTTTAACGAAACTATTACTATATTCATATGTTAATGAGAAAATAACCTTGACTCTTTTAATAACAATAATGATATAATGTTGTGATGAATATGATATATATAATTTTGTTATAATTTGTCATGAGTATCAAGACTCATAAAAATATCATTGTTGTCTAACGTTGATGATTTTGTATACTCAAAGAAGTTTTACAGGTCTTGCTCTTTATCACTGTTATGGTGTTGGGATGACCAAGTGACGCTTTGATAAGATTCGCGGTTGATAAATTGAACATATGAAATGAATTTTATATTTTCGTGTCTGTTAACCAAACTATGGTGGCAGCATGAATACATTTTCATTATCCATTTTTAAGAAGCTATGGTGTATAATTAGTTTATATACTTTTCAGGATGGTCAACATTAGATGTTGCGAAAGTGACTGAGTACACTCGAGCATCTTTTCAAAGTTTTTTAACGTAGGTGTTGTTTTTAAAATAAAAGGATTCAATGCTGTTTAGATAAAAGAAAATTCAAAAATACAAAATTTAATTAAAATCATATGTTTAAATAAAATCAATGGCACAGAATGGTAAATACTTGAAAACTTCAAAGTGATCTAAACAAAAGCACTTTGGTTTTAATAGTATTGATGTTTATTGGTTTAGCTTCCAAATTTCTGGTTGTATTACAGCTTGTTTTAATTGTTTTTGTAAGCTTCTATTCTTTTTTTACTTTTCAAAATGTTACACCATAAAATAAATTTACAGTTTTTCTTAATTGGTTTTGTAAGCTTCTATTTTTTTTTTACTTCTCTAAATGTTCCACCATAAAAGAGATTTAGATAATCAATGATGATTTTCTGTTTGATTAAGAATTACGGTGTAAATTATATCTCTTTAGAATGAATACAGTTCTAGAAACTCAACAGCATTGACTATTCATTATTTGACCACTGGAATCAAGAAGAATTTGATCGACAAGGTTTTCAGTTCAAGAGGTTTTGTTAGAATTTTTTAATATTTAAAATCGATTATCAAGGTTCTTTGACGGGTTCCAGACTGGTATGTGGCACCCTGATAAGCTGTACTCAGACTGGACAAGTTTCATTTTTTCAACTGAGTGCAATTTGACCGGTTTATGACTTTCTAGACAAGTATTTCATGATCTATTACCATGTATCGATAGCGCTTTAATATGGTGTCTTGACGGTAATTTTTGGATTGCCTTTTGATTAATGGTGATTTAGTTACTCTTCATGATCATCAGTTTATGTAACATCCATCCAAAATTTGATCAGCGGTGAGTTATAGTTTCCCTATAAGTAATAAAGATATATTTTACTAGTTTTTAAAATATACCTATACAAGATTTCAGACTTGTAGTCTCTTGATTTTCATTATTTTAACTATTTAAGATGTCTTCTTATTAGTTGAGGCATTACAATTTATCTAAACGACCAAATCAATATTAGTTCCACCGTAAAATTTGAATAACAATTCATAACCTATTTATAATCATTCCATTTTGATGTGTCGATTATTTTTGTACAAAATAACTGCACATGTACATAACCTACAAGCTAGTTAATATAATAAATACGTGAAGTAAAAACACTACAATTTAATAGAAAATAATATTATGGTTTCTTTATTTTATATGTGAATCCCAAAATACATCTAAGTAGTGGTTAATGCAATAAAACCACTCCCACCCTTTACATATTCTCTGATTATATCTGCTATTATCACAGTAACAAGCAAAGTTTCCACAACTTTTCATATACCTTTTCTTTCTTGACAAAATCCCCATGGATTATCGGAAGCCTAAGGCCTAATTTTATCATCAAAAATTATTTGATTTTTAAAAAAATTTGGATATCAAGTTGAGGGCTCGTTGCTTGCCTTGAGATATATGTTTTTTCTTCGGAAAAGGATTTTGCAAAAGTATTTGAGGTACCTACAAAATTTTCAGTCATATATAGAGTTATTAGATAATCATTTAATATAATAAAGACTTTAAAAATGTATCATATTATTCTTATCACTGAAAATCAACTTACGTGACAGAAAAACTACTAGAAGAATTGGTAAATAAAACACCAAATTTCATCTTTTTGAGAATTTAGTAGTATGTAAGAAATAACCGATTTTAATTTCTATTTGTTTTGATATGTTATTTTGATGTTTAAATTGTCTGATGCCTTCATATTTATATATGTTTTCACAAATGTTACAAAAGAGTAATGTTTTACATTACAGTTTGTGATACTAATAAACACAAAAGAAACTGCTAATTTTTTAGATACTTTTACGAAACTATATGGAATTTTTGTCACCTTTTTTACCATGTGGTGAAATGTTAAAAACTGCAATGAGACTGTGAATGTCTAAATTTTATATACACATAATAAAAATGATTGTGTTAATATGATGAAATTAAATGTTTGAATATGTATAGTTCACAGGGATTTATGATCAGCTTCAAAACTTTTAAGTGATGTTTGTAAATAATGTAAAATAGAAGGACCATCGTGCAGACGAAATAAAAAATGATTTTATGTTTTCATGAAGTGCATCGATTCAGTTTGAGGCCTAAAATATGCTTTTTCCAACAAAATATTCAATATTATAGTAGTTTCAAAACCCCCCCAAACATTTTATACAACCTCCCTGCGATTTAGGGTTTACATTCATATTTTTATCACTATTCACCTCTTTTGGATATGCCAACAAATAAACGAGATTTCTTTTGTTTTAATAATTAATGTTTATTGGTTTAGCTTTCAAATTTGTGGTTGTATTACAGCTTGTTCTAATTGTTTTTGTAAGCTTCTATTTTTTTTTTACTTTTCAAAATGTTACACCATAAAAGAGATTTACAGCTTGTCTTAATTGGTTTTGTAAGCTTCTTTTTTTTACTTTTCTAATTGTTCCACCATAAAAGAGATTTAGATAATCAATGATGATTTTCTGTTTGATTGAGAATTACAGTGTAAATTGTAGTATCTCTTTATAATGAATACAGTTCTAGAAACCCAACAGCGTTGACCGTTCATTATTTGACCATTGGAATCAAGAAGAATTTGATGGACAAGGTTTTCAGTTCAAGAGGTTTTGTTAGAATTATTTTAATATTTAAAATCGATTATCAAGGTTCTTGGGCGGGTTCCAGACTGGTATGTGGCACGCTGATAAGCTACTGAAATCGGTAGTCAGACTGGACAAGTTTCATTTTTCAACTGAGTGCAATTTGACCGGTTTATGACTTTTATAGACAAGTATTTCATGATCTATTACCATGTATCGATAGCGCTTTAATTTGATGTCTTGACTGTAATTTTAGTTATCCGACTTTTGATTATTGGTGATTTATTTACTCTTTATGATCATCAGTTTATGTAACATCCATCCAAAATTTGATCAGCGGTGAGTTATAGTTTCCCTATAATTAATAAAGATATATTTTAATAGTTTTAAAAATATAAGCTATACAAGATTATAGACTTGTAGTCTCTTGATTTTAATTGTTTTACTATTTAAGATGTTTTCTTATGAGTTTTTGAGGAATTACAATTTGTCTAAACGACCAAATCAATATTATCTCCACCGTAAAATTTGAATAACAATTCATAACCTATTTATAATCATTCTGTTTTGATGTGCCGATTATTTTGTACAAAATAACTGCACACATACATAACCTACAAGCTACTTAATGTAACAAATACGTGTAGTAAAAAACAATACAATATTATGGTTTCTTTATTTTATATGTGAATCCCAAAATACATCTTAGTAGTCGTTAATGCAATAAAACCACTCCCACCCTTTACATATTCTCTGATTATGTCCGCTATGATCACAGTTACAAGAAAAGTTTCTGCAACTTTTCATATACATTTTCTTTCTAATACAGTGATATGCACATTCTTGACAAAATCCCCATGGTTTATCGGTAGCCTGAGGCCTAATTTTTTCATCAAAAATTATTTGATTTTCTTTTTGGATATCAAGTTGAGGGCTCGTTGCTTGCCTTGAGATATATGTTTTATCTTCAGAAAAGGATTTTGAAAAAATATTTGAGGTACCTACAAATTTTTTCAGTCATATATAGAGATATTAGATATTCATTTAAAATAGTAAAGACTGTAAAAATGTAACATATTATTTTTATCACTGAAAATCAACTTACGTGACAGAAAAATTACTAGAAGAGTTGCAAATAAAACACTAGATTTCATCTTTTTGGAGATTTAGTAGTATGTAAGAAATAACCAATTTTAATTTCTATTTGTTTTGATATGCTGTTGTGATGTTTAAATTGTCTGATGCCTTCATATTTATAGATGTTTTCACAAATGTTACAAAAGAGTAATGTTTTAAATCACAGTTTGTGATATTAATAAGCGCAAAAGAAACTGCTAATTTTTTAGATACTTTTACTAAACTTTATGGAATTGCAGTCACTTTTTTTACCATGTGGTGAAATGTTAAAAACTTAATGAGACTGTGTAATGCCCAAAATTTTACGTACACATAATAAATATGATTGTGTTAATATAATGAAATTAAAAATTTGAATATGTATAGTGCATATGGATTTATGATCAGTTTCAAAAGTTTAAAGTGATGTCTGTAAATAATGTAAAATAGAAGGACCATCTTGCAGACGAATAAAAATGACGTTATGTCTTGCCTAAAATATGTTTTTTCAAAATATATTCAATATTTATGGTCGTTTCAAAGCCTGCCCCACCCCAATTTTTTCTACGACCTCCTTCGCAATTTCGGGTTTGCATTCGTAATTCTTTCATCACTATTCACCTCTTTTCGATTTTGCCAAGAAATGAACGAGATTTCTTGTGTTTTAATAATTACTTTTTTTTTTGTTTTAGCTTCCGAATATTCGGTCGTATTGTAGCTTGTTTTAATTGTTTCTGTAAGCTTCTATTTTTTTTTTTTTTGAAAATGTTCCACCATCAAAGAGATTAAGCTAAGCTAATAAATATTGATTTTCTGTTCTATTCAGAATTATAGTGTAAACTATATCTCTTCAGAATAACTATCCTGAAATTGGTAGTCACACTGGACAAGTTTCATTTTTCAACTGAGTGCAATTTGACCGATCTATGACTTTATAGACAATTATTTCAAGATGTATTACCATGTCTCGATAGCTTTTGCATGAGACTTTCATTTGGTTGTAATATTTGGATTGTCTTTTGATTATTGGTGATTTATTTACTCTTCACGATCATCATAGGATTATCAGATTTTGTAACATCCGTCGAAAAATTTATCAGCGATGAATTATAATTTCCCTATATATATTTATTTTTAGTAGTTTTGAAAATAGAACTTATACAAGATTTAAGATTTTGTAGCCTTTAAATTTTCGTTACTTTAACTATTTAAGGTGTTTTCTTATAAAATTTTGAGGCATTATAAATTGTCTAAACGACCAAATTAATATTATCTCCACCGTAAAATTTGAATAACAATTCATAACTTATGTATATATAATATTCCATTTTGATATCTAGATTATTTTTTTAATAATATTTGTACACATACATAACCTACAAGTTAGTCAACTAACAAAAGTAAAAATTGGTCCCTCCAGTTGTTTAAGAGCATGCACATTGATGAACTCCCATGGAATTCATAAATTGATTTTTTTATTATTTTCAATTTCTGTTTTCCAAGAAAATTCGCTGTAACATCCTGTTGTGATATATTAGAGGGTTTAAGAAAATTGATTTGATTACCTATATCATCAAATTACGCTTATCTTTTCCGGCACACATCCGTTTAGAACTCCAGAATTAAGCGTACTTAGAAGTAGTGGAAAGATGGATGACCTATTAGGAAGTGATTCGTGATAGCGTGTGAGTGAAGTCAAAGCACGGGAAAAGATCATTATATGTAATGATTGCAGAGTCAGAGTCAGTAAACAATAATTCGGCAGTCGATAAGATGTGATAGGACCCACGGATCGAGTGAGCGCCATGGTAGTCCATTAGCCGTGGGTGGGGCGTTACATTTGCTTTGGTGTTCAGTTACTCCATCAACTTTCTATGTATAACGAAACATTTGTTTTCTGTCTTACGTTCACGAGATTCATGAAGTGAACGACGTGGTTGACAATTAGTTATATCCTATGTCTTCTACAAACAAACAATTAGTATCAGTTTATGACCATAGAAAAACAATAAGTTTGGCTCAAACTTTGGGATATAGGTGTGAGAGGGGAGAATTACTATTTGAACAGAGCATATAAAATAAGGTAATAATTTAGAAAGATAACATGGAACATCTGAAAGCTGGGAAAAAAAAAGAACTTAAAAGAAAGCATATGTTATATTATATGCACACAGAATCTGCGAGGGTGGTTGGTCACTTTTTGCGAGCCAAAGCAGCAGCGATACCACCGGCTATGAGGCCAACGGCTGTAGCCGTGATGCCTATCCCAATAACACCATCTGCAAATTAGAACCAACAAAAAGTTTAACATCACATCATTTTTTCAGATTACCAAAAGAAAAAAAAAGGATTAAAAGCCGCATTATTTTAATTTACCTTTTGCGATTTTGTCTTCAATGGTTTTCTTTAAGGCTAAAGCTTGCCTCCAATCAGGTTGAACCTATGGGAAACCAAACGTTAAACATTTGAAACACTATGAGAGCTCTATGAATCGGAACAGTGGAAAAAAACAAAAGTAACAAACCTCGAGACAGCGTTCCACGAGCTGCCTGCTTCTTGAGTAGTCTCCAGTACGATAATAACCAACAGCAAGAAGATAAAGCTTCTCACGGTCCTGCAAAGGAGGGCTACTACTTGCTAGAGAGGCTGTGCATCAATAAGAGTTTCGTTAATAACCAAAAAGACTTTCATTTTTATGCAAACAAACAGTGTACCTTCGAGCATGGCTATTCCACGCTGGATGTCTTCGGCTTGTCGGGAATGAACAAGAGCCCAAGACAATCGCATTATGCTCTCTTTCTTTTGGTCTTCGGAGGAGTCACCCTCTGTTGCGCTCCTAACTTCTTTCTCACATTCCTGAAAGCAAGCAAACATTCCTTGATCAGATACGGTTGCTTGATTACGAAATTTGACACACGATTAAGAATGTTCCGATCGATCATCGAGAAATCAAACGGGTTATGAGAAATCCCGATAAGATCACCCAGAAATTAATGGTGATTTTGTTCGCTTTTTACATGATCGTTCAAGGAGACTTACAAGGATGACATCACGGTCGCACCAAGGGATCTTATCGCCGCCGCTGAAGAAGGAACCGATGGAGTCGAAGAAATTTGCCATTTTAGAATCCATTGAATTTGAGCCTCTCTATCGAATTATGATGGTTTGTTTCTCTTCTCTCTTAATTCTTAAGAAAGACGGACTTGACTGACGCCCAAGGCCAGACAAATAATATTCTTGTTGAGATTGTAAGAAGACACCCATGTATTTTAGGATATTCATAAATTATCTCTGTATTTTTTTTTTTTTGTCAGCGAATACATTTGATTATAAAGCCCAAAAGGGAAGATTACCATCTCTGATAAGCCCGTTTTGTTCCGTTTATTAAATTAAGCCCACTTAACCGTAACACATGTACTGGTAAGACCATGTACAATGAAATAGTTGAATATGAATGTTAAATCCTTTACAAGAAGTAGTTAAATTGTTTAAAATTACATGTGGGATTAAATGGAACTTTATATATTCAATTAGTTGAATACCAAAAAGAATCTCCTAAGAAGAAAGTGCAGGACAACAGAACCAAACGTGCTCATGGAGCACTCCCACTGCCCCCTACGGTGGATCCGGATACCGGAAAGAAGAAGGAGGAACCAAAAAAGCTGGTGGTTGACGAGATCCCACCGGCCAATCCGATATGATTCTAAGCTGGAATTGCCAAGGAGTGGGCAGCTTTTGGCAATTCGTCACCGAGGGAGATCCGCCAAAGTTCTTTCCAGGATCATGTTCTTGATGGAAACTAAAATAAGAGATTTTCTACAAAATCTCCAAGCTGAGTTTGGTTATGATTTTCTTTACAGTTGAGCCTTCCGCCTTAGTGGCGGTTTAGCACTTCTTGCTTTATCCGAATTTAATGTTCAAGTGTTATCTTCCAATAATAGAGTCATTGATGTATCTGCAACAATTGATGGCAATAAAATTTTATCTCTTTCGCTTATGGAGATCCTGTCATTAATCAAAGGCAAAATGTATGGGAGCAACTGGCTAGAATAAGCATCTCACGCTCGATCGTGGTTCATGGTCGAGATTTTAATGAGATAAATGGTAACCACGAAAAATGGGTGGCTGCATAAGGAGCGAAAATTCTTTTCTAGATTTTCACTAATGCAACAAAACGTGGAATGATCGAGCTTCCTTATAAAGGAGACTGTCTATCTTGGGTTGGACGAAGACATAATTATCTTATAAGATGCAGACTCGAGCTATGGGGAATGCGGAATGGTTTAGTTTATTCTCCAGCCTCGCCTCAATATCTCCGCTTTATGGGATCTGATCATCGGCCCATAATCACTCATCTATCCAATCGCAGGAGAAGAGGGTGGAAGAAATTTCGTTTTGATAAACGCTGGACGCCTAAAATGGATTTGAAAATATCGTCGCGAAGGATGGCTCGAGAATGAGGACAATAACGAAATGCCTCTATATGACGTAATTAAGAAGTGTCGATCGACCATCTCGCTGGCGAGAGGAGAATTACAATACACAAAAGACTCTAGAAGAGCTTAAAGATAAGCTGGATAGAAGTCAAGTTGATCAATCCTTATCGGCAATGAAGTAACCTTGATACAAGACCGGTTGAAAAAGCTTATGAAGAAGAAGAAGAGTTCGGCACCAAAAGAGTCGTAACCTCTGGTTCAAAAAGGCTTAACGTAACACCAAATTCTACCATGCTACAACCAAGCATAGACGGGTAAGAAATCATATTAGTGGCTTAAATGATAGCAATGGGGTCGGTGTGAAAATGAAGGAAAAATCAAAACCATTGCTACTGAGTTCTTTTGTGAACTTTTGCAACTTCCTCTCCTGCTGACATCAAGTATCACTAAACAATTTAGAGACATCTATCTCTCCAGAAATAAATGAGAGTCTGTGTAAAGATATATCGCCTGCTGAAATTAAAAAGGCGGTTTTCTCCATCCACCCAGAGAAAGCTCCTGGACCAGATGGAATGACAGCACTTTTCTACCAAAAATACTGGAGTACTATTGGTTCTCAGGTCATCGAAATGGTTCTAGAATTCTTCAACTCGCATAATTTCGACCCTCAACTCAATGAGACGAATATCTGTCTCATTCCAAAGACTGGCGACCAAGAGATATGACTAATTTTCGCCTATCAGTCTTTGCAATGTGCTACAAAATTATTTCTAAAATTCTATGCCAAAGGCTAAGACGTTTCTTGCCGAAGATAATTTCGGAAACTCAATCTGCCTTTGTGGCAGGACGCGCTATAGCGGATAATATCCTCATTGCACAGGAAGCCTTCCATGCTCTAAGAACCAACAATAAATGTAAGAATGAGTTCATGGCAATTAAAACGGACATGAGCAAAGCTTACGATAGAGTGGAATGGGAATTCTAGAAGCCATGATGGAAAAATGGGTTTCAGAGACAAGTGGATCCAGTGGATAATGAGATGTGTACGATCAGTATCCTATAGTGTCTTGATCAATGGAAACCCCACTGGCCATATAATCCCTACAAGAGGATTAAGACAGGGGGATCCACTATCGCCATACCTATTCATACCGGTACGAAGTTCTTATAGCGAACATTAAGAAGGCTGAAGATTCAGGAAACATCACTGGTCTCAAAGTGGCACGGCGAGCCCTCCGATTTCTCATCTCCTCTTTGCAGATGATAGCCTTTTCTTCTGCAAAGCAGTCCCAGAGCAATGTAATAGCTTGCTCAATGCGATAGAATTATATGGGAATGCTTCCGGACAGAGAATTAACTTCGGAAAATCAGCCATCACCTTCGGAAAAAGTCCAACCAACATTATGGAGAACTTAAAGAATATCTTAGGAATAGCTTCGAAGGGGCAATGGTAAGTATCTAGGCATTCCGAGCAACTACAAGGTTCCAAAACTCAGGCTTTGCTTATGTACAAGACAACCTCCATCGAATGGTTAATAACCGGACGGCTAAACACCTCTAAAGCCGGTAAAGAAGTTATGATCAAATCTGTATCATCAGCTATTCCGACATACCCAATGTCGTGCTACCTATTCCTAAAAGTCTATGTAAAAATATCTAGTGCTACAGCAATTTTTGGTGGAGCTCGCTCCAACTCAAAAGGAATGCATTGGATATCATGGGACAAACTATGTCTCTCCAAAGATGAAGGAGGAATGGGTTTCCGATCACTCGAAGAATTTAATATAGCCTTACTGGCTAAACAACTTTGGCGATTGGAACAAAACCCAAACTCTTTATTGACAAGAGTTCTAAAAGGAAGATATTTCAGAATACACATCCTTTTAAAGCACCAAAGCATCAAGACCATCATATGGATGGAGAAGTATTATGGCTCGCGAAAGATCTTGTCAACCAAGGACTTAGACGCACGATTGGAACAGGGGAACATACTCGGTTTGGGAAGACCGTGGTTACCGGATGAGATAGCCAAACCACCTACGATGCCCCACAATGCTGACCCTAATCTTCGAGTGGTTGATCTTATTGACCCGGTGGAAAAGGATTGGGACACCACCAAACTCAGGAATTTGCTTCACCCTCAGGACATTCCACTGGTTCGTTGTATAAACCTCAGCGGGATGGACAAACCGATGGGTATTGTTGGAACCAAACAAGGTTCGGAAAATACTGTTAAATCAGGCTATAGGCTTGCAAGATCCAAACCAAATAGTGATACCGAGTATCGGAACCAGCTGCCGTCTCTCAATCCTCTGAAGGAAAAGATTTGGAGAATTAAGACCGGAAAAAAATTTAGCCATTTTTTATGGCAAATTTTATCTGAGGCAATATCGGTTAACGAAATGCTCTTTAAAAGGCACATCGAACGACCCTTCCTGCCCAAGATGTGGCCATGCTGAGGAAACAATTAATCATACGATCTTTACATGCCCTCCAGCTTTACAATGCTGGGCCCTCTCGACAATTCCTTCGAACCGGAATTTTTCCTTCGCAAAATCTCTATACCAATATAAACTACCTCCTTTCAAAGACAGGTATGGGTGGAGATATGGAGGAACCAACCGAGTATTTCCTTGGCTAATATGGTATATCCGGAAAGCTAGAAATGAAAAACTTTTCAATGGCGTGATTTCTCACCGGTGGACACAACTAATCTAGCATTACGAATGTAATGCCCGGTTCCTAGCTAATGAAGAAACCGACCCGGATGATGCCACCCGGGAACTCTAACGGAGATTCCTCAAGAGTTGCCTACTTTACGTGTCGCGATGACGGATCGTGGAAGAACGATGGCTCCACAAGTGGAATAGGATGGATCTTACAACCGGGATGGATCAATAGATCTTCTCGACTTCGTGGCTGTCACAAACAAATTTCACCACTACATACGGAACTAAAAAGTTTAGTTTGGGCAGTGAAATGTTTATCTCGCCATCAACGGTTCGTGATTGTTTCATCGATTCCCAAGAATTAGTAAAAATGATCTCAAACTCGAGGAATGGCCAGCCTGCAGCTGAACTTACGAGTTCAAATCTCTTTGGGAGGCCTACCAAGACGCAAAGGTGGTGTATCAACCCGAGCAAACAATACTAAAGCGGACTTCCTTGCAAGACAAGCTCGAACAAGGAATCGTGTTTTCTCATATGTTAACACGCCGGTACCTTATTGGATCGACACTCGCAACTCGCCCTTCGCGGATTTATACTAAGATTCGCTTTGTATTTTATTGTGAAAAAAAAGAATACCAAAAATGGAACATGTAGTGACATATGTTGAAATGTGAGTGGAGAAAATGGTGAGAGAGTGAAGCACACACATAGATGATTATTCTTTTGGCAGTTGGTGAAAACTTTTTTTTTTTTTTTGAAAAAAAGGCTTAGTTGGTGAAAACTTATTTCATGATCTATGTTACTGGCGTCATTAATGACAATAATTATCTTGATTTTAAAGTAAAAACAGCTAGGCGACAGATGTTGATTTGACTTACTGTTAATAATGTTTAATCCTCCTCATACGTCACCTCAATCTAACACGTCTAGGTTTCGAAGTCTCAGAGACTCGGGTGGAATTAAAATAAAAAGAAAAGAAAAGAGAGAGCAGAGTTTATATAGAAAAAGTAAGATACGGATTCACTCGTGTACTTGTGATTTTCGAAAATACACAAAAATGTCGGAACCGAGATGGAAGTGTCGGGGTCTGAGATCAGTGATCGTTCTCTTCATCAATTTCGCTTTAGCTTTTGCCTTCGTTTCCGCTGAGAGGGGCTTCAAAGGAAATCTTGATTCCAAGACGCGGGAAAGTGACGAACCAAGTTTCGTCCTCAGAGCCGTGGATTTTCTATGGGAACCTGATCAGACAGGTTATCATCATGTCTGGCCTGTAAGTTGTTTTCCTCCCTCCCTATCTTATATGATTTCTCTTTTGATCTGATCCAGAATTTAATTAATAAAAGAAAAAAAAAATCATTTTTCCCAGGAATATGAGTTCAACTGGCAAATTGTTTTGGGCACACTCGTTGGATTCTTTGGAGCTGCTTTTGGTAGCGTAGGAGGTGTTGGTGGAGGTGGCATTTTCGTACCTATGCTCAGTTTGATTCTCGGGTTTGATCCTAAATCAGCAACAGCTTTGTCAAAATGTAAGAGAGAAGGATCATGAATTGTTTAACATTGTTTTTTGAGAGTTATCAGTTTTATATGGTTATTTGATCATTTTCTTTTTTTATAGGCATGATCGTGGGAGCTTCTGTGTCAACTGTGTATTACAATATTAGATTGAGGCATCCTACGCTTGATATGCCAATCATTGACTACGATCTCGCGCTCTTGATCCAGCCCATGCTTATGCTTGGGATTAGCCTTGGTGTCGCCTTCAATGTCATGTTTCCAGATTGGATGGTCACAGTTCTACTCATTATCCTATTTCTAGGTAAAGTATATATAATACTATACTTGTTGTCTTTCTCTATCCACGGTTAGACTTATATCAATCAATTTGTATGCAGGTACATCAACAAAGGCGTTTTTGAAAGGTTGTGAGACTTGGAACAAGGAGACTATAGAGAAAATGGTACACTAACTTTCATGAATTATTCTTTGATATCATTTCTATAAATATTGTTTTATAAGAACTTTCAGCCTCCTCCAATGGGTCTGTAATGTGTAAGAACTTTCATTCTTTAATGCCCATCAAACCTTCTTTTTTTGTGCTACAGGAAGCTGCTAAGCGTTTAGAGTCAGATGGTGAGTTGAGTTTTTGTTTTGTTAAAAATGTTTCAGCGACAACCATATCACAACCTCTGTTTTTCTTTTTCTTTTGGTTAAACACTGCTCATACAATTTACTTTTCATCAGGTGTATCTGCCACAGAAGTGGAATATACGCCTCTTCCTGCTGCTCCGAGCAACAATCCTGAAAACAACAAGAAACGAGAAGTGATTTCTATTATCTTTACACTATGCTAGTTCTGTGTGTTTGCAAGGTAATGTCAAACAGTTAACAATGCTAATTTACAGCAGGTAAGTATTATTGAGAATGTATACTGGAAGGAACTTGGACTTCTCGTTTTCGTCTGGATTGTTTTCCTGGCACTTCAGATAGCCAAGGTTAGTAGTACACATTCATATGTAATCAGTACTTTACATGTTCAAACTTTATTTACAACTTTTTATGTTCTTTTCATGGAAAACAGAAAAATATGCCAACTTGTTCAGTAGGATATTGGGTCATTAACTTGTTACAGGTATAAGATTCAGTTACATTTTTATTTTATTAGTTTGCTGAGAGAATCATGTACATACTGCTTACTTACATTTCTCCCGATTCATGCAGATTCCGGTTGCAGTTGGTGTATCAGGCTACGAGGCAGTCGCTTTATACCAGGGTAGAAGAATCATTGCATCTAATGGACAAGGAGACTCTAATTTTACCATTGGCCAGCTTATTCTTTACTGTTCATTTGGCGTATTGGCGGGTGTAGTCGGTGGGTTACTTGGTTTAGGCGGAGGTTTCATCATGGGACCATTGTTCCTTGAGCTCGGTGTCCCTCCACAGGTGTGAATCTATCATACACAACATCATAATCGAGAATCACTTGTTCTTGTATTCCAACATCTCTACTTATTTATGTGGTTTTTATTATTTGCAGGTCTCAAGTGCCACAGCGACTTTTGCAATGACTTTCTCTTCATCCATGTCAGTTGTAGAATACTATCTTCTCAAACGATTCCCTGTTCCGTATGGTAAGTTATCTGTGTTACATAATGTTTTGATAAGACTGTTTTTCTTACACCGGGATGTCTATTTCTATGTTTTTGTAGCTCTGTATCTTGTGGGAGTGGCAACAATTGCAGCTTTGGTTGGACAACATATAGTTAGAAGACTGATTACAGTCCTCGGCCGGGCATCTCTCATCATCTTCATCCTGGCCTCTACGATTTTTATCAGCGCGATATCACTTGGTACATGACCTCCCTGCCTGACCCTAAACTATATGGACTTAAAGAGATGGATCTATCTCTTTGAATCTCAGTACTTTTAATTTGTTCTTCTTTAAGCATATATTAGCTTTTTTTGTATTTGCTTTGCTCCGTGAGTTGTTGGTTATCTATTGAAATGGATAGGATAGATATCTTGCGCAGCTAGTGACTGAATTTTTAATCACCTTGAGTAGATGTGTAATGTTATATTTGTTATTAGGTGGCGTGGGAATAGTGAACATGATGGGCAAGTTACAACGGCACGAGTACATGGGTTTTGAAAACCTCTGCAAGTACAGTGGTTAACGTTTAAGAATCTGGATCATGTCAAAGACTATCTCCCAGATTTTACCTATTTTTAACTGAAGCCAAGTCGTCTCTGCTCAGTAAGTATAGCTTGTAAAAGTTCTCATTCTTGATGGCAAGATTTATTGTATTTCGATTTTGTGTCAATTTGTTTAGACTAGAGACTATTGCGCTTGTTGGCTATTTGTTCTAAATATGTTTTTGCTAAAATACTTATGTAATGTTGGACAACCAAAACGTATTTGTCCTGTTATTGTTTAGTCGTGTTACCATATAAAGTTATGGTTCCCCGGCGGCGGGACATCTCTCAGCACATAACTTCTCACATGTGATGGTAACTACATCGAATAGGCTTTTTTATGCATTGTTTAAAAATAAATTAACAAACGATATAAATGAATACAATACATATAGGAAAAGTATACAAAAGAAAAACATAAAACAAATAATTATTAAACAAAAAAAATGAAACTCACTATACAAATCTCGGATCCTCCCTGCAGTGGAACACACTCTTAATCTTGTGAGGTTATTAACCGTTCCAGTGGATTCCACTAGAGCTTCTTTGGTAGATTATATGTTTTCTTAAGAAACCTCGTCGCAGACTCGTCGTTACGATAACACAAAACTCGTAAGAGGGTGTTTGGTTCCATACCATTCCACTGGCCTGAAGTCGGAGGCAACGGAAGTCTAGACTTAGCTGAAGAACCGTATGCTTCGAGCGTCGTTCCCTTAAACCTCTCTATTAAACTGTCTGTGTCCGTACTGAACAGAGGAAGCACACCTCTAACCGTGGTCGAGAACTTATCGATCAGGTCCATGGCTAGACCATCTCCATTCGCCCAGAACAGATCTTTCATAGATTTGAAATCTTGTTCCATAATCTGAGAGTCTTGTATTGTAAAAGCCCTAGAGGGTCCTCCAGCGAGTAGGACAAGCAAGAAGCCATCGAAAGAGGCTCTCATAATATCTGTAATGATGCGTGTACGGACTCTTTCATGCACCGTCTCTGCTATGACCGTCAAATTCTGTTCGAGCTCCTTGAGGAAAGGCTCGATTCTAGAGGACGAGAGGTCACCGATGTACAACCCGTCCCATAACGCGTGGCTTAGGTCATGGAAGACGACTTTGTAAGCTAAAGACTCAGATAGCTGTTGAACGCCTTCGATGCAAGCGGCTGGTGTGAGCTCAAACTTTTTACCTAAACCGTTGGAGAAGTCGTCGGTGTGAGCTGACTCACAGTTCCTCAAATGGGTGATCACTCTCTTCTCCACAACATCGAGCTCGCTGCGGATTTTGTGCAAGCTGTTTATTCTGACACATATCTGCGTGGCCCCAAAGGAACCCTCTCCGTTGGCAATCGTAACCTGAGAGTTTTTCTTCTGAGAAGGAGGTGACTTTTCTTTCTTCTTCCAGACACCTTGGAACTTTGACCCCGTTGTACATCGTGTGAGTGCAGGCATTGTAGGCATGTACGTAGTTCGAGAGCCTGAGCATCAACATTTGATGTTAGAAATCAAAATTTTTGTACTGCAACAGATAGAAATCATATGCCAGCAAACTTACCACAACCAGATTTCGCCTTTGAGACATAATACTGAAGATATTTGTCTAAACCAATGATCAAATCAGGTAACACAGCAGGATGCATAGGTATGGGAAGCTGAAAAAACGCTTCCAAAGTTTCATCAGTAATCCGCAACACTTCTGCAGCAGATTGTGCATATCCTCCTTCTTGATTCTCCACCGGAATCCAAACCTGAAAAAAACAACTTTGATGATTAAATCACTCCAAAACTTAAGGACTATGTTTGATTTACAAACCTCTTGCTGCAAATTCCTGTCGACCCATTCCTTAAGTCTGTCTATTCTTGCCTTGATCCAGTCTTTGACCAAATTAGCAATAACTGTCTCAGCTTCGAAAGGAGGCATTTCACGGATAATTGCTTTGCCACCATCATCGCTGTCAACAGAATCCTCTACTGCGATTTGCACAAGATCCTTCTCTAGCTTATCAGCAGCTCTTAATACCTGGACAGCATCAGGTGTCAATTCAGATATCCCGGAGATAAACTGTTTAATTTCGTTTCCATAACAAACATGGAGTGTAGCCACAGCGACTCCTGCAGCAAATGGATGCCATCTCTTCCATATTGGACTAAACATTCGCTTTTCCTGAACAGCTAACTCGCCAATGTCTTTAGCAAGGATGGCGAGAACAGGAAGAGGGTTTTTCTGGTTCCTCGAAGCCCTCCTGCTAGAATCTGCTTTCTCCATTCTCTATTAAGGGACATAAAAATAATCAAATATAAGTTCATAGAACCGTTGAATAAACGGTAAATAAAAGACACAACGCCAACACTTGCCTGAGCGAAAGCAGTACGTAGTGATGACCTGATGTACGTCTCAATCCTCGTACGAGCTACATCAACCTCTCCTTTCCTCCTCCTACGATACTCGTTAGATATATCTTCAACTAAAATCCTAGCTGCTGATACACCCAAAGAAACAATGCCCTCCATGGTACCGACATTGCTTCGGTCAAAGGTGTCATGGTAGGCAAGGAGTCTTTTCTCCGCCCAACCCAGTATAGCACTAACCGTAGCACTCAAAACTTGGGAGTACTCAGGATCTTTCGTCGTCTTCGCATCTTTAGCAACTTCCGCAAGCTGAGACTCACAAGCGTAAAGCAAATCCATCTCAGTTTGTCCGGTCACAACGTACCGAGAGAACAAAAGCCAAGTGAAACAGAGGTTATGAAGCATCTGGTTGATCCCGAGAATCACCCACGTCTTCTTTATATGCTCCATAAGTTCATCAACTTCCTCC
The DNA here is from genome assembly GCA_016771965.1 of Brassica carinata. NCBI lineage: Eukaryota > Viridiplantae > Streptophyta > Magnoliopsida > Brassicales > Brassicaceae > Brassica > Brassica carinata. The sequence goes on from CM028692.1 coordinate 43,330,093, forward strand.
ACCATGGAAGTAGAATCGCTAGAATCAAAGCAAGCTTCCAAAAGAAGCTCGTAGAGCCTGAGATTCAACGGAGAGCCATCAGCCCAATGGCAAGAGTCGGAGAAAGACCCGTCGGATCTAGTGGCGAGAGACATGACCGCAGATCGAAGAGACTGCATCTGCTCGTTGTTCCTTCCGGTCTCCAAAGGCCGGTCTAGCGCACCGTGGATGATCTGGCGCAGTCGTTGAGAAGAGTTCGTCTTGTCGAGTGGTACGCGAGGGTGTAACAGAAGACCCGCCTCGAGAACCTTGAGTGATCTCTTCAGCCACGCGTCGTACTCTTGCTGGTCCGTGAAATCAGAAGATTTTAGCTGTTGTAACAGCTCTAACGGAAGAACCACCGACTCAATCTTCCTTCCAACCTGCAAAAAAAAAAACAAATAACAATTAACACATTCAGAATCTAAACAATTCAAGATCTATAAACATCCAGAAAATCAAATCACAGATTAAGTTAATCGAATCAATAAAACAATATCATGATATGAGCTTATATTCAACTAAATCTAGCTCGAGATTTACTATATATCCAATTAACAGATCGAACATTTGACCAGGTCAAGGTGTGAATCATCAGCTCAATGCAGAAGTGAAATTGAGCTAACCTGACTAGCAGCAATCCTAAGGAAAGCCCTGCGAACGCGCGAATCAACGGCCTCCGATACTCGCATCTGGATCCGCATGAGCTCACCGACAGTAGTGGGACGCTTCGACTTACCACCAGAGCCAGAACCAGAGCCCGAGCCGGGGCTCTTGGTAGATCCAGGCGATAACGAGGAAAGCGACTTCATCCCCAAGGCCTTCTTCATCTTGCTGGCGGCGGCTGCGGTCAGAGAACGCTGGACTGCTGGAGAAGCAGGAGAGACGCCGTTGTTGATCGGAGAGTCCGGATTCGCAACGGAGAGCGATGAAACGGCGGATGAGAGAGGCTTCCCGGTGGCGCTGCGGCACGCGGCGACGAAGATCTCGTAGGCGATGAGGCGGAGATCGGATTCGGAGAACTGGACGGCGAGTTGTCCGAGTGGAGAAGGTGGTAGATCGGAGGGAATCACGGACGCCATAGACGGAGGAGGAGGCGGCGTCGTCTCTCTCTTGGAGTGGCCCAGAGACAGCTCTCTGAAGAGGTGAGCCATTTTTTGCGTGTGAGAGCAGCGAAAAGGAACAAAAATACAGCTTCTAATAACAGTTGCCCAAAAAAATAAATGGCATTATTGTAAGTGTGTTAAGCTATTGATTTATTTTTCGTCTCATTATATTAAAGAAATTTCAATCCGTTAGTTAGTCAAAGTTTACCATCTACGAATATCAGCGATTTTGTTAAAACTTTACCCTTAAATTTACTTCTGTATACTTGAGCTGTATCCATGCATATCTTCACTGATGACTGTCTCTACCTAATTGTATATTCAATTATTCATGACTAACAGCGATGCTTGTATAATACAAAAACAGAAAATGTCTTGAATAATACGTCTTCTTTTTTTTTGGTCAAAAACATGATACTTCTTCTATTTAATAATACAGGTTGTTTGTATAATCGGTTATACCAAAAACAATTAAAAAATGAATAATTGACATAATTGTAACAATTTTCGTGATTGGTAAAAATGACCGTTCATTTGTAGGAAAAAAAAAAGTTACCACTGATTATGTATTGGTTAATTCAGGAAAATAAAATTAAAAAAAACAACAAGGAGAAATAAGTAAACAGATTCAATTATAGTAAAGAAAACAAGAATTCATAATTGAAGGATTAAAATAAAAAGAATAAAAAAGGTGGAAAAGGGAGCTAGAGCATGAGAGGCGAACAGCTTGGAGACGGTCTCACGCTTATGTATCATGATCCTTCTTTTGTGGGCGAACTGGACCACATAATATACATATTTTAACTTTCTTCTTTTTCTTTGAGTAAATTATTAATTCACAAGCACCAATTGATTGTTTCAAACAATATTACAGTTCGAAGTATGTAGATATGTTTAGGGAAATAGTTACGCTATTTGGGTGATTACTTTGGTTATAGGGCTGGACATATTTGTTACAAACCTATTAAAACTAGACCTATAAGTTTGAAAGTAAAGTCAATTTGATTTGTATTGTGATTAATTTGAACATGGTAAAGCAATTAACCGTGAATAGTAATCCAGGTTCACTAGCATATAGATTTGAATAGATAATTATTAATTTCTTAAAAGAAATTTGTATTCATCTAAAAAAAAATTTTACATCGAGTTTGTGCTTAAGCAAATCATTTTTCAACGAGCTGCTTGGTTTCTAAAAAGATAAGAACCACCTAATTATCAAGAAACTATTTTAAGGTCAGTGATGAAGAAAATGTGAAGTTTGCAAAAACCATGAATCATTGCATCTCATGTGAAAGTTATGGACACTCAACTAGCCCAAGTAATAGCCGACACCAAAGGAGTGGCAGTGGAAAAAAGAGACCTAGTACGGAACATTGTAATCCAAGACTCTGACATCAAAGCTTCACGGTCACATAAAAAATCATAGACCAGTTTGAAAGTTTAAACTACTGCTCATAAGAAGATTTAGGTGACTAGAGCTGTGAGGGAGATTAGTTTAGTACACTTACCATTTGACAAGTGATTTTGATGAGGAAAAGAAAGATTTTGTTGAGAAAAATTTGGATTTAACCAAGCAAAAAGACAATATGGTCGACAAATTAAATCAATCTGGTCGACCATGAACCCACAGTCAAGAACCAGGCCGAGTGCATGGCTGGAGACAAATCCATATGGACCAATCCAAAGAAAACAATGTGGAATGTCAAGGAAAGCTTAACCACTCTAAGGATGCTTCATGTTCATTTGGTGGTGATATTAAATAAAGAAAGTACATGATTAGACGAATCCTAAGGATGCTGCCTAAGCTTAAACAAATACTTAGAAATCAATTGCTAAGTTGAAAATGTTAAGGAACTTAAATGAGAAAAATACATGATTAGGCGAACGAGACTGAATAATAAAGTACAATTTTACGTGAATAGAAATGTAAAAGGAATTAAGACTTATGTGTATTTTTTTGCTGTTTTTAGCAACTTGGCTTATCTCTTCTCTCATATTTTAAGAATCGTTTTCGGACGACCTAGGTTTTGTTCAGCCGATTTCAATACTTTCTTGTAGTTGTCAATTTGTCTTAGTCTTTCAAATCATTTATAGTATCGAAATTTTCATCTATAAATCAGCCGAATTAAGTCAGTTTGGGCCGGTACCTTTGGTTCTATAGTTTTCATGCTCATGTCTAGTGGCGAGACCTTCCTCTAACGTACTTGCCCCAATATTTTCGGTAACATTGACAGAGTACAACAAATAAGAAAATGGTACAATCTGTACCACCCTTTAAGGACACCAATCAGAGCACTGTAATGTGAAGCATGTCTCAATTGTTACCTAATTTCCAAAAACGATATGTTAAAGAAAGTAATACCTCTCACATCTCACTAAAGAACATTATACAAGTCAACTTTCGACTCAAAATCAATCATTTATCGTACAATAATTGTATTCCATGTGCTTCCTTAGCATTTTCTTTTCATTTCTCACTTTATTTAGTTTGGCCAAAAAGAACTCATTATAAGTCGCTCCTATGTGTTAACGCTCAACATCATCATCCAAGAATATTTCTCTGGTTTAGAATTTTAAAAATTTATTCCACAACCATGAAGAAGATCGACTTAGGAAACCACCGCGAGGCGGCTCAGCCAGACTGCATCAAAGCTCTCATTGTCGAATTCATCACCACCTTTTTCTTTGTCTTCGCTGGCGTCGGATCTGCCATGGCCACCGGTAAATTATTTTAATCACATTCATGTTCTTTGTTACAATTTGGTATTTTAAACCATTCTGCATCTCAAATCCATGACATGTTGTTTATATTTTATTGATGGTATAGACAGCTTAGTCGGAAACACATTAGTGGGACTTTTGGCGGTGGCGGTGGCTCATGCATTTGTGGTGGCGGTAATGATATCTGCAGGCCATATCTCCGGTGGCCACCTCAACCCCGCTGTCACTATCGGCCTACTTTTTGGAGGTCACATCAGCGTCTTCCGCGCATTCCTCTATTGGATTGATCAGCTGTTGGCCTCCTCCGCAGCCTGCTTCCTCCTAAGTTACCTCACCGGAGGAATGGTACGTAATCTAATTTAATATTACCAAAATTAATTAATCATTAATTAATATAATTAAATACCTACATGTTCGGATGAACTAATACAAATACAAATTATAATGCAATAATCCATGTGTCACATGGTTTTATTCTTTAGTATTTTTAGTTGACACTGGAAACCAAAATAACTAAAAACTAAAAATACTAAAGAATAAATGTATAAAATACTTTTATATCTCAATTCAGTTTAATGTATAAAATAAAATACACAATTTAAATACATGATGCTATGTAATCATACGTGATAAAACATTTTTTTTAAAGATTATGCATTTTACCTAGTTTGACATGATTACGCTTTGTGATTAGGGAACTCCGGTTCACACTTTGGCAAGTGGAATAAGTTACACCCAGGGGATCATATGGGAGATCATCTTAACATTCTCACTTCTCTTCACTGTCTACGCCACGATGGTGGATCCCAAGAAAGGCTCCCTCGATGGGCTGGGCCCACTTCTCACCGGATTCGTCGTCGGAGCCAACATCCTTGCAGGTGGCGCCTTCTCTGGAGCCTCAATGAACCCGGCCAGGTCCTTTGGACCTGCTTTGATCTCTGGGAACTGGACTGACCATTGGGTATATTGGGTTGGACCGTTGATCGGTGGTGGACTAGCCGGATTCATTTACGAAAACGTCCTCATTGACCGTTCAAATGTCCCACTCGCCGACGACGAGCAACCACTCCTAAATTGAATGCATGAATCTGTACCATGCACGTTACAAATCTATCAAGCTCATCATTAATGAAATAATGATGTAACTTATTGGTACACTTCAAGATGTATCTCTTGTAATCTTCAGGTTATCAAATTTCCAGTTATCGAAAGTATGAATTAAACAAGATTCACCAAAAGCCATTGCAAGAACAGAGACCATCTTTGAAATGGTGGAACCTATTCCTGTCTCTCACGATGATCTCTCTGTCAAAAATCTTGGAGATCATCATAGAAACCTGATGACAATCCCCACAAACTCGAAGGTTCTTCACGATCCTAATAGGGACATCTTCTCTCAAACTCATTATACCAAACGCAATCGCTGCCTTTTCGCTATGCAGACACAAAGCATCCTCTTTCTCTTCTTCGTCTATGTCAAACATAACAGGGCTCGTGTCTGCTTTATACCCAGCAAGTCTCAGCCTCCTCGAGTTCTCCTTCCAAAACGCCTCAATCTCTGTATACCTCGGGTGTGATTTGTCTCCGACAAAGAACTCATGGACTTCTCCGTTGACCTCCATTACACTGCACCCTGGTTCCTTCCTAACTCCTCTAGCTTTCATCGACTGTCTAACGTGACTAACATTGTCCCAATTTTCTGACTCCGCGTAGATGTTCGATAACATGACATAAGCCCCGTGATTCGTCATCTCTAGCTCGAGCATTTTTTTAGACGCAAGCACACCGAGTTCAAGGTTCTTGTACATTCTAGATGCGTGGAGCACAGAACTCCAAACAGCAGCGTGAGGCTTCATGGGCATTTGCTGGATGATACGGACTGCGTCTTCTAAGCGACCTGCACGAGCATACAAATCAACTAAACAGCCGTAGTGATCAAGCTGAGGCTCAATCCCAAACTCACTCCTCATCGAATCGAAATGTCTCTGCCCTTCCTCCACCAAACCAACCACGCTGCAACCTCTCAGAACAGAGACGAACGTGACAGCGTTCGGAGTAACACCGTCTCGTTTCATGAGAGAGAAAAGCTCGAGACACTTCTCCCCGAACCCATTCATGGCAAACCCGTTCAGGGCGCTACTCCACGTGTACACATTCTTCTCTTCCAAACCCCAGAAAACTTCCATAGCTTTCTTCATGTCACCACATTTCGCATACAAGTCGACCAACGTTGTCCCAAGCCTCACAGTGATTTTGATCTTGTTTCTCTCTATGTAAGAATGAGCCCATCTCCCTTGGTCTAAAGCTCCCAGCTGAGTACAAGCCGACAAAACCGAGATCATAGAAACCGCGTTGACTCTCACACCTTCCAGCTGCATCAAATGAAACAAGTCCAGAGCTTCCCTCGATTCTCCCACCTGGGCATAGCCGGAGATCATAGCGTTCCAAGCAACCGGGTCTTTCTCCGGCATCTCCTCAAACAACTTCCTAGCGAAACCCACATCCCCGCATCTCGCGCAGGCCGTGACCATCGCCGTTCGACACACGAAATCCGGACAAGGAACCGAGTCAAACACCTTGTGGCAAGAATCCGGACAGCCTAGTTCAGCGTACAGAGAAATCAACCCGGTTTGGACATGCGGGTCGTTGTCAAAACCACGTCTTATGGTCGTGCCGTGAACTTGAAGCCCTGTCTCACGCATGCCTATCCCACTGCAGGCCTGAACCAAGAAGTTGACAGTGTAGTTATCCGGTTTGAGATGGTTACTCGAACGAAGTATCTTTCTATAAAAATCGAAGCTTTTCTCTGGAACAGGGCTTTTGCAATGTGCTCTGATCATAGAGTTGAGAGCAAACAGTGTAGGCTTATCCGACCTATCCAGGATCTGATTCGCGTAGTCTAAGTACTTCTGATCGCTCAAAGCCACTGCCTTTACGAACTGACCCACGAGATGGTCATCGTTGAGCGTCCCGTCGACCAAGAGCCTGGCGTGGATCTGCCGCACTTCCTTGAACGTAGTGCCGGAATCCAAAAGAGCGATGACAGGATGTTTCACGATTCTGCTCATGACTATAACAACAACATCCTATGCACCAACCTGCAGGGAAGAAGGTCTATTATTTCAAACCAAGGAAGAACATTATCAAGCATTGGTAAGATTGTAAGAGATTGTGTTTATTTTAAAGTTCAGTTGGGCATTTTAGCGAACACCTGGTGTGCGACTCTCAAAAATTTACATTTTTGAGAAAAAGTCTCATGAAACTACAGAAGATTAAAAGGAGAGGATACTAACCTGATTCGGTGGCCTGCAAACTCTGCGCGGGTCAGATCTTTACGGCAACAGAATTTTTCCCAGGAGAGAGAGAGAGAGAGAAGAAGCGCGTATCAATGAGTTAGACACTAAACCAGCGTTTGTGTTAAATTGCAATTGTGATGCAGAACCGGTCCAAAAGCTACTTCTAAAATAGTTTTTGATTCTGAGTAAGTTGAACTAAAATTGTTGACAAAAAATGGAACTCTATGGGAGGTTAGTGGGAATTTTATTGTTTGTATAGGTTGTTGATTTTAATAATTTAAGAGATTAGTTGCTCAAAAAAAAATTAAGAGATTTTTGTAAAGTTTTTAAGAGTTTTCATATTTTAAAATTTTATAAAACTATTCTAGTGTAATGATTTAAAAAATAAGAATATATATGCAATATTTTGAAAGCTTTATTTTATGAGTTAATTTTTTATATAATTTAAGTTTTAGTAACACTAGATTTTAATAAAATTATAAAATTATTAAAATTAAAAAATTTCAAATAATAATGGATTTTTTTTGTCTTTTAACAATCAATATACCAATAACACACACAAGATTTTAACAAGTTTCAAAATCTATTAGCAAATAACAAGGTAATTATAAAATTTTGACAATCATTACATTCGACTTGCATCAAAAACACTTTTAGTTTAGTCATTTAACCGAAGGTTTATTAATGTAATTCAAAGAATAGATTTCAAAATAATAAAAACAATTTATTAACAATTGTATAAATTATTTAAGAAATACTTACATAAAAAGTTTAATATAGTGCAAATGAAACTGTAACATATAGATGAACTATCATAAGACGGTTCAAAATGTCAGAAGTAAATAAATTATACATATATTTTCACAAGGCGAATAAAATTTTGGATACAAAACCGTTCATGAAATATTTTTCATATTTTAATGGGTGGTGATGAAAAAAAAACAAATGACAAGAATACTCTTATTTGTTCCGATTTATTAAATAAATCAACTCAAGTTTGTATAGTAGAAAAAGACAAAATTGATCTTTTGAAAATAGCACATAAGCTAATAATAAAGAAAACATGGATGACTCTCATATTCGTTTTACCAATCGGTAGTGGTAGCGACACCAGCAGCGGCTAATAACATTGACAAAAAATATTGATGTTATTTTGCGTTTTAAAGTCGTGATTAGTTGCTACGCTTCTTGGTTTTTGATTGTTTGACTAATCACTACGATTTGTTGATTGTTCGCTTTTTTCTTTACCTCTGCCATTAATTGCACCAATAATGTTTGTTTTGCTATATCTGCAACTGATCAAATATAAACCCTACCCCACCAAATCATTTAAACATATAAATCTCATTAAAAAAAAAACTGAAAGGAAAACCCAGAACAATAATCGAACGATGATGATACTAAAATGAAACGGAACAACATTATAAAGGTTTTAGTATGGCAAATGAAGTATTTTATCCAATTCATAGAGTTTCCGTAGTTATATAACTGGCTATTGCTACCTGACGTTAAATGGCTATTGCTAGTTCACTGACGTTAATCATTCCTGAAGCAAGTAATAATAAGTCATGTACTAATAGACGTGAGACAAGTGTAACACAAACCAAAGTCATAATCTAACATGATCGTCAACAACATAAACCAAAAGTCACAAAAAAACATCAAACACCAAGCTTTCTTCCAATCCTGTGTTCTAAATAGCAAATCTTATCTTCAACACTAGGAAACGCTATAAGCCCTTGTCTATTTGGTGCAGCAGCTAGCAGATGATCAAGGGCTGCGCAATAAAAGGGAGACATTTCCTCACTCCAGGCAAATCATTGAGGATCTCAACCACACGCTCTATGCTTGCTCGCGCTCCATCATCTGTATCATCAACTGATTCTTCTTTGCAAGAATTTCATTACGTGCAGCCATAGCCTCCACAACCGTTTCTGGCATATTTGTGTTATCATCAGAATCATATTCATCATCGCTGTTTTCGCTTAGTATAGAATCTAAAATTGATTCTTCTTGCAGAGGGTTCCATCCTTGTGCCCCAGACATAGTAATAGCACCAAACACTACTCGTCAAACAGAATATAATTCGAGTAAGAAAATTTCTTCGTACGATAAAGTCTGAAACTAGTATGCGTTCTTGCCACCAATTATCACACATGTCTGTTCTTCTCAACTCATCATAGCCAACTTCGGTTCTGTTATGAATTAATTTCTTAACATTGATGTATAATCATCGACAAGTATCATATATTTAATTCTTAAATCAGCTAGAAAATGACAAAAACCAACCAAAACAAACAATCACAAATTCACAAAAAAAAAACGACTTGGCATCATTAGCCATATTGTTCTTGCTAAAACATGTATAGGATGAGAGAAGAAGACAACTCTGTAAACCGGAATACACTTGAAAGAGCACGATCATAACAAAGCTAGGACATTGTTTTAACCCAAAGTTGCATCTTTTTCACACAATAATTGCAAATAGTATAGATGAATAATTGGCTCCATCAAACACGGAAGAGAACAATTTGGGATGGTCACATTTCAAACCAAACAGTGGAAACATAGCTATTTTCTCCTCGGATCTTCTAATTAGTTTCAAGTCCTAATGAATCGAACTAACTTACACTCAATATCAGAACCAACTGAATCACAAGAAAATACACGCAAACGCATTTGAAAAGTGTTGGTTTAGTAGCAACGGTCGACTGAGCAAAGAAGAGTTTGAAAGCAACTTGGAGGAAAAGCAAGTGACAGCTAAGAGGGACAGCTCACGTGACCTCTTTCGCAGGACCACCCCTTTCCGTTTATGCTCCAACACCGAAGGAACAAAAGTTGTTTGTCGTGTTTCAAACAAGGGCCCTGTTTGATACACATGGTACAAGGGCATTTAAGGGACTTTGTGGTTACTGACAAGGAACTAGGTTTACGACAGAGTTGTTATATATAGCTAAAGGAGACTTGTGGAGAGGAGTGACATTTTGAGAGAAACGAGTGGAGGCAGCAAGAGAAAGTGAAGAACTTTTCATTTCTGTGTAAGCTGAGTGATTGTTCTTGAACACATCAGAGTAGAGAAAGAAAACAGAGAGAAAGACTTTGTAAGAATCTTTTGATTCGTGTTTTCTTTGTAACTCTTGTAACTCTGAAGTTTAGTGGATTTCGGGAGAGAGATCCAGGCCAGATGTAGTGACCTTTGTTAACAGCACCTAACCGGATAAATTTGCTGGTGTGCTCCTTTCTTGGTTCTCATTGTGCTCTGTTTCTTCGAGTTTAAGAAACTGTTTGTTGCCTGTGTCTGAGAGTGTATTTGTCTGAACGTTCTCTCAGTTCCATCTTGGTTTGTTTGTGATTGAAGCAGACTGAAAGGAGGTGCCTTTTGGTGGAAGTAATCTCAACAAAGTGGTATCAGAGCCAGGTTGTGCTTATCTCGTGGTGTTAAGCAATCATTCGGACTCTTGAGCCATGACATCTTCGAGAGTGGATATTGAGAAGTTTGATGGACATGGTGATTACACACTATGGAAGGACAAGCTGCTAGCTTTTCTGGATCTGAAAGGTTTGAGCACGGTGTTGGAAGAAACGGAGAGCTCAAAGGGAAAAGATTCAGATCAGGATGAAGCAGAGGGTGACGGTAAAGAAACTAAGGAAAAGGAAGAATTTTTGGCAGAGAAAAGAAAGAAGGCAAGAGGAATCATCGTCCTCAGTGTCACCGATAGAGTTTTGAGAAAGATCAGAAAAGAAGAAACCGCTGCAAGAATGATCAAAGCTCTAGATAAACTCTATCTTGCTAAAGCCTTACCGAATCACATCTACTTGAAGCAGAGACTCTACAGTTACAAGATGTCTGAAAGCTTATCTATTGAAGCCAACATAGATGACTTTCTTCATCTCATAGCAGACCTTGAAGATGCAAACGTGATGGTGTCTGATGAGGATCAAGCGATCCTCTTACTAATGTCTCTCCCGCGACAGTTTGACCAACTCAGAGACACGTTGAAGTATGGATCAAATAGAACAACATTGACTCTTGATGAAGTTGTTGCTGCTATTTACTCAAAGGACTTGGAGTTTGGTACGAATACCAAGAGCTCCAGAAGTCAAGCTGAAGGTCTGTATGTCAGGGACAAAGGAGGGCAAAGAGGAAGAGGAGATTGCAGAGAGAAATCCTCAAAACAGAACAGAGCTCGGTCCAAATTCAAAGGCAAGAAAGTTTGTTGGAACTGTGGTGAAGAAGGCCATTTCAAAAGCTCTTGTCCAACCAAAAACAGACCGTTTAACAAGAACAAAGACCAAGCTTCATCGAGCAGGAATCAAGGAGAAGCTGCAATGGTACAACAAAATCAGGTTGATGTTCTGGGTTATACATAACAGAAGCACTATACTCTAAAGATGTAAGTCTTGAAGATGTATGGATCATGGATACTGGTTGCACCTATCATATGTCTCACAAGAAGGAGTGGTTTGAGACTCTAAGTGAAGATGCTGGAGTTTCAGTAAGGATGGGGAACAAGACTACATCAAAGGTCCAAGGTATTGGAAACATCAGAATCAAAAACGAAGATGGTTCCACTGTATTGCTCACACGAGTAAGGTACATACCTGATATGGACAGAAACTTGTTATCCATGGGTACGATGGAGGAACAAGGATGCAGTTTTGAATCAAAGAACGGTATACTGTTGGTGAAACAGAGAGACCTCACACTGCTGACAGGAAAGAGATATGAGAAGCTATATATCCTTCAGGGAAAGTCTGAAAGAGGTCAGTCACTCGCAGTGGAGAAGAGATCAGACGACACAGCTCTGTGGTACAGGCGTTTGGGCCACATGATCCAGAGAAACATGGATATCTTAGTAAAGAAGGGCATTCTGGATAAAAAGAAGATCTCTATACTTGAGATGTGTGAAGATTGTATCTATGGAAAGGCCAAGCGTGTAAGTTTTGATCTGGCCACTCATGATACGAAAGACAGACTGGACTACGTTCAGTCTGATTTATGGGGAGCTCCATCTGTTCCGCTGTCTCTAGGAAGATGTCAGTATTTCATCTCCTTTATAGATGATTACTCGAGGAAGACATGGGTGTATTTTCTGAAGCATAAAGATGAGGCATTTGGGACATTTATGAGAATCAGATTGAAAGGAAGGTAAAGGTCCTGCGTACTGACAACGGGTTAGAATTCTGCAACCATCAGTTTGATGACTACTACAAGAGTAAAGGGATTGTCAGACACCATACCTGAGCTTACACACCTCAACAGAACGGCGTGGCTGAACGCATGAACCAAACCATAATGGAGAAGGTGAGAAGCATGTTGAGTGATTCAGGTTTGCCAAAGATGTCCTGGGCCGAAGCTACACAGACAGCTGTGACAATGATCAACAAGACTCCTTCGTTTGTACTCAAGTATGAGATTCCAGATAAGAGATGGAATGGAAAGCAGCCTGCGTACAGTTATCTGAAGAGATTTGGCTGCTTAGCGTTTGTACATTCTGATGAAGGGAAGCTCGTACCTCGAGCTAAAAAGGATGTGCTATTGGGTTATCCAACCGGAGTAAAAGGGTACAAGTTGTGGCTGATTGACGACAAGAAATGTGTGATCAGTAGAAATGTACAGTTTTCAGAAAAATGCTGTCTACAAGGATGTCGTGCAGAAGAACAAGGAAATCTTGACAGGAGAATCATCAAGGTCTCTGCGGGACCTCGACTTAGAAGAAGATGAAGAAGGTGACTCAGGTCTGAGTGGAGAATTCTCGGAAGAAACAGGATCCCTGAGAAGTCAATCTCCTGTTCGTGTTGAACCTCAAGAAGTTGAGATAGACACATCAGGCGATACTCAAACTGAATCACCTGAGAGCTATCATTTGGCTCGTGACAAGCAGAGAAGATCAGTAAGAGCACCAAGGAATTTTGACATTGAAGGTTATCTTAGTGAGGATACCAGTGATGCTGAAGAAGGATATTTTTCTGCTGAAGCTTTAATCACTACAGTGGATGGAGATAAGCTGGAACCCTCATGTTACTTGGAAGCTCGTCAATATGATGATTGGGAATTCTGGAAAGGAGGTATGGATGATGAAATGGATTCCTTGATCAAGAACCACACTTGGACCGTTGTCAAGAGACCTAAAGGTTAGAGACTGATCGGTTGCAAATGGATTTACAAGCGTAAGCCTGGAATTCCTGGAGTTGAAGACCCTAGACACAAATCAAGGCTTGTTGCTAAAGGTTATTCTCAACGAGAGGGCATAGACTACACTGAAATCTTTGCACCAGTGGTTAAACATGTGTCTATAAGGATTTTGTTGGCTATTGTTGTGGAAGAGGATCTTGAGCTTGAACAACTGGATGTCAAAACAACATTTCTACATGGAGAACTTGAAGAGAAGATCTACATGGAAGTGCCAGAGGGTTATGAGGACCAGTTTGGGAAAGATGAAGTGTGTTTATTGAATAAGTCTTTGTATGGTCTGAAGCAGTCTCCAAGAAAATGGAATGAGAAGTTTGATAGCTATATGCAGGAGATTGGGTTTCAGAAGAGTCCATACGAAAACTGTGCCTACACAAAAACACTTGCAGATGGCTCACTGATCTACTTGCTCATTTATGTTGATGATATGTTGGTGGCGGCAAGGAACAAAGCTGTGATCACTGAGCTGAAGCAGCAGTTAAGTGTCAAGTTTGACATGAAGGACCTCGGATCTGCAAAGAGGATCCTTGGTATGGAGATTACTGAGACGAGCTAAAGGCCTCTTGTATCCGTCTCGTGAAAGTTATCTCAGAAAGTACTTGAGCTATACAACATGGAACAGGCAAAGCACGTTGTTACTCCGCTCGGGGCGCATTTGAACATGCGCAAAGCTACTGAAGCAGAGTTGAAAGAAAATGCTGAATACATGAAGTCTGTTCCATACTGTAATGCGGTTGGGAGTATCATGTACTCCATGATAGGGACAAGGCCAGACTTGGCTTACCATGTGGGTGTCATCAGTCGGTTTATGAGCAACCCCATCAAAGAACACTGGTTAGGAGTCAAATGGGTTCTGAGATACATCAAGGGAACTCTAAAGACAAGACTGTGTTACAAGAAAGGTTCAGAGTTTGTTGTTAAAGGTTACTGCGACTCAGATCATGGTGGTGATCGTGATAAGAGAAGGTCTACAAGCGGAATAGCATTCACTTTGGGTGGAAACACAATCAGTTGGAGGTCATCTCTGCAGAAGGTCATGGTTTTATCAACCACTGAGGCTGAATACATAGCGCTGAATTCAGCAGGGAAAGAAGCTGTGTGGCTCAAAGGATTGATGAAGAGTTTTGGGTATGAGCAGAAGAGCATTGAGATATTCTGTGATTCTTCCAGTGCTATGGCTCTATCTAAGAACTGCGTGTTTCATGAGAAAACCAAACACGTTGCTATCAAGTATCACAAGATCAGAGAAATCATTTCTGCTGGAATTGTGAATGTAGTGAAGATCTCAACACTGAGTAATCCGGCTGATATTTTCACTAAGATTTTGCCCGTGAGTAAGTTCAAAGCTGCTTTGGATTTACTGTGTGTCAAGGCAGAGTAATAAGATTCAGGCACCGGGATGGAATCCAGAAACTAAACTAAGCTCATGACTGCTAAACACCTCAGGCATCGTCGTTGTTAACTCTTGAGTCTGACCGCCTGCTACTAGGTGGAGATTTGTTGGTTTAGTAGCAACGGCCGACTAAGCAAAGAAAAGTTTGAAAGCAACTTGGAGGAAAAGCAAGTGACAGCTAAGAGGGACAGCTCACGTGACCTCTTTCGCAGACCACCCTTTCCGCTTATGCTCCAACACCGAAGGAACAAAAGTTGTTTGTCGTATCAAACAAGTACCCGCTTTGATACACATGGTACAAGGGCATTTAAGGGACTTCGTGGTTACCGACAAGGAACTAGGTTTACGACAGAGTTGTTATATATAGCTAAAGGAGACTTGTGGAGAGGAGTGACGTTTTGAGAGAAACGAGTGGAGGCAGCAAGAGAAAGTGAAGAACTTTTCATTTCTGTGTAAGCTGAGTGATTGTTCTTGAACACATCAGAGTAGAGAAAGAAAACAGAGAGAAAGACTTTGTAAGAATCTTTTGATTCGTGTTTTCTTTGTAACTCTTGTAACTCTGAAGTTTAGTGGATTTCGGGAGAGAGATCCCGGCCAGATGTAGTGACCTTTGTTAACAGGCACGAACTGGATAAATTTGCTGGTGTGCTCCTTTCTTGGTTCTCATTGTGCTCTGTTTCTTCGAGTTTAAGAAACTGTTTGTTGCCTGTGTCTGGGAGTGTATTTGTCTGAACGTTCTCTCAGGTCCATCTTGGTTTGTTTGTGATTGAAGCAGACTGAAAGGAGGTGCCTTTTGGTGGAAGTAATCTCAACAAAAAGAAAACGGAATTTAAAAACAGGAAGAAAATACACAAAAACTCGGATTTTTCAAACCGAATCACACGAGAGCTATCATTTGGCTCGTGACGCGAGAAGATCAGTAAGAGCACCAATTTTGACATTGAAGGTTATCTTAGTGAGGATGCTGATGAAGGATATTTTTCTGCTGAAGCTTTAATCACTACATGGATGGAGATAAGCTGGAACCCTCATGTTACTGGAAGCTCGCCAATATGATGATTGGGAATTCTGGAAAGGAGGTATGGATGATGAAATGGATTCCTTGATCAAGAACCACACTGGACCGTTGTCAAGAGACCCAAAGGTTGAGATGACGTGGTCAAATGGATTTACAAGCAAAGCCTCACCCTGAGTGAAGACCCTAGACACAAATCAAGGCTTGTTGCTAAAGGTTATTCTCAACGAGAGGGCATAGACTACACTGAAATCTTTGCACCAGTTAAACATGTGTCTATAAGGATTTTGTTCTATTGTTGTGGAAGAGGATCTTGAGCTTGAACAACTGGATGTCAAAACAACATTTCTACATGGAGAACTGAAGAGAAGATCTACATGGAAGTGCCGAGGGTTATGAGGACCAGTTTGGGAAAGATGAAGTGTGTTTATTGAATAAGTCTTTGTGATGGTCTCCAAGAAAATGGAATGAGAAGTTTGATAGCTATATGCGGAGATTGGGTTTCGTAAGAGTCCACGAAAACCGTGCCTACACAAAAACACTTCGCAGATGGCTCACCGATCTACTTGCTCATTTATGTTGATGATATGTTGGTGGCGCAAGGAACAAAAGCGATCACCGAAATGAAGCAGCAGCTAAGTGTCAAGTTTGACATGAAGGACCCGGATCCGCAAAGAGGATCCTTGGTATGGAGATTACCAGACGAGCTAAAGGCCTCTTGATCCGTCTCGTGAAAGTTATCTCTCAGAAAGTACTTGAGCTATACAACATGGAACAGGCAAAGTACCCGCCATTTCGCATTTGAACACGCAAAGCTATCGGGCAGAGTTGAAAGAAAATGCTGAATACATGAAGTCCGTTCCATACCGTAATGCGGTTGGGAGTATCATGTACTCCATGATAGGGACAAGGCCAGACTTGGCTTACCATGTGGGTGTCATCACCGGTTTATGAGCAACCCCATCAAAGAACACCGGTTAGAGTCAAATGGGTTCTGAGATACATCAAGGGAACTCTAAAAAGCAACGCGTTACAAGAAAGGTTCGAGTTTGTTGTTAAAGGTTACCGCGATTCGGATCATGGTGGTGATCGTGATAAGAGAAGGTCTACAAGGAATAGCATTCACTTTGGGTGGAAACACAATCAGTTGGAGGTCATCTCGCAGAAGGTCATGGTTTTATCAACCACCGAGGCTGAATACATAATTCAGCAAAGAAAAAGGGGAAGGCGTGGCTCAAAGGATTGATGAAGAGTTTTGGGTATGAGCGAAGAGCATTGAGATATTCTGTGATTCTTCCGCTATGGCTCTATCTAAGAACTGCGTGTTTCATGAGAAAACCAAACACGTTGCTATCAAGTATCACAAGATCAGAGAAATCATTTCTGCTGGAATTGTGAATGTAGTGAAGATCTCAACACTGAGTAATCCGGCTGATATTTTCACTAAGATTTTGCCCGTGAGTAAGTTCAAAGCTGCTTTGGATTTCTTGTGTGTCAAGCGAGTAATAAGATTCAGGCACGGGATGGAATCCAGAAACTAAACTAAGCTCATGACCGCTAAACACCTCGTGCATCGTCGTTGTTAACTCTTGAGTCTGACCGCCTGCTACTAGGTGGAGATTTGTTGGTTTAGTAGCGACGGTCGACTAAGCAAAGAAAAGTTTGAAAGCAACTTGGAGGAAAAGCAAGTGACAGCTAAGAGGGACAGCTCACGTGACCTCTTTCGCAGGACCACCCCTTTCCGTTTATGCTCCAACACCGAAGGAACAAAAGTTGTTTGTCGTGTATCAAACAAGTACCCTGTTTGATACACATGGTACAAGGGCATTTAAGGGACTTCGTGGTTACTGACAAGGAACTAGGTTTACGACAGAGTTGTTATATATAGCTAAAGGAGACTTGTGGAGAGGAGTGACGTTTTGAGAGAAACGAGTGGAGGCAGCAAGAGAAAGTGAAGAACTTTTCATTTCTGTGTAAGCTGAGTGATTGTTCTTGAACACATCAGAGTAGAGAAAGAAAACAGAGAGAAAGACTTTGTAAGAATCTTTTGATTCGTGTTTTCTTTGTAACTCTTGTAACTCTGAAGTTTAGTGGATTTCGGGAGAGAGATCCCGGCCAGATGTAGTGACCTTTGTTAACAGGCACGAACTGGATAAATTTGCTGGTGTGCTCCTTTCTTGGTTCTCATTGTGCTCTGTTTCTTCGAGTTTAAGAAACTGTTTGTTGCCTGTGTCTGGGAGTGTATTTGTCTGAACGTTCTCTCAGGTCCATCTTGGTTTGTTTGTGATTGAAGCAGACTGAAAGGAGGTGCCTTTTGGTGGAAGTAATCTCAACAAAAAGAAAACGGAATTTAAAAACAGGAAGAAAATACACAAAAAACTCGGATTTTTCAAAACAAATAACAAAGAATCACCATTGCACAATCAAAGCTAAGGAGAAAAATTGAATACTTGCAATACACAGAACAGAAGAATAATCGATCAAGCTGAATCGCTAAATGAGAAGTTGATGCTATATGTACCTGTTTCTGAAGAGATGAAATGTGAACAAATTAAGACGGCCAATCTGAGCTTGCTAATATCAAAGATGGTGAAAAAAATCAAATGCAAAAAAAAAATTAAAATCGAAATTGAAGCTAATGCGAACGAGTGAGAGAACTACACAACACACGACTCATTTAAATATTTTCAGATTTCTTCACTCTTGATAAAAATGATGAATCGAAGAGATGGTGAATTATTTTTGTTGATGGACCCTAAATTTGGTTCAACGGCTGCAAAAATGATATTTTGTGGTTTATAAAATTAAAGAGTAAAATTATCATTTACCCTTCAGCCGGCTACTAGAATGAGGGAAAGCAACGGTGTGTGTGTTTTCTTTCAGCAATGTGGCCTACCACTTACATAGTATTATTGTCTCAAGAGGAATCTAATGCAGGCCACATTGTTTCTTTGATTCCATCCATCTTGCAAAACTTTCCTTATCCTACAAAACGATATGTTTTCCTTGAGGCTTCTTCATCCACAACCACAAAACACCACCATCTTGTAAATACCTCGGGCATATGACAACCATATGGTATACACTATACAGTATACTTTTTCCCTCAACCAATTGGTGTGTTTCTCTCCAGTCCCTTCCTTCTATCTTAACCATTAAAAATTTTCCTTCACATTCTGATCTTTATTGTTGAAGGTTTTTGTCATTTCTACTTTTATAACTATACCAATATATCCAGGAGAAAGATCATTTATGTTGGATCTCTTTAAGGGTTCTCTAAAACAAATAATTCATATTTGAAAATATATACTTTTTCAAAAACAAATAATTCATACTTTTGTCTTCATGTAAACAAAGTAAAGGAGCTTACGTTAATCTACTAAGATGAAATGTTCACTTTGTTTTGACTATTTTCCTGAATTTCTTCATCTACCAAGTGGAAAGAGGTGAATGTCAAAAGATCAAGCAGTAGCAGTACATATTAGTTAAAGTTCTTATGAAATTTTTTGCATAAATTAAACGTCACCTAGGTATGTATTTGCCTAGCAATGTCCTCTCATTTATCTAGGTTTTTGTTATCCACTCATAACCTTGTTTTATTTTTATTTTTTTGAATATATGTTAAATTCATAACTTTGTTTTATATCTGTGAGCCATGTGGCAGAATAATGTCACCAGTTCAAACTCAGGCGAAAAAAATCATTCAAACTAATGAGCAGGAGAAATATCATAACACCTCTAAAATAGCAAGAGCTAATGACAAGTCTCTAGAACCAAGAAAATTTTAATTTTATATTAAGGTCCTCTTCATTTTTGCATCCAGACACTGCATTTTGATTCAAATACTCAGATGGTGAAAATATTGCATTTGGATGCAATATCTATAACATCTTGTATATTTTTTTTTTGCCAAACAAATATCTTGTCAGACATCTTAAATATATTTGAAATGCAAAAAGAAAATAGAGTTAGGATGCAACATTTGGATATCAAAATCCAAAAAGACTAAAAATACTTCAATACAAATATAAAAATTAATTAGTTATTATTATTATTTTTTTGGAACGCAATTAGTTATTATTATTAATACACTATTTCATCCGTAAATTAAGTTTTCCGGCAAGGACAATAGATGTGTAGCTATGACGTACGTTTCTATTTTGGTACCTCTGTAAATCCTAGTTTTGATAACTTAATTACCTATACACAATAGATAAGATAACTATTTATGCAGATGTATATCCATGTAAACAACTCTATACACGTTTTCCTTTCCGCAGATTTACACAGATGCTAATTTCATATCGTCAAAACAGTAAATCAAAGTTCATCCGAAATTTACAGCGTATATATAATTATATATGTAACTCGCAAGCAATACCCCCGCATAATCTCTCATATGCGAGCCCACACAGAAGCATGTTAACTCTATATAATATCTGAAGTAATTGAAAACAAGAAACATAACAAAAATGAGTCGTTCATATCACAGTTCAAACAACCGACACTCGATAAATTCTCAACCGTTTCTGCCTTTCAACTGATTCTTATTGTACAATTTGGTACACAATTCTTAGAATATTCTCACATCAAAACGAAAGGAATTATGGTCGCTTCTCATGGTTCTGACACTGAAAGGTCCTCCACCAAAAAGAAAAAAGAGACTTCCACAGTGGTGTATCGCGGGGCACGCATGAGAAGCTGGGGGAAATGGGTCTCGGAGATTCGGGAGCCTCGTAAGAAATCAAGAATCTGGCTCGGGACTTTCCCCACAGCGGAGATGGCAGCTCGTGCGCACGATGTTGCGGCACTGAGTATCAAAGGAAGCTCAGCAATCCTTAACTTTCCAGAGCTCTCAGATTCTCTGCCACGACCCGTCTCGCTCAGCCCAGCCGACATCCAGGCCGCAGCAACAAAGGCCGCATATATGGAATTCAAAACAACATCGCTTCATCTCGAGGATGAAATGCCATCTCAAACTAGATGTGAGACTGAGACGAGCGAAAAGGCGTCGTCCTCGTCTCCATGTACGCTTTCAGAGGAGCTAGGAAAAATAGTGGAGTTGCCGACTTTGGATAACGAGTTAAAGAAACATTACGCGTTGTTCGACTCGTTAGAAGGGTTGGTCTGGATGCCTCCATGGTTAGATGCTACCCAAGACGAGTTTACGTATGGAGAGGATCCAGTACTGTTGGACCCACTTTTCCAAGAAAGCTTGTTGTGGAATCATTAGTAAGATTTTCTTGAAAAATATATTTTTGTTTCCTTTTCTCATTTCACTAAATATGAAATATCTATACCCATAATATCTTTCACAACCTCAAATTTTCTTGGAAAAGAAAGTGTAAGCAACATATAAGCTTTCCCTGTTTCTTTTTATCGTACACCCGAGGACACCAATGATTAAACTTTGTGTTATTAATAATTTGTTTGGGTGCTTTAATCATTTAAACTTTTTTTTTCCGACGAAATTAAATTTATTTATCTTTAAAACACAAAGACTTTGATTGGTAACATGTACACTTGATTTTGTTTGAGTAAAGAGTATTAATCAGAAATATTACCGATCGTGATTTAGTAATACATGTTTGAGTTCGTGTTTGCATTATAATATGTGGTAAAATTGAGTTACACTTTTGAGTTATCTACTTTGCAAAATCAACATATCAACGTCAAAGAAGATGGCATGTATTAGAGTTTGAGTTAACTTGAGTTGGTAGTTGTCCACGTTTGTTATAAGAAAAAAAAAAAGAAATTTATCAATTTTTGGTTAATGAATAAATATTCTTAACAATTGTATACAACTATTCATTTGTTAGTCAGTTTTATTATAAAATTTCTTTTTCCTATTTAATTACTTAGACAAAATTCTCTTATAATTTAGATTGTTAAACTTTTGGTAATTAAAATTTACATACATAAATTTATATGTTTATATGAGAGTTTTTTGGTTATTATACATGTGTATGTTTATGTATATCTAAATAATTATTAATTTAATATTTTTAAATTTTCTCTAATCCATTTTGTTTATTAAATTAGTAATAACTCTGATTATTTTGCATTTATTTTAAATAATGCTTACTACAATTTATAAAGTAAAAACATTACCAATCACTTTTATTATTAGTAGTTATAACTCTCTACAATATATATTGCAACTCATTTTGGCAATTCTTATATTTATATATATTCAACATAAAAGTTATTTTATCATTAATAATCTATTTTAAATTAGTTTAATGTTTTGTTTGTCTTCAATAGACAGAATTTCTGGAGAATAAATAATTAAACTTTGTTAATAGATTATACTCCATCCGTTCCACAATATAAGATGTTTTAGAGAAGTTTTTATGTTTCAAAATATAAGATGTTTTGATACTTTTAAGGTATTTTGCCTTTATTGAAAATTGGTTAATCAATAGAAATTTACTACATTATTTGTGATTGATTAATTTATATTTAGTTTATATTATTTAATATTATTATTTTTTAAAATGTAAATTTCTTAATTTTTGTGCATTTAATCAAAACATCTTATACTATGGAAGAAAGTGAGTATTGCTTTACAAGCTAGGAGAGAGAGATCAATACACCCAAAAAATCGTAATTTGAAATATAAAAAAAAACAAAACAGACCAGTACAAAGCTCGACAGTTTGATGTAAATTAAAATACAAGAAGGTAGCAATTAGAGAGACTTACATAAAAAGACACATTGTGACTTTATTTTGCATTAAAAGACATATAACAACTTTGACACACTTTGTCTTGCCACCTGTCTTTATTTAGACGAAAATAACCTTGCTTTTTGCTAAGAAGAAGAATGTTGGTTTTAAGAAAGCAAACCGTAAGTGAACCAGTTGCATTGTAGTTGCAACAAATGATAAAATAATAAAACAGAAAAATAGATATATGGGTTTATGGGAATAGACCGTGGACATCAGATCATTTTGGAAAAAAACATCCAACGGCTTGGAAGAAGCATGCCTTCTAGGGTGTAATAAACATATATTATTGTAAGTTGGACAACAGTTGAGAGTGTTTTGGAAGGCTTCCGGTTTGGAAAATAGGGCGGATCACGAGGGATTACAGTGTAGTATCTATGGCTGCAGGGGACGGGTTGCTAAAGGCTGATGTGAGCTGGTGAGCTGTGGTCGAGTAAGTCATGGTCATGTGTTTGCTGTTCAGCAGCTTTGTGGTTAGAGGTTTGGTGGACGGGTAATGTGTAGTCAGAGTGGAGTGGTTGCGATGTGTGGTTAGGCAACGGCGGTGGTCGAATAGGTTGTGTGGTGGTGAGGAAACAAGGGTTGGTGCTGCAAAGCGTTTTCTTATGATCGCTGGCGGCAATGGCATGTTGTTGGAGCTCGTATTGGCTGACTACAGTAATTGAGAACCGTCATAGGCGTCTTCTTCTATCTTGACATCCTGTGTGCGAATGTAACCACATAAACAAAAATTATCATTGTTGACATTAGTGATGTTGTGGTGTATAAGAGATGGTCACTGGTTGATCCGAGGAGCATAAGGGTCCGGAGGCATGTATCTTAGAAACAGCTGAGTTGTGATCAGTGAGTTGTGGTCGGCGTTTTCGTTCAGCAGCTTTGTGGTTAGAGGTTTGGTGGACGGGTAATGTGTAGTCAGAGTGGAGTGGTTGCGATGTGTGGTTAGGCAACGGCGGTGGTCGAATAGGTTGTGTGGTGGTGAGGAAACAAGGGTTGGTGCTGCAAAGCGTTTTCTTATGATCCTGCTGACAGCGGCATGTTGTTGGAGCTCGTATTGGCTGACTACAGTAATTGAGAACCGTCATGACGTCTTCTTCTATCTTGACATCCTGTGTGCGAATGTAACCACATAAACAAAAATTATCATTGTTGACATTAGTGATGTTGTGGTGTATAAGAGATGGTCACTGGTTGATCCGAGGAGCATAAGGGTCCGGAGGCATGTATCTTAGAAACAGCTGAGTTGTGATCAGTGAGTTGTGGTCGGCGTTTTCGTTCAGCAGCTTTGTGGTTAGAGGTTTGGTGGACGGGTAATGTGTAGTCAGAGTGGAGTGGTTGCGATATGTGTGATTAGGCGGCGAGTAGTGGTTAAGCGGTTGGGTGGATGGGTGATGTGTGGTCAGGAGGAGTGGTTCGCGATGTGTGGTTAGGCAACGGCGGTGGTCGAATAGGTTGTGTGGTGGTGAGGAAACAAGGGTTGGTGCTGCAAAGCGTTTTCTTATGATCGCTGGCGGCAATGGCATGTTGTTGGAGCTCGTATTGGCTGACTACAGTAATTGAGAACCGTCATAGGCGTCTTCTTCTATCTTGACATCCTGTGTGCGAATGTAACCACATAAACAAAAATTATCATTGTTGACATTAGTGATGTTGTGGTGTATAAGAGATGGTCACCTGGTTGATCTGAGGAGCATAAGGGTCTGGAGGCGCATGTATCTTAGAAACAGCTGAGTTGTGATCAGTGAGTTGTGGTCGGCGTTTTCGTTCAGCAGCTTTGTGGTTAGAGGTTTGGTGGACGGGTAATGTGTAGTCAGAGTGGAGTGGTTGCGATGTGTGGTTAGGCAACGAGCAGTGGTCAGATAGGTTGTGTGGTGGTGAGGAAACAAGGGTTGGTGCTGCAAACGTTTTCTTATGATCACTGCTGACAGCGGCATGTTGTTGGAGCTCGTATTGGCTGACTACAGGTAATTGAGAACCGTCATAGACGTCTTCTTCTATCTTGACATCCTGTGTGCGAATGTAACCACATAAACAAAAATTATCATTGTTGACATTAGTGATGTTGTGGTGTATAAGAGATGGTCACCTGGTTGATCTGAGGAGCATAAGGGTCTGGAGGCGCATGTATCTTAGAAACAGCTGAGTTGTGATCGAGTGAGTTGTGGTCAGGCGTTTTCTGTTCAGCAGCTTTGTGGTTAGAGGTTTGGTGGACGGGTAATGTGTAGTCAGGAGTGGAGTGGTTGCGATATGTGTGATTAGGCGACGAGTAGTGTGGCTGCAGGAGGAGACGGGACTGAGAACATACCTTCCATGTCGGAGATTCTCTCGCGAAACACAAAGTTGGAGTGTAAGAGAAGAATTGGAAGATTTAGGAAACTTCATATTTCCAATTTCTGGATAAGGAGGAGGAAGAGGAGATGGTTAGGGTTCGTGAAGATTGGGATAGGTCACTCAATTTAGGGATTTAAAGAGGTTGATAGTAAGAGAAGAGTCAGGAGAACAAGGATTTAAGAAATTTAATATTTCCAATTTCTGGGTTGAGAGCAAGATAAACAGAGATGATGAGAGAATGGGATTAGGGTTCGTCGAGAATGGGAAAGACAGTTTCAGATTCGGGAGAAGATCTAGAAAAAGAAGAGTAGTAAGGTTTTCTAGATTATTGGTCTCGTCTAAGAAGAGAGAAGAGATAATGTTGTAATTTTATTATTTATTTTTCATTTAAATTAGTGAAACTTAGTTAGCTATAAGGTTAGAAGGTTAATAGTTAGTTCAGGGTTATATAGGTAAAATAGGTAGATAGAAAGTGTGTGAAAATACAATGTGTCTTTTAGTGATATTGCAAACTCATAATGTGTCTCTGGGGGTAATTTTCTCCAATACAAATTAGCTGTACCTAAGGTATCTCAGATCTGTTTGTACTCTTTGTTCAGTTGCTCTCCGGCTATATTTGGGTACCAATCAGATCATTTGGGTTTTGGCTGAGTTCTAGCGTTCAAAACTCAATGGAAAACACCACACCAGAATTCCAAAACCATCACGTGTATCATATGTTCGTCATCAAGAAAAATTGACCTCTAAAAAAGGAACAAGATCGAAGAGATTCCCACTACATCAATAACTTATGACTTATAGAAACCATCTAAAGGAAATATTCTCTGGATCCTGTTGAATCGTCTTTGGCTCGTTGGGTTTTAGTGGTCTACCGATTTCTTTCTTTTTTGGTAACTTGGTCTACCAAATTTGTAAATGGCAACGTCACGTATGCATGAATCAAATTTATAAAGGGATCCAATCAAATTGTTATTTCGTGTGCATTATGCTTTTTAGTCGAACTAGTATTATGCTTTTCAAGTTTGGAAAATAAGAAAAGAAAGACAAAAAAGACATCAGTTAGGGGCATTTGATTTTTTATTGGTCGGATTATCACTGAGGAGCGCGTCCCCTACCGCATCACAATTTTCTTTCATGTCATTTTCACTCCTTGCTTAAGTTTCTTTTAAATTAAGATCATTGTTTTTTCGTCGAAAAAAGACTACAAATAAAAATAAAACGCTTTCCCACCTCCTTCATCCAGTAAAAACCCTAGTTGCCTTCGCAGAGATAGCTGGAAGCAGCAAAAGAGACGTCCAATAGTTAGTTTACACCGGAGCAAAAACAAGAACCATACATAATCCAACTATTTTATAAAACCAATTTATTCATATCATATTTAAGTTTCACATGTAACCAAAGATAAAAATATATCTCACA